>VWYP01007373.1:116398-210051 GCA_013400435.1 Pycnonotus jocosus | reverse complement strand
CCCGCACCACCTGTTGCCGGTGGGCCCGAGCGGGGGCTGGAGGCCGTGGCGGCCGGGGGCGCGGGCGGTGCCGGGGTCCCGGCTCGGTGCTGTGCGGCGGCCGAGATGCCTCGCACGGGGCTTTGGGGGGACCTGGGGGCTGCGGAGGCCCCGCTCCTACCCCAGCCCGGACACTCGCACAGCCGGAGGCGTTTTAACGGGCTTGAGGGTCGTGCAGCAGCCGGTGGGGACGGAGGCTCCGTGAGTGCCCGCGTTAGGCTGCGGTGCCTGACCTGCCTTCGCCCCGCGCCTGGTGCGGAGGGATCGCAGCTCCCGGGTCCTGCCGCGGGCAAGGGAGCCCCGCTTACGGCACCGCCGAGTGCCGGCTCCGGGCTGGAGCACAGCAGAGCCCCCAGTACCCCGGGCTGCCTGTCCTTCAGGTCTTCACTCTCACCTCCAGCTTACACACCCGTGCTGGGGCTGAGCAGGGTTTTATGCAGTTTCTCAAGCCTCTGCGAGTTTGCCCTTTAGAATCGGTTGGCTGGCTCTTATCCTTGGGTCTTGAACATCCTGAGGCTGTTGGGTCCCAGTGTCTCATCAAGACCCGTGGATTTTGCTGCACGTCAGCTCAGCTGCAGTTGAAGCATCTCAGCCTCCAGGTTCTGGATGCAGCAGTCTTAGAGGATGGGATGGAAAAAGCTCTGTACTTCCTAGCCTCTCCATTTACTGAGCTGTCTCCTCTCCCTGCTCCTGGGGTATATCCCCCCAGGCATCAGGAAGCAACTGTTCAGGGTGATCATCCGTGGGCCTGTTAGAGGAGATGGGATAATGTGAGCGCTGTGTTTGAAATGTCATACTGTTTCCTCCAAGCATTTTTTCAGCTGGGAATCTCACTGAAGCTTGGCACTCCGTAGGCCTGCAGGCCCAGGATGTGGCTGGATGGGTTCTTATGATTGGACAGAAGATTGTGTGGGAATTGCTCACTGCACGTGGCCTGGGGCACTGGTGCAGGACGGTGCTGCACTGCTATGGGTCGGCCAAGAGCTGGTGGAGACTGGGAGATGTGTTTAGAGGGAGCCAAGGTGGAGGTGAGGGGTGCATATCCCAGGCTGTGGCTCTTGTGGCTCTGAGTGCAGAGATCTTGCCACGCTTTGCATGTTGTCACCTGGGACTCGGAGGGACATGGGCTTGGGGGCTGTGCTCTTCCCTAAACTGGGGCAGACCTGCAGTGACAGACTGGCTGCCTGTGACTCTCAGACTCTGCTAGTGGCTTTAGTCTCCCCGTTTTTCGAGAGCCTGCTGAACAGCCTGGCTCATGCCCCTGAGTGCACCAGAGCAGGGCTGAGCTCTGCCTGAGCATAACCTGTCCGAGGCATGATTCAAATTACCCTGATTTTATGTATGTGGGGATATTAACTCGTTTCAAGTTGCATCAGCTTCTGTTTGTGTCCAAGGCTTTAACAGTTGAAGGCAAAAGGCAAGACCCAACATTGCTCCCTTCCCTGGGAGGGGTTGAATGGTTGGAGAGCCCTTTGATGGTTTGATGTGACTGGCTGGGTTTGCTAAGCCTGACTGCTTTGGCAGGAGGGAGAGCAGCCTCCTCCAGCCTGATGACTTGCTACATAAGGGAACTGGAGGTGTGGGCCAGGCACAGTGTCTCCTGAATCAGAATAAATCGTGGAAAACAACCCAAAAGTGTTAAAGTCGCACGTAAAAAAGGTCAGGCAGCCTGCCCAGACTCGGAGCTGTCTCATGGTGGTGGAGGGGCTGGGTGACCCCATAGAGAAGCCTGTATGCTCTCAGCAGATGCATTGTTTGGGACTCACTCTCCTGGCTTGCTCTCCCCTTATCTTTGCTCTGAGCACCCTTTATCTTTGCTCGGAATTCCACTGGCTTTGCAGAGGCAAGTGCCACGGCCCTGGTGTTCCCCCAGCCAACTGAGTGCAGTTGGCTTTAACCTGTGGGAAACACACTGCTCTCCTCTGTCCCGGAGATTTTGCGGGAGCTTTCCAAGTTTGCACTGGTTGCATGTGAGATCTAGAGAGCAACTCAGCCTGTGCTGTGTGTCCATGGTCATGTTGATCCCTGCTGGTGGAAACATCATCTGCTCCTAGATGGAGAAATGCAGTTTTCCTTCCATCTTCCCCCTTCATCTGAACCCAGGCTTGTTTTTTTCTGGCTTTGATCTGACCCTTCCTGTGAGAGGGGGAGGACCTCCTCCTGGGGAGGACCAGACTCTGTGGCATTTCTCCAAGTGAGAGTTTTTATGAAGCAGAGGGAAGCTGGAGTAAGAGACTGTGGTTGCCTGCAGTCAGAGGAGGCAGATTTGGAAAGCCCAGCGTGTCAGCCCAATGTCCTGCCACCATGGCTCTCTCCCAGTGCCCAGAGCTGGGGGGACCTTGTGAGCTCCCAATTTGCTGGAGCTCGGGGCTCTGAGTCAGGTCACACTCAGTGCAGCCTTCGGTGGGAAAGCTGCTTACGCGGGTGGGACAGGTGAGTCAGTGACTTCCTCCTCATTTTCTGTCATGATCCCACTCTCTGGAGCGAAGTGAGCTGCCTCCCTGCTCCCTGGAAGGAGGGATCTGCATCTGCCTGTGTTTACCTCAACCTTGCTGGTTGCTGTTGGAGCCTTCCTGAGAGGCTCTCTCCTCTCCAGGCCACAGTTGCTGAGCTGGGCAGGGAGGAGCAGGCTGCGCCGAATTTCTGTCACATTTGCTATTTGGAGTGTTGACACTTGCCTTGCATTTAGCAATGGCAGCTGAGGAAGCCAAGAGAGGCAGAAGAGCTGCTGCCTGCTCATGAGAAACATTTAACTCTTGCCCTCACAGCTCCCTTCCCTGTGTGCTGGCAGCTCTCAGGTTGGCTGATAGGAAATGCCGGTGGTGTTCCCAAAATTCGTTTGTGTTCAGTTGCTTAAAAGATGAGAGGGTTTTTGTATGCCATTTCCTCTTGCTCTGGAAGAAGAAAAACGCTGGTGCCCTGATGCCTGGGCAGAAGGGAGAAGGGGGGGCCCTGGCAAGGAAATAGGATCCAGAGAAATGTGTCACCAGCAGAAAGAGCAATTGTTTTCCTGCATTTCCATGGCAGAGCCTTGTCCTGTTCAGGCAGCCTGTGTTTGACAGCCAAGATAATACATTTATATTGATGTAATTAGCGGGACGTGGAGTTTGCTGAATGGCTCGGGGGCAGCCTGCTTCTCAGACTAACTCCAGCAAATAGATCAGGGAGGATTGGAAAGCTGCCGTGGGTTGCTGGAATTGGCCCGTTGGGTTTCTGGAGGTTGAATACATAACTGCTGATATTTCCTATTGTGCTGTACCCTGCCTATTTGAAAAGAAAATAACTCAAGGGAACATGGGGCTATTTTTGCCAGCTTGAGATGATCAAGTTTGATTTCTAAAAACTGAAGCCGAGTCTTTAGGCTTGCACGTTAAAACCAGTGTTGGAACCATATCTCTGTTCCTCCACAAATGCATGCCTCCACACTTTGCCAACGGTGTAAACTCTAATGATTGTTCATAAAAAAGGAAAGAGCTTTTCTGTTCCTGCAGTGCAGCCCCTTTTATAGGAAATGCTGTGGGCCCGAGCAGGCGCAGCATCGGGGACAGTGACAGTGGCACTGTGTCAGGGAACTGAGCTGGTGTCCTGCCCCAGCCCTGGCATCGGCAGCCCTTGCCAAACCTCAGGGTTATCAGTGCATTCTCAATTTGGTGAAACAGAGACAAAGACCTTACAAAGAGCTGTTGTCCCCTCCAGTGATGCTGCCTAGCTGCATTTCTAATGTGATGCTTCCAGTGGCACCAAAGTTTCCCCTTCAGCATCTTGTTTCCAGTTCCGGCCCAGGTGATTTCAGTATACTGAGGATGTCACAGGGAGCTTCCCAACTTATGTCCTTCTGCTCCTGTAAGAAAAAGGTTTGCTGAGAAAGTTACACATGGACAACCTTGCTGGCAACTAATCCTCTGTGTTTGTGCTTGTCCATGGAAGTGGGAGAACAGCACCAGGGTCCTTGTGTGCTGAGCTCTGTCCTTTCCTGGCCATCCACAATCCACAGAGGCTGCAGCACTGATGTGGTCAAGGTCTTGCTCTCCAGCTTGCCCCTTGTCAGTCTGTTTCCTGCAGACTCTGGCCAGCAGGCAGAGCTCAGGAAGTCCTTGGAATTCCAGCCCAGCCCAGCAGGTCCGTGCTGAGCTGTTTCCCTTCTTATCCCATGGTATGTGCAAGGATAATGATGTGATGTGGCACTTGAGGGGTGCTCTGTCTGCTGCTGTTGGTCTCACTCTCTCATTAACTCTCCTGAATCTCCCACCTTTCCAGTGCAGGAGCAGCTCAGTGAGTGCCTTAGAGGTGCTGTGGGCCTGGAATTCCCTGTGTAGCTGCATAGACCCTTGGGCTGCAGGGATCAGGGTGATCCTTTTGAACCTGAAGGGTTCCTGACTCAGTCCCAATTTACTCATTACCGGTCCCCGAGTGGTGTCCCTTGCCCATTCCGCACACCCTCCCTCTGCTGCTCTGGTTCCGTTAGCAGCACCTGTCCAGGTGTTCACCACAGGGCAGCTCTTCCTCACTGCCTGGAATTGTCAGTGGTGGGGAGTGTTGGAAGTGCTCTTTGTGAATTCACCATCACCCACCCCAGGGGTATCATGCTGCCTCTGATGGTGTGGCTGTGGGGATTGTGAGCAAGGTGAGGAGGCAGAATGGGGGTCTCTTGCTCTGCTCCTAAAGAGGCTCACTGATCACATGGTGCCAGCTGAATCCTTATTTTTGTCCTCCCTCCCCAACCTAAAATAGAGGAAGTAAGAGTGTGCTGAATAGCCAGACACTTATGGACTAGGGTTCTTGTTGCCTCCATTTGCTAAAAGCCTGTCCCAAAGGAGACAGCACTTTCCCAAAGCAGGCATTTCATTAAAATAGGTTGTTTTGAGAGCAGAGAGTATGAAGGAGGAAGGGGAAATATCTCGGAGGAGGGAGGTTTGCCGAGGCAACTGCTCAAACGTCATGGCTTCTGGGGGTGGGATGGGCATGTTTGGCATAATCAGAGGAATTTGTACTTCAGAATCTCCAGGAGATGTAGCTGCTAATGATGTCCTGGCTATGCAGAGTAATTAACATCTGTTTCTGTATTTGAACATTCAGGCAGCGTGCCCCGCCAGACATCGCTGCGTTCCCATCCGGCCCCTCGGGAGATCCTGCCCTGTTGCTAATTGTCGAGAGCTGTCCAGAGTCCTTCTCCATCCCATCCTGCTGTGCTCCATCCCGCTGTGCTCCCGAGGTGTGGCATTCCCTGCTCTGATGACAGCCTGCACCAGGATGCTGAGCAGCGGCCGCTGGCAGGGAGGGAGACCAGTGGTGGGCACGGAACTATAAAGTCACAACCAAAGTTCTGAGAACACAAGTGAAGAGTCTGAGCTGACCCAAAGCTGTCTCCAGGGGGATCCAAGCTCCAGCTGGATGTCGTGGGAAGCACAGAGCCCTCTGCAAGCTGGAGTTCAAGGGGATGCTGATTGAAGGACCAAAAATGTGAGGTTGGTTGTCTCTGCTGGTGCCATGCTGGTGGGCCTGGAGTCTCAGCAGTCATTTATTCTTATGTGGCTTTTTCACTCTCTGTCCAGCAGCCTGGGACAGCAGCTGCTCCTTCCAGGCTTGGTGTGCTCCCAGGGCTCAGTGCAGGGACCTTCTAGCATGCTCCTCCAGCTGGGCCACTCAGCGGGTGCCAGCAGCGGCTGCTCGGGACCAGGGACACCAGGCTGACCCTACACAGACTGGCACTGGACTGCCAAGCAGGAATTCCATTGGGTGAGAGGCTTTTCTGACTCAGCTGGTGCTAGGCTGGGCTGGGAGGGGCTGGAAGGAAGGAGACCTTCTCTGCTCTGGTTTGTGAGCACAGTCACCCCGCTTCGTGTCTCTCATGCCTCTCGTTCTTGTCTTTCTTCCTTGTTTGAATTCCTTCTTTGAGTGTTTCCATGCTGTGTGAAGGCTATGTGCTCAAATGGGTGGGGATACCAGTGTCCTCTGGTTTTCTCATGGTGAAGAAGAAACTGTGAGAGTGGAAGAGAAATCATAGGGTCTTCCAGCACCTCGCAATCTTAAGCAGTGGAAACTGCATGACTGTGCCAGAGTGTGTTTGAGGTAGTGCAAGGGCAGGGCAATAAGTGAAGAAACTGCATAACTTTGCCTGTGATAACCACAGAGCTGTGGCAGTTCCCAGCCCACTGGCACAGAGAGGTGACTGTGTTGTGCCTTATGTGGCTGGGCTGCTCTCAGCCTGGGCATTGAGGCTGTGAAAGCAGGATGAGGTGGTGGGAAGCCAGTCTGAACTTGCACCATCAGGATACGTTGCAGCATGTGATGATGTTGTCCTTGGATTCAAATGATCCAGGTTGACGTGGCCTCATCCACACTGGGGCTTTGGATTAATCAGATGGGCACTAGTGCTTGCTGTGTGTTGGCCCTTCTGGTCTGGCTGAGTGGTTATGGACTAGCTGGAGTCTTTATGTATTGTTGATGTCCAGCCACAGCAGAAGGTCTGCAGGAACCTCTCCTGGCTTTGGTCAGTGAAGCTGGGCTGTGAGCACTGTGGTGTTTGAGTGGTGGCTGTTACCAGGCAGGTGTTGGTCAGATCTCCACCTTGGCTTGTTCTCATGGGTGAGAGGGATGAGGTGGCTCTTGGATCAGTTTTGATGCAGCTTTGGAATGTCTTCCAAAATCTACTGCCCTTGTTGCTTTTGCCTGACCTTGCCATGTCTTAGCGAGCAGAGCCTGCTGCAGGGGAGCCTGGGAGTCTGCAGTACCACACAAGGCTCAGGCAGCTGGATGTGTCTTGCAGGGCATGTGGGAGTGACTCCAGTAACATGATCTCCTCTCCATCTGCCCTTTTGGTTCAGAATGCAGCCAGCAGCCTTTGGTTAAAGCTCAGCTCCCTCCTAGTGCTGAAGGTACTTCATGTGGCTGACTGGCTTTGCTCCACCATTACTCAAACCACCTGCATTGTTTTTCAGCCCTCTCAGAGTACAACCTTTTCCTCATGTGACCATTGTGTTTGTTCAAGTGACTGTTCCCAGAAAATATTGCTTAGGGTGTGTGTAATTGAATACATCCTACAATTCCAGCTGTACTGGTGTAGCTGAAGAGGAGCCACTCGTGATGGAGACAGTGAGCCAGTAAAACTACTCTGGTGAGGAGAGGGGAGGGTTGTGGGGGTGTCAGGCACTGTTTTGTTTGTATCACTTCCTTGTACCAGGTGTTTTCCACACCTATAATTTCAATACGGTATAATCTAACAGAAGCAATGGCATGGCTGCCACATGAGTGTGTAGAAGGATTGATGTGTTTTCAGGTGTCATCTGGAGGTGGAGAGGGGTCACCAGTAGTGCAGTGCTTTTGCATTAAATTATTGTGCTGAGCTGTACTTCTCTGAGCCACAACTGTGGCTGCCCCATCCCTAAAAGTGTTCAAGGCCAGGCTGGATGGAACTTGGAGAAGCCTGGGATAGTGGAAGGTGGCAGGGGTGGTAGGAGATGGGCTTTAAGGTTCCCTCCAACCCAAACCATTGTGTCATTTTATGATTCTAGATGAGGAACTTCCTCTCTGCCCCCTGAGTCTGTCCCACCTCCTGTTCTCTCCCTGTGCTCCTGGGGAAGGCAGGAGCCTCTCGTGCAGCTCTCAGAAATTCTTGTGCTTTTATCTCTTGGTTGTTTGTGATGGAAATGCCAAATGGCACCGCTGTCTGACAGGCTTCTCCCACCTCTGCGCTTGCCTGAGGCACAGCCAGAGATGTGTTGGCTTAAATCTAGGCCAGTTGGTCGAAAATTAGGACGTGATGCCTGATGAAAGCCAGGGAAGGCCAAATTGCATTAAAATGGCAGCAGGCCACAGCCAGGGGCTCCTGCCTGTGTGGCTTGGGCAGGGCACTGCAGTGAGGATTGGAGCTATCTCTAGGAAGGGATGCACCTGAATGTGTCTTGGGCAAATGATGTATTTGCTGTCTGTCTAATCTGTGTTAGAATTAAAGCTGTGACTGGAGTGTCTGGGGACAGTGTGCTTGGGGGACATCTCCACCTCCTGCCTCTCAGACTTTGCTTTCCAAGTCTGTGCCCTGAGTTTTCACCAGCTGTGAGACTGTTTCTTGCTGCAATTCTCTTCCCCTCCCTTCTGCAGTGGCCAGCCCTTCATCTGCTTATGTGTCAGCTTAGCATGATCTGAAGATACAATCCCTGCTGTCCTTTTGGGAATGACCTCGTGTTTGTGCTGTGTCTGGGCTTCTGTGAATTTGGGTTGCTGAGTGACTGGGAGGAAGGAACTTCATGGGTCATCAAGTCCAGTTCTGTGCTGCTGAAGACGGGCAGTCGTCTCATGCAGGTCATGAACTTGTCCAGGAACTAATTGTTGGAACTCACGCTGTGCTTTTTTCCCCAGTGCTTCTGGAGCAGCTGGTCTAGAGGTCTGCTTTTGGAAAGGTTAGAAACCCTCCTCACACTTCAGTGTCCACTTTTCCTGGGTTGGTTTGTTGTGCCTGTGTCATTGCAAAGTGTCAACTTGCAGATGAGATGATGACTTGCATCTTTTTTTCCTTCTCTGGTTCTCTGTAACCTTTATGTCCTGCAGCACTTGTGGTTCTGGATGGAGATTTGTCCTGAGAAATGTGCTGAAGGCTGTTTTGTTTTCTCATTTGGGCAGCTTGGGTTGGCTGGGCCCATTTGTTTCCTTGTTGTGCTTTTGAGTGTTTCAAGTGCAGGTGGAGCTGTGAGCTGCACAGTTTGTGAATGTTAGCGAGTACAGAAGAGCACTTTTTGTGCTGCTGTCATTTCTGTCTATTTTAATGTTTGTCCTTGCTACCTGTGCCATCTTGCCCCTTCAGGAGGGAGAGATGTCAGAAACATTTGAATCAAGGTGAACATGATGAAGCAGTGTATTGAAGAACCAGTGCCTGGCTCTTACTCGTGGCTCTTATTCATGTTTATCTCTAGCTGTGAATGTGCAATAACAACAGTTCTGTTCAGCACAGGCTGGCACAGCCTCAGACAGGAAGATCTGCTGTTTACCAAGCAACACTCTGCTGTAAGTGAGAAAGAGGGGAAAAAAGTGGTTTATTGCTACTGGGTAGCTCAGAGTGTAGTTAAACCTTTCTGAAAAAAGAGGAAACTAAGAGCACATGTGTTACTCAAGATGCATTTTTCCTGGCAAGAGTCCCATGTGTGTGCTCTTCTTGCAAAGCATCCCTGCTTATGCTCCTTCCCATTAAATCCACAGCATATTGGGAGCAGGCAGACAAGAGCTTCCTGTTTTCATAATGCAACTGGTCTCAGCAGGCAGTCTGTCGAGGTGATTTTTCACCCTGACATCTTTTGTAGCTGGGGCAGCCTGTGAGCTGAGTAGGATGACAGAACTCTACTGCAAGGATTATAAACACGAGGAGGAAAAGATCTGGAAATAAGATCTGCTGGTAAATCTCCCCGGGATTGGAGGCTGTGGCTTGTGTTGTTTTGTTCCTTCCCCTGTGAGTCTCTCTGTGGCATTTCCTCACTGCTGGTGCTGAGGGGGCCCTGCCAGCCCACCCACGCCGTGGTGACGCTCCGGAGTCACCCACAATTGGCCAGGAATTGCAGGACACATGCAGCTCATTGCACTTCACTGGAGCGGTGTTAATTGACTTAATAGAGCACTGGGGTTGTAGGGATTTCGTTGTGTGGGTTTTCTTAAGTGTGTGTGCACTCAGACCCTTCTGCAGCAGTGCCCTTGTTGCCATTTTCATGCTTGTTCAGGAACTGCTTTGCAGTTGCCAGTGGAGATGAGGTTTGAAGTTAACCTTTATTTTGAAAAAAACCTTCCTGCTTCTCTTTTTCTCCCTCCAGCTTGTGATTAAGATGCTGATTGCCCTTTCAGATCTGTGTAATCCCCTCTCTCAAAGTGACTGGGATAGATTTCCAGTAGCTCCCTGGATTATCTGTCACTGGTTTACAGTGTCCAGTGTAAGGGAGAAGGGGAAACTTTGTTCAGACTTTGGTGGTAGTTATTCTGTGCCTAAGTTGGCTCTGCAATACATCTACTTCTCCTATTAATCTTTCACTTCAGGCTTCGGACACCTCTTCCTCTGCCTGCATGCTTATGAAGAGTCAGTGCTGGGCATTAAATGCAGCTTAGCCCCACTCAGCTGCTGTGTATGAATTTCTTCTGGGCTAAAGTTGGGCCAGAACCAGTTTCAAGGCAGCTGAAAGAAGGTAAAGATCCTCAGGCTTGCCTTTGCATGTTGGTGTCTGTGGCCAGAGACATGTGCTGCTGTTCTGGACTTTGTAGCGTGGAGTGTGAGATCCTGTTCTGTGCTGGTCTAGGACTCCAAGTTCAATTATCTTGTTACCTCATTAACAGCCCATCTGGAAATCTGCTTCCAGACAGTTCACTTCAGCTAGTGATATCTCTGCAAGTGGTGTACCAGTCTTATTTCTCACCAAGACCTGGAAAACAGCTCGCTTAAAGCTTCCTGTCCCCTCAGTTTCCTGCAAGGCCAGAATATCTGATTCTCTTCCCTCAGCCCTTTGCCCCAGAACAAACATTTGGGTGGGTGAGTTTCACCCTTCTCTCCCTTTTCTACATCCTCCCATCTGCAGTGCTTACACACTGTCTGTCATCCTCCTGCCTGCACACCTGAAGACTCCTTGGCCCTGGCAGGTAAGGCAGAGCTTTCTGAGTCACAGAATCCCAGGCAGCTCTGTGGTGGAGCATGGGGGCTGGAAAAGCCTCCCCCATCCCAGCTGAATGTGCCAACCACTGTCCCATCCCTGCAGTTACACCCCTGCCTCAATCTGTCCTTGAAGGTGCCTTCCCACCCCTCCCTGCTAGAAGCTTTGCAGGAATTGGAACTTGCTGACACCTTCGTTTCCTGCCAAGACTGCAGCACTTGGGCTGGCTTGGCAGGTGAGGGCAGGGAGAAAGAGCAGCAAAACTTTGTCTTGTCCCCAGCTGTGTGCATGACACCTGCTCAGCACAGAGTGTTCCAGCTCGCTTGCTCCTGCTGCACTTGAGCCCTGGAGCTCTCATTAGGTTGGTGTTTGCAGTTTGGATTTCAGTGCTGGGTCTGCCTGAGGTGGGTTTCTTGTTGCTTGTCTGCTCTTCCCCTGCTGCCTTGTGGAAAAAGAGAGGATTTTTCCCTTCCTCTCCTGGGGTTACTTATTTTCTCAGTGTCACCTCAGCCTGGTGAATTCCAGCTACGCTGTTCTTGATGCTGGTGCCTGGTTTTGCATGTCCTCAGGTCCTGCCATCCTGCCTGGAGCTGAGGGCTCGCTAGATCACACAAATGCTTGAGCTGCTTTCACTTCCTTGGCTAGCACAACACCATCAGACACTCCCCTCTCATTCTGAGCTATCCCAACCTGCTCTGGGACTTTACACTCTTCTTAGGCTGCCGCATCTCTTGCTGTGCATCTTCCCAGCCCTGCACACCATTCCCTGCTTACCCTGGCCTACCTGAGCGTGTGCCTCCTTCAGGGTAGATCTACTGTGCATGGAGGCAGGATTGGTGGGGGGCTAAGGGTTGGCCATTCCTTCAGGATGTCTGAAGTGGTCTCCTCCAGCTGAATGTCCCCACACAGCCCCAGCTCCTCCAGCTGCCCCTGAGCTCCTTGGTGTTGAAGGGTGTGAGTCACATCCCGCAGTCCCCAGAGAGGAGGCTGCTCCTCCAGGGTTGTGTGTGGGCACTGGACAATGAGGGCTCTTCAGGAGCCCTGGTTTCTCCCTGCCAGCAGCAGCTTACTTGGGATTGAAGGCAGAGAGCTCCTCCTTTTTTTGCTGGTGACAGTGGTACCAGGTTCCAGCACACCAGGCTCCCCAGGGAATGGTCATGGCCCCAGGAGTGTTTGGGTAATGCTCTCAGGCACGGGGTTGTTGAGGAGTCCTGGTGCAGGGCCAGGAGTTGGACTTAGGGATCCTAATGGGTCCCTTCCAACACAGGACATTCTGTGGATCTTAATCAGCCCCCAGGCAGAGGAGCTCACACAGCAGAAGGAGAAGGGCTGGTTCTTTAGCTTCAATCTTAGAAGAAAGTCTCCTGCAGCCTCCTCTGGCCACAGCTTTGAGGGATGTATTTCCCTCAGGTACATGGTGACCCTTCTCCTGGGCCAGCTGCTGGCCCTCACCTCAGACCAGAGCTGTGTAGAGTTCAGTATGTCTGATGGTATTGTCATTCCTGCATCATCCCTGGAGCAAGGGAGTAGCTCAGAATTGACTTGATTTATAGGCTGAGGGAGTGGAGGAATTAATGAAGTGGCAAAGTCTTGTCCCTGAGTTTCCAAGGCTGAGAACCAAGAGAGGCTGGAAAATTCAAGCAGGAGCAAAGCTGGCTCATGCCACATGGATCAATAAATTAATAGGAAAAGGAATGTGGGGGTACCCCATCACAAAGAGGGGCTGCTGCACGTGGGACTGTGTGGGGTGAATCTCCCTCACTGGTTTCCTCAGTGGCTGCAGCAGCTCCAGGGACCTCTGTCTCTTCTTCCTGCTGTGTGCCAAAGGGAAGAGCTTGGGGCTGATGCTAGGGAAGGTTGATCCTGCAACTTCCTCGATGCATTGAAACACACATGTTAGTTCCCTTTTATTTATTTAATTTTTTTTCTCACTTCAGAGCCCAAACCTACTTTGAAACTGGAGGGAAGGAAAGGGAGCTGGGTAGATCCCCACCCTTCCTGCCTGCTCTGCTATGACAGGGGAGCTGGGGCCCAAAGGGTCAGCACTGCTCGCTGGTGTGGGGGAATAAGGTTATGTGGAAGCATCCAGGCAGCTGCTTTGCTGTCCTGGCAGCAGGAGGAGCTCCATGGAACAGCTTTGCTGTCCTGCACGCATTGTACGTGCCTGCTGCCCAGGGTCTGGTGGACAGTTTGAGGAAGGGTCTGCATCACATACCACAGATCAGGGTAAGTGCCTGTGAGTGGCTTGGGGTGGCGAGATCAAACCTGGTTTTAATTTGGAAGTGATATTTTGGGAGCAGTAACACAGCACCACTTAAAACCTGGTACTTATTGCAGCTGCGAGGGGCAGAAAACCAAAATCCAAACTCAGCATCTTGCTAAGGTGCTTAACTGTTAATTTCCATGAGTGAGATCCACCCTTCTCAAGACACTTCAATCTGTTCACATTGTTGTTTCCTCTCCAGATTAGATAGGTGGAAGCAGTGCTTTATTAATTAGAGGAAAAATCCTGCTCCCCCCGATAAGACAGAGGAACTCTTGGCAGTTTTCTCCCTTTTAGTGACTAAAGCATCCCCTGTTCAGCCATGTGCCTGCAGGTCATCTCGTGGGGCATCTCCCTGCTCAGTGGCAGAAATTCCTCAAAAATAAGGCTGTGTTTCCAGAGAGGCTTTCTTCTTTAATTGACCCCTTCCCTTGCTGGAGTGCAGTTTCCATTCTCACCTTGACTTCTTGGAGGCTTCTCATTTGCTTAATGAGAAGGCCAAAGGAGTTTTGGGGCTCAGCATGGTGAGCACATACGTGCTTTGCATTGGGCTGTAATGCTGCTGCCACTCCTGTTCTCAAACTGGTTCACCCTCTCCCCACCTTTGGTCAATGCTCCCCCTTCAATATCATTGGCTGCTCTCACCTGGCATGAGGGTGACCCTGAGGAGAAGGATTTACTGCTTTGCCTGGAGAAATCCGATTTCACGCAGCACTCACAGCCAAGCAGCCCAGTTAGACCAGACAGTCTCGGAGATCACTCCGACTTAGCTAGGTTATCCTCCACCTATTTATAGCTCCCTTCCTCTCCCAACTCCACCCACCGTGGGGTTTTACTGCAGGTTTTAAAGCAGGGCTCATAGCCTTTCCCCTCCCTGTGGAGTGGAGCTGCCTATTCTGGCTCCCTGGTATGGAGCTGGTGGAGGAGTCGGGCGGGAGAGCAGCACCGCGTTGGGAGCCGGCAGCGATGCGGGCAGCAGGCGTGTCTGTCTCTTCTTAGGATGAGCTAAAACCGGTGTTTCCATGGGCAGCAGGAGGAAGCAAAGGGTTCTGCTTTACCAGCCTGAGGAAGTGGTCTTGAAGCAGGCTGTGGAATTGCTGTATGTGGCAGTTTAACCCAGCTCAAAGGGGAAAAAGGCTACTGATGCCTGGCCGTCCTTCCTCTGTTTGGCTCAGCCTGCAGAGAGGGGCTGTTCTACCCATCTTGCCTTTATTTATCTACTTTATCATGATAGAACCCGAGTTTTGAGGTAAGAGACAGTTTGTTCTTCTAGTAGGTGTCAAAGCTGAATCCCCTGTGCCTTTGCTGCTGGAGCACGCAGGGCCCCTTGGGATGGGGTGGAAGAGCCAGAGGCACCACGGGTGTGGGATGACTTACGTCTCCAGATAGACTGACTTGATGATACTTGGAAGTGCTCTTCCCCTCATATAGTGGCTTTCATTTAGCCAGAAAATCTGATTTGTTACAAATTACCTGCTTGAATGGCAGGAAATGAGAGGGGAAGCACCAGGGATCCACTTTAGTTGGATCTGCAGAAATCAGTGAAACCTTGCTGTTGGGTAGTGGGGATGTACAGCAGGAAGGCAGCCCAATTAAAACAAGGAGGAGGTAGGGAAAACTGTGTTCTTGGGCTTTTTTCAGATTTATTTGGTTCATCCAGGCTTTGCAGGCTACAGAGACTGTGACAGAGCAGTTAACATTCTCCAGTTAATGACCTAATGCAGGCACATTCTGGTATTGAGCTTGTAGCAAAATTACACCTGTTCCTTGAGCTGCTGCTTTTGAGAGTCTGTTATCTATCAAGGCCTTTCTTGATCCCTTAGATCAATCCTGGGATTGAAAAGCTGTATTTTAGGACTCCTCATCTCAGCCTTTTTACAGCAAAAGTAGTTCCTTCGCAAAGGTCTTTCTGTGGTTCATTCATCTCCTTAAATCCTGGTGGGTAATTGAATAAGCTCAGCTGTGCTAATTTTTCCGTCTTCCTTGTTTCTTCTTTTTTGCTCTGTTAAATGTTACCTTGATCCATTGCTCCTGACATGCATCCAGATTGTCCTGCCTTTTCACTTGGAGGAGAGACGTGTGTGTGTTTAAACCTCTTTTAATACAGAGGACATGAAATGCTTGTGGAGTTTAATTGTGAGGATGCTTGAAGAGTACACTCCAAAAAGTTGGAAAGAGAGAGGGAGAAAAGGAGGCGCAAAGCCCCAGACCTGCTTCTGTGGGTAGGAGCATGCTCAGGATCAGCTAAAACTTACCTTGAGCTGAAAGTAAATAGTCACAGAAAATACTTGTGCAGATCCCCAGTCTGTCCAGTTCTAGTACTACTGGGGTGTCAGTGGGAAACAGGAAGAGAGGGACATTTAATTTTACACATAAGCACACGAGCCATCCAGTTCTTGTAGCTGAGTAACTAAAACTGGAGTGCCAGTCAGAACCCAGACTAACTTGGTGTATGTGGACCCCAAGGGCTGCTGGTTTGGGCTCCAGGTGGGCCTGGCTTGTCCCAGTTTCTGCTTCTTTCCCATGTGTGAAGGGCTTTATGCTGGGCTCTGCTGTGCTTCCTTCCATCAGTTGGTGCTTCCCTGTGCCTGGGAACTCCTGGTGCTTAACTTGGGGGGAGCCTTTTCTAAAGCTCTCACACTCCCCATCTCCAGCAGCAAAAGCTGGATCTGGTGACACAGCCCTTCCCATCCCACTGAGCTCTGGGATGGGACTGTGATCAGAACATGCATTGATAGGCTTTAAAACTGGAGGGTTGTTGCTGAAATCATACCTTATATTTCTCTCTTTTTCTTTCCTTTTTTCCCCCTTTCTCTGTGTTTGTTTGTTGTTTTGTTTTGTTTTTTTTTCCAACTCTGATCAGAACCGACCTTCCTTTCTCCAGCGTGCTGGGATCTTTGCAGCAGCCCATGCCGCAGCGCCTCGCCCGTTCCACCCGAGCTGCCCATGCCACTGGCTTGGACTTAACCTAGGCTCAATCTCAGCGTGGCCTGGGCAGGGGGGAACCATGGGGAGCTCTGCCTCATCGCTGGCCGCAGAGACGGAGTCGGACCATGGCTTCAGTAGCTCGCCCTACCCGGGGCACCCGGCCGTGGGCTGGTATAGGAGCAGCCCCGGTGGCCCCGTGTGGGAAAGTGCCCTTATAACGAGGCAGCACCAGCACTTACAGCACCGGCTGCGAAGGTAAGGATTGTGGGAAGGAGCCTGCTCACCCGCTCACCTGCTCACCTGCTCACCTCTCAGCTTCAGTCCGGGCGCTGCCTTTGGGACACGAGTTGCTTTGCATCTTACTGAGTGTTGGGTCCCTTCCTTCAGAGGCTCAATTCAATTCCTTTGGAAGCCAGAGCCATATTCTCAGCTATCTGAGTGATGCCAAACACTGCCTTTACACAGGGTGGCTGATGTCTCCTGCAGAATGGACTGCAGGACTCATCCCAGCTCTTCCTCACTCACCTAAATTGTCAAGGTGGCTGCCTGGGAATGGGATCTCAGTTCCTTGTATGCCTTGTTCTTGTGGCTCCTTTTCTTTCTGGCCTCCCAACCACATTGTAGTGTCACAGGTGGAGGATTGTGTCTCCAGGTTGGGTGGCAATAAGTTGCAAGAATTTCTGAACTCAGAAGAGCCAGAGGACCTGTTTTCATGCAAAAGCAGTGAGACGCTTTTGAATAACAGATCCACAGGAATGAAACACACCAAAACAGATTTACTTTTAAAAACAGATTAGTGTTTCTAGCCCTCAATTCCTATCCCACCTCGATGAAATCAGCACCTCAGATGTGTCTCTGAGCTGTTGCCTCTGCCCCTTCCACATCAGCCACTTGCAGTGAGGAGTTTCTTGTTTTTGGGGGGCTGCTGTCCTGCATTCAGTCTCTGACAGGTTGAGAGATTTTCAAAAAGCATCCAAAACCCCTCTGCCTGGGGGCTTGGCTACAGAGGCTGCTGTGTTTTGTGCTGATAACGTTTGAGCCTTTGCCTAATGCCTGCTTTGTGTGGACTCCAGCCTGGATGGGTGTCCATAGCTGCTTGAATCTGTTTGGAGCTGCTGCTCATTTAGGAATAGCTGCTTGCTCTGAGTGTCCCTGAGCTGTCCTGGCTTTCCCCTGGAGGTGTTTGCTGTGATCTGTGGTGCAGTCCTCGTTTTGCTGCCTTCCTGCTGCTGCAAGGCCTGGGATGTGCTCTCCAGGCTCTGGTGCATGACTCCAGAGCCTCTCAGCAATGTCAGGCTTTGCTCCTTTCTGACCCTGTCTTGGGTCTTCTTGTTGAGCTGGGAACAATGTGAAACCAATAAGTTGTTGTCTTTACTCTCTAGCATAGACATGAGTACCTTGAAAAATGATACTTTTTGCAGTTCCCAAATTCTGTTGCTGTGTGTGCCTGTCCTGTGTGGCTGGTCAAAAGCTCTGGTCGGTGATCTGTGCTGTATGAGTTTGTCCCCTCTGGTTCAGAGGGATCCTGCAAACAGAGCTGGGTCCTTCCTGCAGGATTATCCCTTCTGGACTGCTGGTTTTCCCTCTGTTGCCTTGAGGAGTTGGGAGAGTGTCTCAGCTCACAGATGAACTCCCTGGTATGGCCGTGCACAGCCAGAACTGAAATTTAGGAACTTCCAATGTGCACCTGGCCCTGGGCACTAAAACAGGCGGTGTCTCTGCAGCCTCGTGTGTGGCAGCTGGGGCTGCTCATGATGCCAAGTCTGTAGTTTGAGGAACTAAGTGAAATCTTGACATGTGGAAATAAATTTCCTGAAGAACCAGCCTTGGTGGTGGAGCGGATGTTGGGGCAAGAACAGGAACTGCCGGTCTTGGTGCAGATAACGCCCGTGTCCTGTGGGGACAGGAGTGGCTTTTGTGATAATTCCTGATTTCCCCTGCTGAAGGGAGAGCAGGACTCATCCCGACTCTGTCGTGCAGTTCCTGGAGACAGGAAAATCACCAGCCGTGATTCACTGAGCAGCGCTGCGTGGGAAGAACTCGCTCCAGGCAGGGATTATGGAAGTGGGTTCAAAAGACCTGAGATCAGCCAGGCATCAAAAGGGCCGCTGCTCCCAGAGAGCAGCAGGGCCAAGAAGCAGCGGCTGATTGGTTTCCAGAGAGGAACAGATAAATATATTCCTTTTAAAAATTAAGTAAGTCAATAGAACAAGTCAGGGTAGGTATCCTGCCTGTGCATGCCCTCGTCCCTGGAGTCATGTAGTTTAGGAAGGAAGTGGAGTACTGGGGAGTCAATTTGAGGACAAGCAGAAGTTCTGGGATAGACTTTGTTTTTCCTGCTGATTTTCTGTCCCTGCCTGCAGCCACCTTCAAAGCTGATAATGCTTTGGCTGCTGTGGAGCAGCACAGAGCCAAGCTGCTCTGGGCTGTCTCAGGGATGAACACAAACCTTTCTTGGCAGAAAAACGGGGACACAAATACTTAGCGAGTGACTTTGGTCTGTACTTGATGGGGGAGCTGGAGGAGTCATCCCTCATGGTGGGATGGGAATGAAAGGAGAAATCAGTGCTGTTTGGCTTTCGAGATTTTAGAACCTGAGAGGAGGCTTCACTGTCTCCTGTTGCCTGGGTGAGGCTGATGGTGTGGAATTCCCTGTCTGCTGAAGACAGGGTGACAAGAGGGAGTAGAAAAAGGGCCTTAGTGGTAGAAGCAGCAGACTTGTGACAACCAAATTTGAGCCCCTGGTCTCTTCTGGACAGGGCTGCACAGCTTCTTTCTGTGTGTCAGCATTTAAACAGTAGCCTGTCCCTTTCCCATCGTGCCAGGAGGACACAGCTACTGAAAGACTGGAGGTACCAGGTATTAGGTGCATGTTGGAGGGATCTGATGGCAGAAACCTCTGCTTGGGGCAAAGATGTTGGGTTTAAATTCACCCCTGGTAGCTGTGTGCAGCCAGACAAATTCTGGCTCAGCTGCAAGCTCCCTTTGGGCTCCATCTTGCTCATGTGCTTGAAGGTGCTTGGCCTGGGCTGTTGTTGGGTGGGAGAGTTCAGCTGAGCCTGGGGATCCATCGTGGCCAAGCTTCCTGGCGTGCCAAACCCTCCTTGGGGCTGGGAGCAGGAAGGAGCAGTGCCACAGGCTTGGTGCTGGCAGCAGGACATGGCTCCATTGCTGTGGCTGCCACCATGGAATGGTTTGGGAGCTGTGGGATCGTAGAGTTTTCTCCTGCTGCTGCTGGAAGGGGTGGTGGCATCTCTGCAGGATGTATCCTTCCACATTGTAAGGGGTTAGGAGGGAATTTGGGCTCTGAATTGTTTCCTGATGAGATTTAGGGAATGTTCCTGTTCACCCATTCCTCACTCCCAGGATTCATGAAGAGAGTCCTGTTGAGTACTGAGAATTTCTGGATTTCAGTCTTAGGAGAGGCTTTTGGGAAAAGGGTTGCAAGGTCTGTGCAGCTGACCTAAGTCTCTCTGCCCACTACTTGCTTTGGCTGAAGCTCTCTGAACTCCTTCCTCTTCCAGAGGATATTCATGTTCTGGGATTTCCTGCAGCGTTCTGCTAAGGATTTTTATTTTTCTGTTAAAGCCTTTTGCAGCATGAAATATCTCTGGGTCTCAATGACTGTGGAGGGAGGAACACACTCTTTTATTATTCTATTATTATTATGATAAGCTAAAAATATGTAAATCTGCCTGCTTTTAGAGGGAAGTGAGGGGACCTGCTTTTGTGGTTGGCAGGTGGTGGGAGGGCACTTGATGTGCCACCCCCTGCTCCCCAGAGGCACCACTCCTGGGGAAAATCTCCAGGCAAGCTTGAATGTCCTGGCTGTTTGTGACCCCTTGGCTTAAATACATGAACAGCAGCAAGACAGAACTGCTGGGCAGCATCACAGAGGCCTTTTCTGCAGGCTCTGCTGAGTTGTTTTGAGGCTGGTGGAGATTTTAATAACTGAACTCTGGCATATGGAAGTGTGGCAGGGAGCTGTGTGGAGCAGGAATGTGGCTCTGGGCTGCTCCTTCCCCCCATTCTGTGGCACTTCAGCTCTGAGTGCAGCACAAACAGAAGTGTCTGGAAGACACCAGGACAGTGTTTAGTCTGGAGAAAAGGAGGCTCAGGGAGGATCTTCTGGCTCTCCACAATTCCCTGACAGGAGGGGACAGCCAGGTGAGGGTGAGGCTCTGCTCCCAGGGAACAGGGACAGGATAAGAGGAAATGACCTCAAGTTGTGCCAGGGGAGGTTCAGGTTGGGTGCTGGGGAATAAATTCTTCACAGAAAAGATGGTCAGGCATTGGAACAGGCTGGTCAGGGCAGGGGTGGAGTCACCATCCCTGGAAGTGTTGAGAAAGGATGTGGATGTGGCACCTGGGGACATGGATCACTGGTGGTCTTGGCAGTGCTGGGGGAACAGTTGGACTCGATGTACTTAGAGGGCTTTTCCCAACTGAATGATTCTGTGTGTTTCTTGTTGGGGAAACCAGGACCCAGAGAAATGAGATTCTTGGGGAAAAAAACCCCTCCTGGTAAAGCATCAGGTGACTGCGGGGGAATCACGTGGTGATCACCTGCTTCTGTTTTCTGTCATCAGATCTCAGCTCTGGCAGCCTCAGCAGTGCAGGTACCCCAGCAGACCTGGGGTGGGGCAAGCACAGATCCCTGGAGTTTTTTATCAGCAACCTGCGTGGATTTGGGTGTGCTCAGGGAGTTGATTTTGCACCTTTTGAGAATCACTGACTGGTTGAGGTTGGAAGGAGTCTCTGGGGTCCAGCTGGTCCATCTTCTTTCCTAAACCTCCATGCAAAGAACAGATGTGGCTGTGGAACAGCTGGGATCACCAACACGTGTTCTGACTGTGTATCCAAGAGGAGGGAAAAAGGAGCCACTTATCCAAACCATGAGGGCACTACTATCAGCTCATATTCAGGCCATGCCTGCTCGTCACACAGGAGTGAAGCCTGTGTTCCCCAGGTGCTGCAGTGAGGAGGATGCATCCCTGTGTGGGTTGTGCTCCCTCTGGAAGTTGCTGTGGAGTTCAGCTGGGATTTGGTGGAGTAAAGATGCTGGAGGTTGTTGTGGATACTTGTTTGATGGGAATGTTTGGCTTGTACCTGTTTGCTCACCAGTTCTCACCAGAGCCTGTGGTATCTGGAGCAGTGTCTAGTTCAAGGAGGTGTTGCAGTGCCAAGGAGTTGGCAGCGTGGAATGCTGCTTCATCTGCCTGAGGCTCCCAGCCCTGCCCATCCGCTCTCCACGCTGCTCCAGCAGTCACAAAGCCTATTAGTTGTTTAAATTAGGGCTATTTATAGCTCTGGAGCCATGGATAACTTGAAGGATGGTGCAGAACAGTGGAGACTGGAGTTCTCAATAGATCACCAAACAAACCCTCCCTTTGCTCCCTGTGTGCCCTCCAACCTTCCTCATTTCCATGTCCCACAAGAGCCATCCTGCCTCAAAGGAGGTCAAATCCAGGGCAGAGGCAGCTGGAACATGTCCACATCTTATGCAATTGGCCAAATCTGAGCAGAAATGCCCGACCCTCTTGCCTGGGTGTTGCTGTCACAGCATGGAGAGCACAGCAGAGCTGTCCCTTTGACAGTGCCAGCCTGGAGAAAGGAAAGTGCTAGCCTGGAGAAGGCAAAAACCTGGTTTGGGGATGCTCCTGTCTGCAGGAGCTGAGCACTTTTGCTCCAGGACTGTGGCTTCAGGTCCTTCTCCAAGTGCAGATGTTGGGGAGTTTTTCTTTGGATGCTGCATTGCATGAAGGAGTTGAGCATCCAGCTTTGGCTGTGCATTGATCCAGTCTCCATTTCTTTTGGGAAGAGATCCTGCAGTTTTGCTGTGAAGGAAGCTGGTCTCTTGTAAGGGATGTTTTGGGAATATGTGGTTGAGGGCCTCGGAGAGTCCTTTGGTACTCTGTTTTTCCAGTGGGGAGTGGGATGTGGGGAGGAATTGGTAGCTTGGGAATTTTTCGTTTGGTTTTTTTTTGTTGTTGTTGTTGTTTTTTGTTTTGGTTTGGTTTTGGTTTTGTTTTAATTTTTAAGAACAGGGAACAGTAAGAGGAGACAGAACAGGGATTTTTATATTTTTTCCAGAGGAACCCTTCTGCATTGATTCTTTGGCTGCATAGGGGGGACTGTGATCTCATGTCTTATGGCAAATCACTTGTCCCCCTGAGAGGTGTCACACATGTATCCTGGAGTTGTGAAATGGACTCAGGCCTCTGGCTGGTGGATAGATGTGATGACAATGGGAAGCTCAGGAACTTGGCTGAGCTGCTGTAAGGAAGGAGGAAATGTGGGAAAATGTGTGTTTGGAGGTTCTTTTTTCTCTCAGGATCAGGATGGAAACTGCAAGCACATCCCCCAACAGTGTGCAGCATCTCTCCTGGAGGGAGATGGGCCTGCAGTGACCTCCTGGTGTGGGCTTGTGAGAGGAGGGGTGGAGGCAGGAATAGCCTCCTGCTCTCTGGGTGGGCAGGGAGCTCCCTTCCCTCTCTGCATTCAGCATTCCCTGGGATCACTCCAGAGCCCTTTGCTTCCCTCTCAGGTTACCAGGTACTGGTTGCTGTGGAAGGCACGTGCTGGATTTCTGCAGCCAGTAACTTAATCCAGTTTGACACTGGTGGCTCTGGGCTGGAGTCTGACTAACATGAGTCAGAACCAGCGCAGGGGGAGTGCTCAGAGCTGCACCCACCTCCCTGCAGCCTCTGCCCCCCGTGATCCCCAGCCCTGTGTCCCTGAAAGGCCGCCTTGATCCCGGCGTGGCCGGAGCCTGGTGCTGCGTGTGGAGGGGAGGCTGTGCTGAATGAACCCTCTGCAGGCCTTTGTTCTCTGGGATGAAATAACCCTCAGCACGGGACTGCTGCCAACAGAAGGGCACAGAGAGGAAAGGGGAGCCCTGCTTGGGTGCTCTTTGCATTTGCCAAACTGTGCTGGTTCTCTCTATTCCTGCCTGGGGACCCACAACCCACCCATGTGCCTGTGCCTTTTCAGCCACTCTCTTCAAACAAACTGCCCTGGGCTTTTCTTTGACTTGGGCACCTTCCCATGCTTCTCACTCTGCCAGCATTCCTGCTCTGCCTGGCAAGGCACCAGGATCTCAGGCAGCACCCCTTGCCAGCCAGTACAGAACCCCCAGGCATCACTGAGTCCCTGCGAGAGGCAGGTGCTCCAGGTCACCATGAGGAGCTGTGAAGAACTGATCTGAAGAGAAGGAAGCTGCTCCTGCATCACAGATGGCATTTCTGAGGCTGCAGCAGGACATCCAAACCAGAAGGAAGCTGGAAGTGGAGTGTGAAGGCAGCCCGGAGCCCTTCTGGATGGCGGCAGGGCCGGCAGCAGGAGAGCTGGGGCTGTGTGGGGGGTGAGCAGAGTTTGGGCTGCAGGTGCTTGGAGGCTGCCAAGTCAGCAGCTTGCAGGGAGCTGAAGGGGCCTTGCCTGCCCTTGCCCAGAGCTGTGCAGAGCTCAGATGGGTCTGCAGAAACTCAGGTTCCAGCCCTGCTGCTCCCAGTGCTCCTTGTGCAACACACACTGACTGGGGCTTGTTGTTACACAGAGCTGGGCTCTGGCATTTGGGGCAGGTTGGCTACAGCAAAAGGGGATTTTGGGAGGCTGGATCTTGCCAGCTTTTGGTGGGAGAGGACAGTGTCTGCACTCCTTGGCCTTCAGCAGCATTCCCCAGCTGTGGAGTGGGGAGGAGGCAGACCCAAGCAGGACCTCTTGTCTTCCTTGAAATCTGATTTTAATCTCCCTGCCTTGGAAAAGTGAAGCCATAGGTGGGTAGATGGATAGGTGTGTGTGTATATACCTGTATTTTCTTCCCCTGCTTCCTTGGGACACCAAGGAGAGGACACCTTTCATTCAGAGCCCTGGTGTTGGCTGGCATGTGGCCCATGAAGCACTGGGACATTCCATCAGACCATGCCACCAACTGTTCCTTCTCTGCCCAGGAGCTGAGGCTTCTCCTGCTGCCTTACCCACAGCTGCTGTGTCTGTCTCTGGAGAAGGACAAACATGGAAACACTCAGTACTTCTGGAATGTGGAGAGACTTTTGTTCTGCAGGAGCTTTAGGCTGCAGCCCCTGGCACAGAATGGACTGTCAGTGACATTGCTGCTGTCTCACCAGCGCCACCCCTGTGGCACGTGCATTGACTGGCACTGAGCACTTTACAGAAATCCTAGCAAACCCCCAGCAAAGCTTCACCAGTGACCTGTTTTCCCTGGGTTGTGTTTTCCTACAGTAAATCTGTCTTTGGGGCACACTGGTGTGGGCACTGCAGCCCTGGGTTGCTCAGGAACTGCTGTTGGTGGCAGTGTGGTAGGGAGGGTACAGCAGCTGCCAGGGCCCTGTGTCTGGTGCAGCATTTCAGTCTCCAGGGCACATGTGCTCCTTCCTCCTCTGTCCTGTGCAAGTCTGCAGTGACCTCCTTCAGGATGTCCTTGAGTACATGTGCTAGGCTTACCCAGGGCTGTCTGTGACCGTGTATGTGACTTGATGAGGTTCAGGAGCTTTAAACAATGGCAGGAGCTGCTCTCCTTGGTAGAAAACTCAGTATTGTGCTGCAGGCAAGGGACATTGAGCTGTTGGAGCAGCCCTAACCTGGCCTTTCTGTGCTGGCAGCATGCTTCCCTCTGGCACGTGGACTCGGGAGGGTTAATGGCACGTGCTCCAGCCAGGAGCACCCTCTGGACTCCAGCTGTCAAAACACTAAGTTGAGTGTGTGTCATCTTTACAAGGCAGTAAACAGTGCTACAGTCTGAATTACCCAGCCTGGAGGCCTCCAGGGTACAGTATAACTTACAGGGGCTTCCCTGGTAATTCCAGCCTGTCTGCCTGCCCCTGGAGTCAACCAGAGGTGTTGCTGGCTCAGTTAGGGTGGCAATAGCTCTAGAGCTTGGGGTAAGAGCAGCAGGAGCAGGTTGGGATGCTGGGTGGTCATGTGGTTCAGTCTGCCCCAGCACAGCATTGTTCTGCTCTATTCCTGGCCCTTCCATATAAGCCACCAAATCCTCCTGTCTGTCTCCAAGAGGCTGGAGAAAGCAAACAGCTCCCATTTTGAAGGGGCACAGTCATGCCAAACTGAATCTGAGGCCAGGCGTGGATTCCTGTGTTTAGCCTGTGTTTGATGGGGCATTGGGACTGTGCTGGGCTTCTGGTGTGCTGCAGTGTCCTGTGTCCTCCTGGAGCCTGGTGTTTGCTGATGGGATTCTGGAGGGTGATCTGGAACTGGCAGCTGCCTGGAATAGCCTCGAGGCACCATTGACTTGGTGCTGGTGGGGCAGGAGGGAGGTGCATGCATCCCTCAGCATGTGCTGAGGGAACCCCTGTCACTGCCTACACAGGGTGCTCTGCCAGAGGATACAGGCCAGGGTCCACTCTGTACACCCAGAGCTATTTCAGCTGCACACTGGCTCTGAATGTGCAGGCCCAGGACTGTCCCAGAAGCTGCCAGTGCCAGGAAATGAAAATGCCAAGTAGGCTGTGCATGATGAAGCATTCCCAGCCAAACCACAGGAAGGTCAGTGTGTTTTATCCCATTGAGCCTCTAGGGAGCTGTGGCTAATTGTCCCCTCTGAAGTTCAGGCACATGAGAAAGAGGAGTGACCTTTATCGGTCAGGAGCACACACACAAACAGATCCATTGCTCTTGATGGGACTCAGCCTGTGCACAGGATCCCATCCTCTCCCATCTCTCTTGCAAGAAGGAGCTGCACTCAGTTGCTGGCTGAGTTGCTGGCTCAAGGAGATACTCCAGTGGCAGGGCTTGAGAGCTGAAATGAAACCCCCAGCCCTAGGGTGGTTTCTGGAATGAGGAATGAGCCTGGCCTGGCTCTTTCTGCAGGGATGCCCAGGGGCTGAAATGCCAAAGTCTCCTTGGCTGTATTTCTGAAATTCCTCCATGGTTTTGGCAGTACAGGATAGAGGGCTGGCTCAGGGCATGGGGAGTTTCCCTGATGTCAAAGGAAAGCTGTTCTGTTAAAGTTCACTGCAGAGGCTTGGCTTCTGATTTTTTGAAGATTGTGTGTCACCCAGCTGTGCAGAGCAGAGCCAGGATTTCTTGGGAGCTGCAGGGCTCTCTGACCTTTCCTGGGCTTCTCAGGGGAGGGGGCAGTGGGGGCCTCGGTGGGGGAAGCCCATGGCTCTTTGCACATGCAGGGATATCAAACCATGGCTGGACAGCCTTTTTCCTCCAGATCTAGTGTGCAGAGCTGGCAAGTTCCTGGAGGTGCAGGGGATAATTTAGCTCACCTCTGACCTCAGCAGCCAGAAATGGTGTTTAAGCATTGTTAGAATGGGAAGGCAGTGGGTGATGTTTGGGATGGGGGTGTCCCTTCTCCTGTCCCTACTCCTGTCCCTTCTCCTGTCCTTGGTGGCTGCAGTGTGGAAGTCGTGTGAGCAGCCACCAGCCTGTCCCTTTTGTGCCATTCTCTGCCAGCTGTATTTATTGAGCCTGACAGTTCAGGTGCTGTGGAGATGGAGGGATTTCTATTAACTGTACCCTGTGTGTGCCCTGCTGTGAAGCGAGCCCAGGCATTGGCATTGCAGGGTCTGAAGGCTGGAACACAGCAGCTGGAAATGCAGAGTGATTGGTTCAATGGAGATGTGAGAGATGAGGCAAACAGCTTTGGTGTTGCTCCTGATCCATTTCCCCCTCCCCTCTCTTTCATTCTCTCTTTCTCTTCCCTCACCACTCTTCCAATTCTATTTTAACAGCACTACAAATTGCAGTATAAATCTTTAGCTGAGCAGCAATTTGGCTTGGCAGCCACCAGTAAATCTCTTGCAGCCTCCCCATGGGAGGGAAGTCACAGTGGGAGTAAGGATGTGGGTGAGTCCTGAGTTTACAGTCCTATCAAGTTTTCCTGGCGCTTTCCAGCTATGGGCCCATAGCTTTAGTCCCACATCTCTCTAATCCTGGGAAAAAGGAAAATTCTTCTCCCATCCCAGCCTTCAGTTCAAACATCAGGTGTGTTGGGAAGTGATGTGAAACAGCCTCAGACATGGAAGAGGAGGGGTACCAGCATAAGTTCCAAATGCTGTTCAGGTGTGTGATCCTAAAGTTGTTTGTTCCCTGTTCTTGAAGACAGTGCAAGGTGGTCTTCTTCTGAGCAATGAACCTGTTCCTCCAAACTACCCTGCACATGCAGCTGCTTTTGTTCCCTGATGCAGAATGTGTGTATCTCCGTGCATTGTGGTGGGAAGAGGGTTGGAAAATAGCTCCAAGTGGTGTGTGAAAGGCAAAACTTTGGCCATTTAGTCCATGCAAGGCATCTGTCTGTACAGTCTCACACTGGGAGCTGTTTGTCCCAGCAAATGTTTTCCAGCTGCTGGTTCTGTGTCCTCGGATATGTTCTGCCTGTGTTTTAGCTCCCTTCAATCACATTTGAGCTTGACCATCCTGATGCTAGGAAGGAATTCTTCCCTGTGAGGATGGTGAGCCCCTGGCACAGGGTGCCCAGAGAAGCTGTGGCTGCTTCTGGATCCCTGGCAGTGTCCAAGACCAGGTTGGACGAGGCTTGGAGCAAGCTGGGATAGTGGAAGATGCCCCATGGAATGAGATGGACTTTGAGGTCCCTTCCAAACCATTCTGTGGTTCTGTGAATATGAAACCAGGATAAAGTACAGACCATGCCTTTGTCTTGGCTTCTTCTTGGCTGGATGTGAAGCTTCAAAGGCATTTGCCATGCTGGTTTCCTCAAACACTGGGCAAATATTGAAAGGCACAAGGAGAACTCTGCCTGTTGTCAACACCATTTTTTGTGTGATGTACCGGTGAGAAAACCAAGTGCAAAGGGGAGAGGCACCTGCTGCAGAAGTGTGTTAGAAAACAGAGATTCTGGGGCTTTGAAGCAGGGTTTCTTTTTCTGTAGAGAAACACAAGTCCCTGCAGTGCTGGCCCCAGATGGCCACCTCACCCCTCTCTGTTCTCTGGGGAGCACAGGCTCTTTGAGGCAGACCACAGACCCTCACTTAAAAAGAAATTCTTTAATTGGCTTAAAGACAGAGAAACGAAAACAACTAGTAGAGGTTCCTCTTCATCCAGCCAGCTTTCCTCAGGGGTTGCTTTTGAAGTGACTATGCAAACATACCTCAGGTGAGGGGAGCTAAATGGGTGGAAACAAGTGTCCTTTGGTCCCATGAGTCCACTCTCCTTGCTGAAGCCATCCCAGCTCCTTAGATCAGAGAGAAGCTTAATGAGTTCAACTTTTGCTCCTTTCCTTGCCTCCTCCCCTTCCAACTGAGAGCAGGTAAGGCTGTATTGTGAAACATAACTGTGGATATCAGCCCCATCAGTACTTCCCTTCCTTCCCACATTCTCAGCTGAAAGGCCTCCCTGCCTCTATCCTGCATCCCTGTGCTTCCTTCAAAGAGCAGCTTGTGCTACTCTTGAGCCCATTTGGAAGGGAACCTGGAGAGAGTTGATCAAAACTTATTCCAAGGATCTCCCTGCCCAGATCTGGGAGCTCCTCCTCTGGTACCCTGGCAGCTGGGGTGAGGGACACATCAGCAGGTTTTCCTTGGGATCCTTTTCGTTCCCAAGAGAAGCTGGGTTCCTGTGTCGTGGGATCTTTATTCAGCTGTGCTAACCCAACTCATGCACAGAGCTTTTGTTGGTGGTACTGGGATGATGGAAGCCCTCTATAAGCTCCTGATTAGATCCTGGCACTGGTCTTGTCCTGAAGATTTGGCCTTCATCCTGTTCAGGAGGTGACAGCTGTCCTAGAAAGGGCACAACAGTCCTGAGTATCTCCTGGGCTGGTATAAACCTCCTCACTAGCACTGAAGGACCTGGTGTGCTGTAGGTGAGCTGGAAACTCATTCACAGCCCCTGGGTGATGTTCGCAGGCAGAGCTGGCTCTGCTCCTCTGGGGCCAGGCACTGATGCCTGGCTGCTCAGAGGTCCTGGGAGCCCCCTGGATCTCAGGATCAGATTTCCCCTGCATACATACACACACCCTTTAATAGCTGTAATAAACCATATGCCCCTGTTACTTAAATAGAATAAATTTAAAAATGGAAAAGCCTCCAGGAGCATCTGGAAGTTCAGCACCTGTGGAAAATCAGCAGCTGAAGAAGCTGTATATGAAGCGAGAGCAAGAAGAAGAGCCCATAAAGGGCTCAGTGGAAAAAGAGGAGTGTTTGGAAGTCTCTCATCTTCCCACTGCAGTGTTCAGATGCAACTCCAGCTGCTTTCTATTCTGGGATGCAGGGAAGGGTGTGCTCCCACACGTGGCCATTGCAGCTTGGAAAGAGCAGCTCCAGATTGACCCAAAGGTTGGGAAATCGTTCTGCTGTACAGTAAGAGGAATTTACAGGATGGTGAAGGTGCATTGCCAGGACTTGAGAGATTCACATTTCATTTCTGAATTTGTCTTAGACTTAGTGGTCTGTCAATGCTTTGGCTGCTGTCCAGTCCCCATGGAAGGAGAATCCAAGGCTCTCCAAAACACCACTGTTTGCTGCAGGCACAGAGCTGCAGAGGTACACACAGAGAAGTCTGTCCAGGTGTGAAGCCGTATTCTTTTTGGGTGCTGGTGGTGTTTCTTAGGTTTCAGTGGAAAAATCAGTCCCAGTCCTGTCTGGAAGCCCACCAGATACTTTGTGGAAAAGAGGAATGTAGCAACCAGGCAGGTGTTGCAAGCTGAGGAGGACACAGCCATCTCTCTATATTCACTAGAAACCAAATGGACACTGGAATTCTTTTGCTTCAGCGGGAGCTTCTCCCTGTTCTCTCCTGGTTAATTCAGACAACTGGCATCCCAGATTCTCCTTGTTTCAGGTTCCTTAAAAGTTAAGAATTTTATTTCTTGTCCTTCTGGACTGTGAACTCTCCACAGTCAACAAGAAATTCACTTATGAGCTTGAGATGAAGATAAGAACATCTCACTTATGCTGCATTGCTGGATGCTCCCTCACCCCGTGTCCCATCCCAGACACTTCTGTCCAAACCTTCAGCCCCTTTTTGAGACTGAAGGGCCAAGGCACGACCCCTCTGGAGCAGAGGACACTGAGAGGTGGCAGATAGCAGCCCCAAGAGTGGGGACGAGCAGTGAGGCTGGCTGGCTCACACAGTGCTCACCAGCATCCCAGGTGGGCAGGCAGGGGTCTCTTGCAGCCTGGTTCTCCTGATGGTTTTCCTCCCAGGAGTGATGCATATCCCACTTGACTGCCAGGCCCTCCCCTCTCCTGGTGTGGTTCACCAGCTTTGACAGGAAGGGCCAACCCCGCTGCAGGCTTTCACCATTTGTCACAATAAATTGCTTCTTCCTCCTGCTGCATGGGAGAGATGCTGGTTTGTCTGCCCTGAGTCTGAACAGCACCTGAGGCACCTTCTCCCACTCCTTGCTCTTCCTCCCCCCAAGCCTTCAAGGAGAGCAGAGCCTGCTGCAGCTGGCAACAGGCTCCCCAAAGCTTGCCTGATGCAGCAATGAGTTGTGTGTGCTCTTGCATTCAGCTGCTTGGCCTGACATGACCTGAGAAGGGGGACAGAGCTGGAGATGGTGCTGGTGCTCCAGGAGCAAGGACAGGCAGGAGCAGTCTGAGGCTGGTGGGCTTTGCTGCTGTCTGTGGTGGCCCCTCTCTAGCCCAGGTCAGTACAGTGAGAGGGCCTGGCTCCAGCACAGCAGCTGCACCAGGCCTTGGTGTGTCTTTTCCAGCACCTGGCAGGGAGTGTGAGTGCACTTGGAAGTCGTGTGTGGAGCGAAGGACTCAGTGGAGAGTGTGTGCTACAAACTGCAGTACCCAGTTCATCTGGGACTCTCCTTTGTGCATCTTTGGATGGGGTTCCTGGTGTAGGAGAGGGGACATTCAGGTTTGCCCTCTGCCTTCTGACCTTGTCACTGAAGGAGCTGGTGACATACCAGGCATGTTGAGAGCTAGCAGGGTGTGCTGCTGGTGGCAGTGCCTGTGGAGGAACCTCCCTCCTCACCAGTCCCTCACTGCTGGGTGACGTTTGTAGTGTAGCTGCAGTGGCTTCATTACTGTGCCCAGATCAGCCACACACTGAACTCCAGGGATACCAGGAGCTGCCAGAGTTTCTCTTCCTCTGGCCCCTGGCAGTCTGTCTTTCTCTCTGCAGATCAGTGCAAAGCTTGTTGGATGAGATATTAAGCATGGGCTGCTTTCCTGAGCTCCAGGACTGGCTTAGCTCTTCATTAAGGCCTGTTAATCATGCTGAGGAGCCTGACAGCTGCTGGCTGTGGAGCACAGTGCCCTGCTGCCTTCCAGCTCTCCAGGATGGTCCTGCCCAGGGTGCCCCAGTGTCGCTGGCAGCCATGGGAAGGGCACTGCCTGCTCTGGCAGGGGACAGTGCAACTGCAGAGCTTGGCTTGAGAACTTTCCTCATTTGCAGGAAGAGTTCCCAGCAGCAGCTCTGCCAGGAGCTAGGAGGGTGGCCAAGTTAGAGCCCTAGGAGAGGAGGAAGAGCAGGTTGGGGGCTCTGCTTCCACCTGCCAGGCTGCAGCCCCACTCTCCTTAGTCTCAGACCTCATGGAAACACGAGTCTTTCTCTCTCCCTCCATCCCAAATGGTACCAAGCTCTTATTACAGTTGGTTTTTGTAATAATTACACCCTGGAGCTATGCTTTGATTTATTTTATCAGGGAGAATTTAGAGAAAAAGATGGCTGTTTCTGAAGCAGATAGCAGCCTGCCCGATGTAGGGCTGGGAACAGGAAGGACAAAAGGAGAGAGGGGCTTGGCAGTGCCCTCCCACCTCCTTCCTGTGGCTGTGCCATGATAGCCCCAGCACCCCACAACCCCTGCAGGGCTGTGAGGGGCAGGCAGCCACCTCCACACTCGTGTGGCATCTCAGGGAAGCAGAGGCCTCAAAGGCAGCGAATGGCTTTGAATTTCCTTCTCACACTGAGAAGAAGGGGTTTAATTTACTCTCTGAAGGTACAGGATGGTGTTTTGGAGCTGAACTGGTGGTGCTGGCTGTGAGAGTGAGGTGGGAGCACAGAGCTACTCACAGAGCATCATCTGCAGCTCCTCAAACCTGTCCCATGCCTCACTCTCCACACATGAGACACCCAAGGAAATGTCCTCTGCTCCATTCCCTCCTGCCCTTCATCTGAAATCCTTCCATTTTGAGCTCTTCTGCCCATCCCTCCCACTTTTCCTACTGGATTTTGAAATTAAAACCTGCCATGATTTGAAATGAATTAGTGTAGCAGTAATATCGAAGAACATCATCTTCCCAGCTGTTCCTTCCCAGCATCTTGCTAGTCCTAGAGCTGGTGCATTGGTCATAAATCCTCTCCCTGCTGTTCCTGATATTCCCCAATTTCTATACATCTTACATTGTCCTAACACCAGAGGAGGCTTGGAGACCTGTGTTCCCATCCCTGTGTGATGTGACCTGCTCACAGGTTCAGTGCTTTCCTCTGTTTTAGGTGGTCACTAATTTTGCTGGGCAAGTATATTTTATGTGGGAAGCTTTTTGCTCAGACCACAGATGGAGTGCAGTTATAAAAACTGTACAGGGTAGCTGATCCAGTTTTTATGAGGCTTTCTAAAAAAACAAAACTACATTTCTCAAAGTGTTTTCTTGTTCTAAATGTGCAAGAAGCTGAAGCTACAAGTATCCAACAGAACTTGGGGCCATCAGTCTTCTAGGATTCAGGCCTTTTATTGATAAAAAAGGGATAAAATTCTTGAATTCTTGTGTTGTATTTGCTGGAGAGCTATGGGCTTTTTTCCCCTGAAAAAAGCAGCTTTTTTGGGAGCTGCGGGTATGCTGAAGCACTCACTGATGTTTTGGCAGAACCAGAGGTCCTTTGTGCTTTTTACACCCAAGTTACACTAATTTCATGCCACTGTGTCAAACACCTATAAAACTGCTGTACCTCCTTTCTGTATTTGCTCTTGAGAGGGTTCAAATATCCATTATATGTAGATTTTGGTCAAAGTCAGTGTTGTGTAGTCAAAGCAAGGCTGTTCAGTTCATCACCTCCTCGAGCCAAATCAATGTGTTAATGGCCATAGTACGATGCTGGCCTGAGTTAAGGACACAAATTTCCTCCCCCTGCTGTAAAATTTGGGTGCAAATGGAGCTCGGTATTTTTTGCTTTTAATTTCCCTAGGCACACAAAGGGCTGGGGAAATTAGGTACAGAGAAGGTAAATAAAGTCATTGAGTAAGAGGAATGATGGCAGCAATAGCGCTGTGCTAAATTGGTTTCTTTGAAGTTAAGTGTGATTGCAACTGCAGAAATTTCTCCTGCTTGCATGCAGGGAGGCAAGATGAGGTTATTAATTATAACAATGGGCTGGAATTGATCTTAATGAGAAATAGTGCAGCTTGGGAGGAGCTGAGGCTGTGCTGGTGGTTGTCTCCAGGGCTGGGGCTCCAGAAGGGCCTTCCTGGGCTGTTCTCCTGCCAGCCTTGCTGCTCCAAAGCCTGTCCCATGATGATCTCATGCTACTGAGTGCCCCCATCCTGGGTTTTGAAGAAGTCACATTGCTGTTGACCTTCTCATCTGAGCCCTGCATCTCAATAACCTTGGACAGGGGCAGGAGGTGCTGCTTTAGGGTGAGAATCCTCATCAAAAGCTTGTGAATCCAGAGCCTGCAAAACTTTCGAGCAAAGCTAGAACTTGGACTTTGCTGACCTCCTTGGAATACTCAGTCTGCCTCCTCCTTTTGTATCCCCAGGGATTGTAATTGTTGCCCTGGCAGAGGTATGGGAAACCTGCTCATTAGCCAAGGAGCCTTTGGGAATAGTCTTGTCCCAGCGTGCCTGTGCTCTGCCAGCCAAACTGGTTTTCTTCTGAGAGCTCATTTCTTACAACACTGCAGCAATTAAGGTGTATTAAAGGCGAATCATGCCCAGCCTGTTTTTCTCACAAGACAAGCCTTCCGGATTCTGATTCTGCTTTGATGAAGAATGATGAAAGTCTTGTCTCCTGTCCATCAGTTTGGGGTAATGCTCCCTGTGTGTCCCTAGGCTCGGAGAGCAGCCAGTGTGAGGCACGCTCCTTGCAGGTGTGTGTCACTTGGCATTCCTGCAGCAACTCCAGTAACTTCAGATGGGCAGGTCCCTCCAAAGACTCTGCCCCTTCCTGCCCTTTTCCTGAATAAAACCAGGGATTTCAGCCATGAAGAGGAGTCTGCAAGCCATGACAGTCTCCTCAGCTTCCCCTCTCCATCAAAGCCAGACTTCAGTGTGTGTCACAGGAGCTTTCAGGGTGCTCCTGTCCCAGCTGTGCTTCTGCCCTCCTCCTGTTTCCCACCACACTCTGAACACACACCTTGGTGTCTCTTCATGGCTGGTGGAGGGTAGAGGAGTGTATTCTCTGTCCCACTTGCACCCCTTGCAAGCAGTTGTATTTACAGAGCATTGCCTTGGAATTGCCCAGTGTTCTCAGGCACTGGGTGGGATCATTGAGTTGGACTCATGATCCAGCTCAGGACATTCTGTGATTCTGTGAAGTCCTTTCTTGCCTGTCCCACAGCAAGATGTCCCCTCTCACCCTCACATCTGACTGGCAATCCGTGTTTTGGGGGAGGTGACAAGAGAGTAAACAGCAGGGACAGCTGCAGTTTGAGAGTGTGTTCTGTGGCTTTGTTGGCTGCCAGAAAACTCCTGTGCTAAGTGCACTCTGTACAGCTGGCCAGTGTTTTTTCTCTCAGACCTCTCATTAGCAGAGTTCAGCTTTCCCCTGGGAACTTCTCATTAAAACTTCCAGCCTCTTCTCTCCCTGGCTGTTGGAGCACATCTGAGCTGCTGGAGCAGTGTCCAGTGTGGGAAAAGAAGAAGCTAAATAGAAACTCTCTGGAGGTTTGATGCAATGGGACCAAGAAATTCCCAGGAACTGGAGTGTGTCATCAGCTTGGGAAACTTCGTGTCTGTCTGAGCCTCTTGGCACCTCTACAGGGGTTTGTGTGGTGTTGCTGGGTCTTTCATGGCCCCATTCACCATGAAGTGCTCACCCTTGCACAGTTTCCTGCTGCAGAATTAGACCTTTTTTTCCCCTCCCTTCTGCTTTGATGAGAGATTTTTGCCTGCCACCATTGCTTTATTAAACAGGACAAATCCAGAGGTCCTGTTTTGATTAATTGCAAGTTATCACCAGTAGAAAATGCTATTTTCTGCATAAATGTGATTGTCCTGGTCCAGTAAATAGTCAGGAGCACTGATACTGGGTGGGGAGGAGGGAACCTCCAGAAAGAAGGGATGTCCTGGCCACAGGAGAGTTTGTCATGGAAGGGGACCAGGCTGGTCCCTTGGCTGATTTTCCATCCCTGACCTAAGCTACGTTTCTGGGAACTCGTTGACAGCTTGTCCTGGATTGACACTAAAGAGTAAGAGCAGATATAAATATATGATAAAGCTCTGGAGTGCTCAAAAATTAATATTTCAGGATCAAGAAGTCTTTTATTTCCTCAAGTGCTTCAACAAAAGGAGGAATTTATGTAGTTGTAGTTGTTGTGGTTCCCAAGGGGAGCTCAGAGCGAGGCCCCAGCTCTGGTCCTGGCTGAAGGGGATGCCTGGTGTCAGAGGTTGCATGGAGAAAGTGGTGACCTTTTTGGAGGTGGTCAGGGTGCTGGAGTGTGAGTCCTTCAAGGAGAGGATGAGGGAGTTGAGCTCACTCAGGAATTCAACACAAGAAGGATGTTGCCCTGCTGGAGTGAGTGCAGAGGGGCCCACAGAGTTCATCACTTAGAGCTGCAGCCCCTCTGCTCTGGAGCCAGGCTGGGAGAGCTGGGGGTGCTCACCTGGAGAAGGACTGGGGACAAGGGATGGAGGGACAGGACACAGCGAATGGCTTCCCACAGCCAGAGGGCAGGGCTAGATGGGATATTGGGAAGGAATTGTTCCCTGGGAGGGTGGGGAGGCCCTGGCACAGGGTGCCCAGAGCAGCTGTGCCTGGAAGTGCCCAAGGCCATGTTGGACACCGGGGCTTGGAGCAACCTGGAATGGTGGAAGGTGTCCCTGCCCATGGCAGGGGGTGGCACTGGATGAGCTTTAAGATCTCTTCCAACTCAGACTATTCCATGATTCCATGATTAGGTTCAGCTGGAGAGAAAGCGTTGAAGGAGCTCCAGCAATACCTACAGACACTTCATCCAAAGGTCAGAGCCAGGCTCTTCACAGAGGCGCATGGTAGGAGGGCAGGAAACAGCAAACATAGGATGGAACAGGAGAGTGTCAGGCTGGATATGAGGAGAAGGATTTCTGCCCAAGGACAGTCAGTTAGCTGCCCAGAGAGGTTGTGAACTCTCCATGCTTGGAGGTTTTTGAGACCGGGCTGTCTAAACCTGCTGCAACCCCTTTAAGAGATTCAGCTTGAAGGAAGAGTTTGGGCTGGAGACCACCCTGAGGTCTCTTCTGACCTGAGTTACTCTGGGATCCCCCATGCTTGCTCTTGTGGGAGTGGGGTACTGCTTTTGCACACACGTGGAGAGGTGCAGCCTCTGGTTTTTGGGAATGTTTGTGCCGTTGCATGGGATCACCTGGCACAGCCTGACAAGGATACTTTGATGCAGTGCTCCAGGAAAGTGTTACAGTGATACACTCTCAGACTTTGATGCGGTGCTCCGCTGAGTTAGGGGAGGGTCTCTTTGCTGTCTCTTCCCTTGCTCAGCAGATCTGGGAGAAAAGGGCAAAGAGACAGATCCCTTCTGGTGCTTTATTTTTGTCCATGTTTCTCCAAGAAGAATATCCTGACCTGGAGGGGTCCTGGAAGGATGGGGTGAAGGTCACTGGTATTAAAGCCTGTTTTATTATCTTGTTTCACTTTGGAGGCAGCATTTGGAAGTACTTATGCAACCTGCCCTGCTTGGATGATGCCAGCACAGAGCTGGCGGCACTTTCCTTTATAGCCTTGGGGGTTCAGAAGTGTGAATCAGACACTGTTTGTTTCCACTGATGCTCCTATAGAAACTTGTACCAAGTGGAAAGTCCCAGCTCCCCGTGTTTCTGTGTTGCTCTGCCAGTATATCTGCTGCAACCTTCCAGGTCCAGCCTCCCAGCCCTTGCCTGGCTCTGCAAGAGTGAGTCAGCTCAGCCAACAGCATCTCCTCACCCAGCCTTCATGATCCCAACCCACGTGTGCTCCTAACAGCGCATTGCCAGAGGGATTCTGAGTGGATCCTGACCTCCTGCACCCCTTCCTGCTGGGCACAGGTGTCTTCTCCTCCATTCTGGCTCTGGAGATGTGGTAGGTCCGTGTGGGAGAAGGCTCAGCAGTCCTCTCTTAGGTCAGGGTCTGCAGTGCTACTGAAAGAAAATTAAATGGGAAATATTAAATAGAAAGCATTGGGGTTGAGGGGAAGGGATTCACAGCTCACAGACATTGAGGCAGGATTTGTTTAGGGTTTTTTTGGTATTTTTTCCTTTCTTCCACAAAATTCTAGTTCTTTTTCTTGTATTTGCCAGTGAGGATTTTGCTGGGGTGCACTGTGTGTCAAGAGAGCTCGGGGTTTGTGTTGCTGACTAGAACAATTGATTTTTATTTATTTGTTTATTTACTGCGGGAGAGAAACGAAGCTGTAAGTTCTAAGGCTTTAGCTGCTCTAGAGGAGTTTTATTTAGAGAAACAGCCTGATTGTGTTGCTGTGTGTGATTGACACAAGCTCCTCTAATCCTGTTACCAGTGTGAGCTCTGCAGCAGAGCTCTGGGATCTCTCACTCTGGTGTCCAGGTGACCTCAAACTGTTCTCTGGCAGTCCAGGGTGCTTCTGCCCAGGGCTGGGTGATGTCTCCTGCCCTGGAGCTCAGCTGCACATCACACAGCCCTGGCACACCACCAGCTCCCTGCCAGCAGGAAAGACACAAACTGCAGGTTTTTGGGCACTTCCTGATTTCTTACCCTGCCTTGTTCCTTCCTATTTTGCTCTGCTTCAGAGAAATCTTGGGTCCCAGATGGTGCCCAGAGATGGTGACCATGCCTGGGCAGTTTGGTGGCTGTGCAGGAGCCAGGGCTCTGCAGCAGCTGGACTCACAGGGCTCAGCAAACTCATTGCTCAGCAGAGCCTGGGGCGGGGATATCACTGTCCTGAAGTGGTTTTGGAAGGTGACCAGCTGGAACCTTCTTAATCCCTGGAGCAGTGAGGTTCCCTGGGACCTGATCAGTGTGTTGAAAGCTGCCTGCTTGGTTGAGTACCTTCTATATTATTTTTTAAGCATGATAATTACACTACTGCAATTGCCAAGGGTAGGGGCACTCCTGCCAACACGGTGGTGCCTCCTGCCAGCTGATGTCTCCTGCCTTGGTTGGGGAGAGCTGCTGTGGTGGGAAGCACAGCCATGTGAATCCTGCCCCATCCATGCTGCTGGAGGTGTGGGGTTGTAGCCTGTTACCCTTTCCTTGCACCCCAAGCTGCCCTTTTGTTGTGTATCCCAAAAGAGCAGCTTCCTGCTGCCAGGCTGCGGAGCGGAGCCCTGTGTCACCGTGCTCCCTGTGAAGTGTCCCCAGGAAAGCCCTCCTGTGGGTGGGTGCTGCCAGGTCCCTGGTTTCAGAGGAGCTCCTCTCTGGCAGGAAGGTGGCAGGCAATGTTTATCTCAGTTGTGTTTGCTGGGGCTGGAGAGTGACTGTGTTAACACGCAGCAGATGGGCCTGGTGAATAGGTGCTGCAGATAACCCTATTTCCTCATGCAGTCATGTTGCCTGCTGGGAAAGCAGCCAGCCAGGCTGTTTAAGGAAAAGCGTGGAGCTTGGACAGGCTGAGGATGGATTTCTCCTTCAGCTGGTTCAGTTTTGGGAGGAAGTTGTTGCTGTGGGGCAGGAGCTGCTGCCACAACTCACCATGTTCTGGTATGGGTTGGACCATGTAAAGGCAGGTTCCAGCCTGGTGCCCACTGGGATCTTTGGACCCTAAATTTAATTCCATTCCAGGCAGGGACTGGAGCTGTCCATCAGTTGTAGGCAGGGGTGTAGGAAAGCAGGCTGGTGTCCTGCCAGTCACCAAGGCTGGGGGATTGGTGGCTGGGAACCTGGAGCTGTGGGCACAGTTGAAGGTTCATGTCCCATGTCCTCTGCCATGCTGTGTGTCTCCCACTCACTTTCAGGGAAATCCCTGTGGCTGCTGGGCACCACAAAGTGCAACAGAAGGCAGGGAAGTCTCCTGCCAAAGCTTGTCATACTGGTGGCCCTGCCACTGCAGGACCTTTGAGGGATGAGCTGATGGTACCTTCTGGAAGGCTTTTTGTTTTTCTTGAGAAAGTCAAGTAGGTGGAAATCCCAGCAGCAGTTGGACAGTGTTAGGGGGCAACTCTTGTTGCATGGGGCAAGAAGATGGGACCAGGAGGGGGACAGTGTGACCAGAGAATGTCACAGCTCCCCAAGGCCATTCCAGGACACTGCAGTGTCTGGCTTCAACCTGCCTTCCAGCTGCCTGGAGGCTGGATCTCCTGCAGGGCCAAGTGAAATGGTGCTGCCTTCCCTGAGCCTGCAGCTTGTTGTTGATGCCACATCAAGCAGATCTGATGATGCAACTCATCCCAATGTCCCCTCCTGTGGTATTTCCATCTTTTAGGTTATCCTGGGTTTTCTCCTCCCTGTGGGAAGGTTCAGGGTGATTCCTTCCACAGTCCCGTGGTGGCATTGCTAGAAGCCTTTGCCTACTGGGTAGGTCCAAGGGGGTGTAAGGGATGTGAAGGAGGGAGATTGGTGGCTGCATGTCCCAATCCACAGAAAGCACTGTGGCATCCACGTTTCAGGGTGGATTTTTTGGAGCCAGTGCTCTCCTGCATGGTGTACACTGAGTAACAGCGTGGAACACTGCAGGAGGATGCAGGTGGATGGCACAGGTTGCTGACAGCCTTCCCTTGCCTTTTGCTGATGCCTGTGGTTTGATGAACCTCACCCAGTAAGACAAGCAGATGTGACAGGATCATGGTGCCCTTCATGGTCCCATTTGCTGCCAGAGCCAGGCAGCAGCTCCTTCCCTTTCTCTGTTTGAGGAATGATCTCCTTTTCAGATGTTGTGGACATGGTGCTGCCACAGGGGAGAGGGATGTACAGTGGCTCCCAGCTGTAGGACTTGAGGCAGAAAAATCAATGTTTATATTTCTCTTAGCTGGGAATAACTCCAGTAAATAAACACCTTGCAGAGTTCAAACGATGCAGGCACCGTATATGAACCAGAATGAATTTTCAAGCTCTCTCTTGCAATAAAATGGATTTCTTCATTTCAGGTTTTATTTAGAGAAACATTTGATTTAAGAAGGGAGTTGAAGGTTATATCTGATCTCTGTGAGGTGCAGCTGCTCTTCCAGTGGCTGTGGAGCATGGTGTGGAAGTGTGGTTGGATTGCTGCTGCTGCTGTAGTGTTCCCAGGAGAGTTTTTCATGTACCAGCCAAAGGGAGGGTCACTCCCCTCCTCCCCAGGGGGGTTCTGGCTGCATCCTCTGCCCCTCCAGACCTCTCTGCTGCATTGCAGTCTGCTCAGAGTCTTGGGAAGCTGCGTGTGCAGGTGCTGCTGCTTGGGATTCTGGAGGCCAGCCAGGACCCGGTTCCTTCCACAGGCTGCACCGGTGTCTCAGAGCTGTCTGTGCTTGCCCTTTATGGGATTAAACACTCTCCTTCCCTTTGTTCCAGCCAGTGTGGTGGTTGAACTTGGTTGTTGAAGGGATGCTGGAGAGCCCGTGGTGAGCCCACTGAGGCACAGCTCCCATGACTTAGGCTGCTCTTGGTCTCTGGAGGTCTGACTTTGCTGTTCCTGGGAAGAGTTGAGGGCATGGTGTGGACTTGGAGCCTTCTTCTGCCCAGTTGACCCTGTCTGTGGTCTCAGGCAAGCAGAGCAGGGTGGAAGGGCTTGGAAGGGGCCTGCTCTGCTGGTGAGAGGCACAGCTGACCTGGAGCTGGGGTTCAAGACTGGGTTTAAGACTTTAAGACTTGGCCATCTTATCTGGGAGCCAGGAGTGTGTGGAGGGAGGGCTCCAGGCTCCTGGTGCATGTTTAACTGAGGGAGAGCTGGTTTGTCCTTGTGTGAAGGAGGAGGAAGCAGGAAACTCTGCTTTAGCCCCACCTTTGCTCCAAGCTGCAGAAAATGACCCCGAGCAGGGGACAAAGGGCACCATGCAGGGCTGGGGTTTGTTCTCAGTGTGAGTGCACACATGACATCCTGAAGGCACCGAGAGGGCTGCTCTGGGGGAAGACTGCTCTGGCAACCCAGAGATCACCGTGATCCATGGAGCTGGTGCTGCTGCTGCACTCTGACAATTGAACCTGCCTCGAAAATGTAATTCTGACTTCCTGCCCTGGGATGAGATGGTTCTGTGGTATGTTGGACCCGTTCTCCCATCAGAGTTTCAGGCATTCCCAGGCAACGCTGGAGGTTAAAACCAGGGGCTGCTGCAGCCAGAAAGGCATTATGGCCTCTCTACTTCACAGATAAGTGGGGAGGAAGCTGAAGCTGGGACATGGTGTCCCTCTTTGCTGAGCTTGGAAGCTGCTGATGAGCTGTCCTGGCACCATGGAGCTGCTGCTCCCAGGGTGGCTGGGCCAGGCTTCTGGCCCAAAAACATACAGCCCCGTAAAAGCACCTTTGCACACCAAAGCCTGCCTTCCTTGGCTCGGTGGTGTCTGGTGTGGGGTAACACAGTTATCCCAGTGTGGATAAGTGGTGTGGAGCTGAAAGGGGAGGAGGGAGACAGGAACAGAAAGGGAGACAGAGGTGGGGTGGGGTAGAGGGGGAGAAAAGAATTAATGCTGGAACAGCAAGAAGGCAGAGCAGGGTGTCACCTCCTCCAAAGAGTTCCAAACCACCTGCAGACACACAAAGTCGCCAGGGCTGGGCATAGAGATGGTGTGTTTGCTCACTAGGGCACAACCCCACTGTGAGAACGGGGTCAGTGGGTGCTGGGCTGCTTCTTTTGCCCTTCCTGGAGCATTTTGGATGGAAGCCAATGCATTGCCATGCACTTGGAGAATTTGTCAGTGCCTGAGGTGCAAGTGCCTGTAGAGCAGTGACTGGATTGATGGTTGTTCCCTTCCTGGAAGCAAGGTCCTGACCGTGCCAGCCCAGGAAACACGTGGTCCTGCTGCCTACTGTGTGGCCTTGGCCTCAGCCTCACGCTGTGACTTCTTTCTTGCAGCCACTCCCATTCTCCCGGCTCCATGGCTGCAGTCCGTGAGTGGTCCTGCACGCGCTGCACCTTCCTGAACCCCGTGGGCCAGCGGCAGTGCTCCATCTGTGAGGCCCCCCGCCAGAAACCCGACCTCAACCACATCCTGCGGCTCAGCGTGGAGGAACAGAAATGGGCCTGTGCCCGCTGCACCTTCAGGAACTTTCTGGGCAAGGAGACCTGTGAGGTGTGTGGCTTCACCCCGGAGCCGGGACCCAGTGGCTCCCCCTTGCCCGTCATCAACGGCATCTTGCCCAAGCCTGCCGTGCTGATGGAGCCCAAGGGCACGTCCAAGGAGGAGGCTGCCAAGGTGGAAAGCAGCAGCGAGGACTCAGAGGGGAAGAGCCCCGATGAAGCAGAGCTGGAGAGCGGCTGGGCTTGCCAGCGCTGCACCCTGCACAACACGCCCGTGGCCAACTCCTGCTCCGCCTGTGGTGGCCCACGCAAGCTCTCCCTGCCCAAGATCCCACCAGAGGCGCTGGTCGTCCCTGAAGTCATCACCCCGGCCGGATTCCACGTGGCCCCCTCCACCCCGCAGCCTTTAGTCTCTGCAGAGATCTCTGACGGTGATGCCGTGGCCACCCACGGCCCGGTGGCTATGGAACAAGAGGCCCAGAAGATACCAGCCTTCAGCCCCTTCTCCCCGGGGCTCCAGAACAACCCTGTGCCCCGAAGCCGGCGGGAGGTGCCCCCACAGCTGCAGATGCCGGGCCCCGAAGGCTCCCAGCCCGCGGCTCCGGGCGCCGTGGGGCAGAAGGGCTCTCCCCAGGGTCAGGCCAGGGCTGCCCCTGCCGCGCGCTTCCCGGACCTGCTGTCCAACAAACGGCTGAGCGTGCTGGAGGAGGAGATGGAGGTCAGTCCGTCCCACTGGAAGTGCAGCTCCTGCTCCCTGCTCAACTCCGCCGGGGCCGGCAAGTGCGAGGTTTGCAGCACCCAAAAAGGCAGCGACACCATCAACCTGGTGGGGGACTCCGTGAGGTTCACCCCGTGCAGCCCCTCCAGCCCTGACTTCACCACCTGGTCCTGTTCCAAGTGCACCCTCAAGAACCCCACGCAGGCCCAGAAGTGCAAGGTGTGCGGCTCCTCCAAGCTGCACGGCTTCCAGGAGCACGGGGCGCCGAGCGAGCCGGCCCCGCGCTGCCCCGACTGCGGCGCCTCCGACAGGGCCGGCTGCTCCTGCGGGACCAAGGCCCCGTCCGCACGCAAGGTGGCCCGGCTCTTCCCGGCCCCGCTGCCCGTGGGGCAGGACAGGCCGGGCCAGTGGGCCTGTCCCGCCTGCACCCTGCTGAACGAGGCGAAGGCCAAGCACTGTGGCGCCTGCCACACCCCCCAGCAGTACGTGGCCCAGCACAAGGGCCTCAAACCCCTCAAGAGGAGAGAGAGCATGCACGTGGAGAAGAGAAGGCAAACAGATGAGGGCGAGGCCAAAGCCCTGTGGGAAAACATCGTGACCTTCTGCCGGGAGGTGAGTGCTTGCTTGTTCCTGGCTTCCCTTTCTGCCTTCCTGTTAGCTCTGGGGCAGCACTCTCCATGCCCTGCGTTCCAGGGATCTTGCCTTGCAACAGCTGGATGCTGGTTGTTAGCACTGAAATGTCATATTTTGGTGCAGAATGATCTCCGGGATGGAGACAGCCCATACAGCCCACTCCTGGTGCAAGGATGAGGAAGTGTAAAACCTACTGCTAAACCTGTTAACTCTTTTACCCAGTGGTATTTTAAATCAGTGAGAGAGAACTTCAGGGATGAAGGGGACATCTGTAGGTGGTCAGTCCATCTCTTTCCAGTGTCTAGTGGTGGGAAAGGCAGGGAGTGTGTCCAGGTTTGCTGGTGGCACTGCTGTCTGTGGATGCAGGAAATCTGGGATGCAATAAGCAGAGGCTCAGGATGAGAGTGCAGGCAGAGGAACTGCTGCCACTGCCAGCAACTGCAGGTGTTTCAGAACCACAGGTTGGGCCTTGGAGTTCTTGGTTTGGGTGTTGCAAATGCAGAGATGCAGCACAAATGGCTCCCCCTGGCAGGCCAGCTGAGCTGTAGCTGTATCCTGGCTCTAGTTGAAGGTCTCAGGAGTATGTGCCAGCACCCACCTTCCCACTGTGAGGTATCTGGTCCAGTCAGTTGGGTTTCAGCCTCAAATATCACTCTGATGGCCTCATTTTTTTTCCCTGTATGGCATTAAAAGCTCCGGTGCATGCTGCTTTCTCTGGCCTCCTTCTGGGGGAAGCCTCCAGCTCTTCTGGACCAGATGGAAAGGGAGTTGCAGTCCCATGTTGACGTACAGACAAAGCTTTTCCTGCCTGATCTGAGGATCGTGTCCATTCCTGTGCCTCCACTGCACAGTCCAGGGAACAGAGATGTTTGGCTCGGAGGGGAAGCTCTGAGAATGATCTTGTTTGGGCTTGTGGTTTTTTTAAATTGCTGCATGTCCTTCCTAACAGGCGTGGGTGTCTTTATAGCAGAGACCCAGATTCTGCTTATCCCCATCTTTTGAGCAAGTGAATAGCCTCTTTTGTAGGCAGGGAACATCTGTTACATCAGGAATCAGGCCTGAAGGATGAATCATGATGATGGCCAGGCTGAATTAGCAGCGTGGCGCTGCCAGGAAGGGGAGCCTGCCTTGCCCTGTCCCACAGTGCTCAGTGAGAGCCTTGGCTGAGCCTGTTGTGTGCCTTAACCCACCAGTAATGGGCTGTTAGATCTGCCTGGGCCATCTGCCAGAAATCCCCCCTCACCAGAACCTCAGCTGTGCTCTGACGCTGCTCAGGGTCAGGCCTGGCAGCAGTGGAGGGACAGTGCTGCTCCCGTCCTTGTGCTCGCTCTGCTCTCGGTGTCCCTCCCAGTGCTCCTGCTCAGGCTGGCGTGTGAGGCAGCCTCCAAGCTCCCTGCTGCCCCAGCGTTCCCCAGGCTGTTCAGCCTTCCCCTGGAGGAGTCAGGCTGGCCAAGTTCTCCTCCGTCTGTTGTCCTCCAGCCCCACGTCATGTGGAGCAGCCCCTCTTGCTGCTCCCTGCCAGGATTTCTGCTCGGGCTCCTGCTGTGGGTTTTCCTTCCTCTGCTATTCCAGGGATGCCTTTTCCAACTCTTCTCGGTGTGTGGTCCCTATTTTAGCTTTACCCTTTCTCTTCTGTTGGGGAGCAGTGCAGGGCTGACCTCTTCCACTGCAGTTGTGGAGTCAGAATGGTTTGGGTTGAAGGGGACCTTAAAGCTCATCTGGTTCCAACCATGCCAACCCACCTCACCTTTCACCAGACCAGGTTACTCCAAGTCCTGTCCAGCCCAGCCTCCAACAATTACTCAGATGGGGCAGCCACAGCTTCCCTGGGCACCCTGTGCCAGGGCCTCCTCACCCTCACAGGGAAGAATTTTTCTCCAGTATCCCATCTAAATTTCTCTCCTTCTGGTTTAAAACTTTCCCCTTGTCCCATCACTGCTTGTCCATCTGAAAAATTGCTTTCCCTTTTATTAACAAGCCCCCTTTAGGCACTGGAAGGGGTTCTAAGGTCTCCATGGAGCCTTCTCCACGTGAACATCCCCAGCTCTCCCAGCCTGGCTCCAGAGCAGAGGGGATCCTGCCCCCAGAGCATCTCCATGCTGGTCCTGTTTTAACAGATTCACATCTTTCTTGTGCTGAGTTATCCAGAGATGGACAAAACTGGGGTCTTACAAGGGCAGAGCAGATGGAGAGAATCCCCCACCTTGTGTCCTCATGGCCCTGCACGGCAAGTTCCTGCAGAGCCCAGAGATCCATGTACAGGGAAGGGTCACATCCAGGTCCCCAGCCAGGATGACTGAGGCTGCTGGAACGGTGGCTGCTCCTCAGCTGCACGAGGCAGATGCTCCCCTGAGAGAACAGGACAGCTATTAGCTGAAAAACACGATCCTGCAAAAGAGGAGCCAGAGGTGCAAATTGAGGCAGCACAAAGGAAACATTCAGGAAGGATTACCACAAAAGAGGAGGTCAACTACTAGTTCAGTGTGCATAAAGCTAATTTAAATCAAAGCCAGCTTTTGTTGAAAGAATTTAATTTAATTTAATTAACAATAACAAAGAAACACCTGTTCTCATTTCACCCTGTGTTAGACTGAAAAAGCCACCTTTCTCCACTTGGTGAAGTTCTGTGCTTCCATCCATGTGGTTAATGCCTGTGGGATTACCTGCCCTTCCACCCAGCCTATTTATTTATTACACAGCAGCTATTGCAGGAGGGCTGGGACGTGGGATACCCTCACTCTGAAATTGCTGGTTGTGGTCTGGCTGAATGCAATTGCAAAAGCTGCCCCTCCCATCCCCCATGGGGGGTGACACAGGGCTGCCAAGCCTAGCCTGTCCCCTCTGGAGCAGGGACAAGGCTCGGGTTGAGGTGTGTTTGTGTGCCAGGTGGCTCCTCGCAGCCTTGCTGTTTGCAGGCTTTGCTGCTTCTGGAGGCAGCCAAGGCACCCCACAGCCCAGCTTTTAGCACCAGCACAAAAGTGTGAGACGGTCCCTGCCCAGGGAGGCTCTTGTGAAACACAAAAAGGCAGATTGGAGTCACGGCCCAGAGCTTGGGGCCAGAGAGGTGATGCCGAGGCAAGGCTGAATGCTGGACCTGAAGCACAAAAAGCATCTCTGCTGCTGCCAGTAGAGTCCTGCCCCCTTGCAGGGCTGGGAAGGGACTGCCCGGGCCAGGCAGGAGGGCTGGGGGCTCTGCTGTCTCTCAGGGGGGCAGTGGGAGGCTCTCCAGGCCCCCCAGTCCCAAGTGGCTCCAGCTGATGTTCTCCTTGCCTTTTGCCCTCACAGAACAAAGTCAATTTTGTAGACGACAGTTTCCCCCCTGGGCCCAAGTCCGTGGGGTTCCCGGAGGGTGACAGCGTGCAGCAGCGGGTGAAGCAGTGGCTGCGGCCCCACGAGATCAACTGCAGCATCTTCAAGGACCGGTCAGTGAAGTGGTCAGTGTTCCGCACACCCCGGCCCTCGGACATCCTGCAGGGACTGCTGGGAAACTGCTGGTAAGGGCGAGCGAGCCGGGCTGTCACCTTCCCACCCCTTCCCTCTTTCCCTCCTCTTCCTGCAGCTCCAGCTTGGCCCCCTCAGTCCTACTCAAACCCATTTATGCCCCCAGGCTGTAGCCCATGCTCTGCCTCACCCCCTCCCAGCGCTGCGTGGCCGGGCAGCTCCAGCTGGTGCTGCCGGCCGTGCCCCGCTGAGGCCGCCCCGCCTGCCCGGCAGGTTCCTGAGCGCCCTGGCTGTGCTGGCCGAGCGGCCCGAGCTGGTGGAGAGGGTGATGATCACCAGGACTCTGTGCCCCGAGGGCGCCTACCAGGTGCGGCTGTGCAAGGATGGCACGTGGACCACGGTGCTGGTGGATGACATGCTGCCCTGCGACGAGTGCGGGTACCTGCTCTTCTCCCAGGTCAGTGCCACGGGGAGACGGGGTGGGCAGTGCTCCAGGGGCCAGCGAGGCTCATCCTGGGCTCTCCCAGGACAGGCAGTGGGAAGAGGCACTGCTGGGGTTCATGTGAGCCCCCTACTTCGTGCTGCATTTAGAGTCAGTAAGGTTGGAAAAGGCCCCAAAGATCAAGTCCAACCACTGATCAAATACCCCCTGCCCACTAAACCATGCCACAAAGCACCACATTGACTTGTGTTTTGAACACTTCCAGGGATGGTGATTGCACCAGTGCCCTGGACAGCCCATTCCAATGCCTTTATTTAGGCATCTTTCATCACCATCTTTCATTAGAGGAATTTTCCTAACATCCAATCTAAATCTCCCTAAGTGCAAGTTGAGGCCGTTTCCCCTTGTCCTGTCCCTGTTCCCTGGGAGCACAGCCCGACCCCCCCCGGCTGTCCCCTCCTGTCAGGGAGTTGTGCAGAGCCAGAAGGGCCCCCCTGAGCCTCCTTTTCTCCAGGCTGAGCCCCTTTCCCAGCTCCCTCAGCTGCTCCTGGTGCTCCAGCCCCTTCCCCAGCTCTGTTCCCTTCTCTGAACACGCTCCAGCCCCTCAGTGTCCTTCCTGCCAGCCAAATGCCATTGACCTTCTTGCCCACCTGGGCACATCTGACTCATGTTCAGATGCTGCCAAGCAGCACTCCCAGGTTCTTTCCCAGCTGGCACTTCCCAGCTGCCCCAAGCCTGGAGCTGCCCAGGGATGCTGTGACACAAGTGGAAGATCCAGCACTGGTTTCCCCCTGTTTGCAGCTCTTTGCTGTGTCCTAAGACAGCTGAATTCTTTGAGGCCATAATACCCCTCTATTTAGACCCCTTTTGGCATTTCCCAGGCTGCAGTGAAGAAGTTTCATTTACAGTTGCTTTTCCCTCACCCCTGCTTGCACCACAGCCACTTCACTGGCAGGAAAAGCCACCCTTACTCTTCCTATAAAAGGAAAACATTTGAACCTGTGTTTTGCATTGCAAGGGGCCGAGAGAAAGCTGTTACTTTCCTCTGAGGGGAGGTCTGTCAGCTTGGCTGTGCCAGGGAGGGACTGTGGAGAAGGAGGGGCTGGCACATGGAGCAGCCTGTTCCAAGCCAGTGCCCGGTTGCTCTGAGCACACTGGGGTGGCATCTGCTTGGATCAGTGGAGCTCCCTGAGCCCCTCCAGGACATCACTCTGCCCTGCCCTGCCTGCCAGGCCCAGGGGCTCTTGCTGGGACCATGTCCATGAAGGAGACTGAGAACATCTCTATTGAAACTCAGGGCAAAATCTGCCAAAGAAAACAAAGTACCACTGTCAGGAGGAGACAGGGACTGGGACTGCTGGTTTGGATTTCGTTCTGCAGATCCAGTCCTCTGGGATTTGGCACACAGCCATGTCAGGACAGGACTCAAACTTTGGAGAAGAGAAGAAGAAGGAATTTGTGTCTACATTCTGCCTCTCAGTAGACAGAGGATAGAGATGCATTTATTTCAGCATAAGATTTACCTGTCTTAGTTTTTACCTTTTCCTTCCATCTTTTATGAATTTCAAGTCTGCTTTTGGATTTTTTTTAAGATTGGAGGTTTTCACGTGGGCTGGACTTGCCTTGTCTCTGTTTCCAGGGGCATTTGAACTGTGACGAGATTCTTCTGCTAAGTGTTCAGCTGTGGGAGCTGGATGTGGGGGATAAAAAAGGAAAATTGCAGTTTTAAAAATAAAAGAAAACCAGACTCTTATCTGAGCTCCCTGGCTGTGGTTCAAGCAGAAATAAACAAGATGGATTTTGTTGAGTGAGGGACCCAAAAACCAGCAAAAAGCACTTTTAAGCTCTCTTTATCCATCAGAAAGAAATCTTCACTGCCCTCCTTTCCTCTGTCAGCTCTTGGCTGCCACCTGTGAGTCACACAGGCACAATGTACCAGTGATTTTCCCTGCTGCTCTCCAAGCACCGGATACCAAACCCCATTTGCTGGGAAAGAACTTGCATCTTGTAATTAGGCCTTGTAGTTACTCGCTGTGCTGGAGTAGAGGACTTTGCCACTCCAAGTTTTTGGAGCTTGTCCTTGAAGCAGTGTCTGCGTTCTCTGGGTGGAATCCAGTCAATCCCAGTGTGTGCTCTGTACAACCTCGTCTACCAAAGGGGTGTTGGTTTGGGTTTGCAGAGATGTGTGAGTTCAAGACAGCTGTTCCAGATGTGCTCCACATCATAGAATCCTAGAATGTCCCGAGTGGGAAGGGACACACAGGAATCATGAGTCCAGCTCCTGGCCCTGTACAGGACATTCCGACCATCCCACCTTGTGCCTGAAAGCATTGTCCAAATGCTCCTTGAGCTCTGGCAGCCTTGGTATCCTCTTCCATGATTAAATGGTTCCAAGTTCAGGTTGAAGTGGACGGAAGGAGCTCAGGCTGGGCACCCACCCTGCCAGCCTGATTGCTGGACACCCCAGGGTGCAGCTTAGTCAGCATCCAGGCTTCTTGGATGTTCATTCCAGAGCTGCTTCCCAAGGGGAATTGAACTCTGCAAACAAAACACTGAGCAAAGAGCGAATGGGTCACCCATGGCCAAGGAAACAAGCTCCTGGTGTGGCCTTGCTGCTCCTGCCTCTCCAGCCCCAGGATGGGATGGGTGTGAAGGGCTTTCCCACCTCCTGCCCAGGGTGGTGATGTGTCCCTCCCTCTCTCTGCAGGCCCAGAGGAAGCAGCTGTGGGTGGCCCTCATTGAGAAGGCTCTGGCCAAGCTGCACGGTTCGTACTTCGCCCTCCAGGCCGGCCGTGCCATCGAAGGGCTGGCCACGCTCACGGGGGCCCCCTGCGAGAGCCTGATGCTGCAGGTCAGCTCCACTAACCCTCGCGAGGAGCCCATTGACACTGACCTCATCTGGGCCAAAATGCTGAGTTCTAAGGAGGCTGGGTAAGACGAGGCAGGGATGCTGGAGAGGGGGGTGAGGGGGGAACATTCTTGTCTTTAGAGGCTCAGGAGAGGGGTTACTGCATTAGCTGGGGCGGAATCCACCACCCTTGCCACTCATCTGGAGCATTGGTGGAGCTCCCACTCGAAGCTCTAAGAAATTATTTCTCCTGTGAGTAATTCTCATATGAAATTGAGAGCCTGGTGAACTTCCCCTGCACATCACTGCTGTCTTGCAGGAGTTAGAAAGTGGCACCGAGTCGACTTGCTTTGCTTTGAGCTTTTCTGTTGTGTGAATGCTTGACCCTGCCCATGTCTCCCCCCTGTATGTGACATCTTTGCTAATGACACCTGGCTCACACTGGTCTAGAAGGGGCACAGCCAAAGCAGAGACCTTCTGCTCATCACCTGGGCAGGAGGGCAGCTGGGTTGGCTGAAGGCTGAAGGCACATGGATGGATAGCTCCCAACACATGATGTCCCTCTAAAACCTGACTGGCACAGACCTCCTGCCCCAAATAGTGTTCTTACCCTTGCCAGCTTGTCTAGCTGATGGAGCACTTGCCTTTCCCCATAGCTTTCTGCCAGCCAGCAGAAGTGGGCAGGACCTCAGGGCCTGGTAGAAATCAGGGGAGGTTTGGGGCAAAGCAGCTCTCTTTGGGGCCTGGGCTCAGTATGCATGTGGGCATGGGGAGGGAGCTCTGGCCAGCGGGGCTGGGCACTGCCTGGGGAGTGTTGCTGATCCCAATGGTGTTATTGCAGAGAGGGAGCATCTAGGAGCCTGCTGGGAGGAAGCTGTCCCATGCCTTGAGTGATAGGGATGAGCTTCCCCCCAGGCCAGGCCTGGCAGGACCCCGAGGGTTTGCTGTCCCCGTGCAGGTTCCTCATGGGCGCGTCCTGTGGCGGAGGCAACATGAAGGTGGATGATGTGGCCTACGAGAGCATGGGGCTCCGACCCCGGCACGCCTACTCCATCCTGGACGTGAGGGATGTCCAGGGCTTCAGGTGAGCTCAGGCTGAAGCTGCCATGGCACTGCAGCTGCTCCTGCCAGCAGACCCAGCAGAAACCCTGGGGACAGATAACTGAGGGCATGCTGGACAGGACCCTGGGGGCTCTTTAGTGTCCCATCCTCATGGCCAGCAAGGATGACACCACCCTAGGGTGTCACATAAATGCTGTTGTCATATAAGCTGTCCTTGCCTGGTACTGGTTCCATGTCCAAGGGTGGGGTGTTTCATCTGATCTCACAAGACACAGAGGACTGAGTTGAGCTCTCACTTCAGTGAGGTGCTCAAAGCATATTGCTTACCTTTGAATGGAGGAGGGATAGAAATGGAAACCACCCTGACAACTGGGCTGCTGTAGGAAGCTGTATTTTCAGCCATATCACTCTCAGCAGCCTCTCTCTCCCCTGCTGAGCCCCTTTGGGCAGGGAAGGGCAGGTGCAACACCACAGGACAGGGACATCTGGGGCCATAATGTGGGTTACACATTAGTTGTGAGATGCTGTGAGGGTTTTGGAAGGCAGGAGTGAGTCATGGAGTCCTTTGTGGGAGGCAGGCCGGGTCTCCCCTCCCTCCTGGGTCTCTGACACTTCACCCTTTGCCCAGGTTACTGCGTCTCCGGAATCCCTGGGGCCGCTTCTCCTGGAACGGCAGCTGGTCGGACGAGTGGCCGCACTGGCCGCTGCCCCTGCGCCACGACCTGATGCCCCATGGCAGCAGCGAGGGCGTCTTCTGGATGGAGTACAGCGACTTCATCAAGTATGGCACTGCCAGAGGCAGAGCTGTGGGGCAGGGAACAGGGCAGGGGTGGAAAAGGGACACGGGGTCACGATGGGGCAGGCGGGACCGGTCATCCCTAGGGAATGTGGGTGTCCTGCAGCATGCAGGGTGCCCCACTGGGACTGAGCCCGGCTTCCCCACAGGTATTTTGACTCCGTGGATATCTGCAAGCTCCATTCGGACTGGCACGAGGTGCGTGTGCAGGGCATGTTCCCCAACAAGGCCAACGGGCCGGTGACGGTCACGTCGCTGACGGTGTTGGAGCGTGCAGCTCTGGAATTTGCTCTCTTCCAGGAGGGCAGCAGGTGAGCTGGGCAGCAAAACTGGGGGGGCTCAGCTTGCAGAAAAGGAGGCTCAGAGGGGACTTCTGGCTCTGCACAACTCCCTGACAGGAGGCGGCAGTCAGGTGGAGGTCAGGCTCTGCTTTCAGACCTGACAAGGGTAAACAGCCTCAAGTTGCATCAGGAGAGGTTTAGATGAGATACTGGGGAAAGTTTCTTCACTGAAAGGGTGGGTAGGCCCTGGCAGAGGCTGCCCAGGGCAGTGATGGAGTCACCATGCCTGGAAGGATTTTAAAACCTTATGGACATGGCGCTCAGGAACATGCATTAGTAGTGACCTTGGCAGTGCTGCATTAATGGTTGGACTTGAGGATCTTAGAAGACTTTTCCCAATATTATTGATTCCACAATTCTGTGATTCTGTGGGCCCAGAAGAAATCCAAACACATTGGCATCTCATCACGTGGCATCTCTCAGGGTCACAGAGCTCAGGGTTGGGCCCTTATCACCTTCTCTCCAAATATTGGGAACCACTCATGTTTAGCTGGAACCCAACTCCTGAATGCAAGGCTGGTTCCCGGGGCTGCATATTTGGGGCAGTGGAATAGCTCTTCCCTGAACCTGCTGCCTGTGTCCTGGGTGACACATGACCCTTCCTTCCTGACACAGGAGGTCAGACACGGTGGACAGCCACTTGCTGGACCTGTGCATCATGGTTTTCCGGGCCACCTTCACCAGTGGGAACAAGCTGAGCCTGGGCCGGCTGATGGCCCACAGCAAACGAGCCGTCAAGAAGTTTGTCAACTGCGACGTGATGCTGGAGCCGGGCGAATACGCCGTCGTGTGCTGTGCCTTCAACCACTGGAGCGCTGCCCTGGCCGGCTCTGCTGCCCAGGGTGAGAGGATGGAGGAGCCCTGGGGGAGGGAGAGGTGCCAAAGCCCTCGGTCCTCATCATGGGGACTTTCTTGAGGATGAAGGCTGCATGTTGCATATGCATCAACCCAACAGCAGCATGCTCCTGGGGATTGTGTGCTTGGTGACAGTTCCCTGATCCCTTTTCCTCCGGGTGTCTCTGCAGCTTCCAGTCCCACCAGCAGCAGACCAGCCACCGATTACTCCAGCTACATCCTGGCTATCTACAGCTCCCGCCTGGTGATGGTGGAGCAGGTGGAGGCACAGCCCACCACGCTGGCAGATGCCATCATCCTCCTGACCGAGAACAAGGGCGAGCGACACGAGGTGGGTGGGTGATAAAATCTTGCATGTGGCCAGAATGGAATAAGCTATGTGAAGATTCATTAAGTCTGAGGGTTGGCCTGCAACTTCTCAGAGTGGCTTAATAATAGTGAGACAGCCTCTCTGGACATGCTTTGTAAAACAAAAGGTTTTAATAATGACAAAAATAACAAATGTCATAGACTAAAAGGAATATAATTGAACACAGTGCAGAGAACACTCTGACACTGGTATGGAAGTCCAGAAAAGCAGCTGAGCTCCTCTGTGCAGTCTTTTTAGTACCCGATGGTCTAGGTAGGCTGTTTGGCACCTTGCCCAATGAAATTGGCAACAAGCTTTGAGGTACACTTCCAAAGCCTAGTCAGTGCTCCTGTGCTGGCAGCAAGCCAATTACAATGAAAAGGCTCTGGAAAATTCTAGTTTAACTTCCTTACATATTCAGAGGTAAACCAAAACTCTTTTCTTTATATAGAATCACCTGCTTAGGTATGGAAATGCATTACTGTGGGTGGGGGGCACGGGGCGGGGGCTGCAGTGGGGATGGGGGTGATGCTACCAGAGGGAGCCTGAACCTGTGGGGTCCTCAGACAGGGGCTGGGCAGGGCTGTGCCAGCTCTGGCTGCCACCCCCAGATGCCCACCCCCTTTGCTCCTTGGAGCAGCATGTGGCACCCCAGCAGATGGGCAGCCCTTGGCTGGAGTGGAAAATGCCGGTGCAGGGGTTTTGGTTCAGGGATGGGGTGCCCAGAGGCTTCATCCCCTTCCCTGCTGTCTGCCCCAGGGCCGTGAGGGGATGACCTGCTACTACCTGACCCACGGCTGGGCAGGGCTCATCGTGGTGGTGGAGAACCGGCACCCCAAGTCCTACCTGCACGTGCAGTGCGACTGCACCGACAGCTTCAACGTGGTGTCCACGCGCGGCAGCCTCAAGACACAGGACAGCGTCCCCCCCCTGCACAGGTCCGGGGTAGGCAGGGGTGGGTCACGGGGACTGCCGTGGGGCTGGCAGGAGGCTGGGAGAAAGGCAGAGCCAGGGCTGGCACAGAGGCATGGACAGGGTGGGATTCCCACGGCAGAGGTGGGGTTGCCACGGCAGAGATGGGATTCCCGGGGCAGAGATGGGATTGCCAGGACAGAGGTGGGATTGCCAGGACAGAGGTGGGATTGCCAGGGCAGAGATGGGATTGCCAGGGCAGAGATGGGATTCCCAGGGCAGAGGTGGGATTGCCAGGGCAGAGATGAGATTCCCGGGGCAGAGATGGGATTGCCAGGGCAGAGGTGGGATTGCCAGGGCAGAGGTGGGATTGCTGGGGTAGAGGCTGCTGCCCTGAGCCCGTGGCTCTCTCCATAGGCAGGTGTTGGTGATCCTGTCCCAGCTGGAGGGTAACGCCGGTTTCTCCATCACACACCGCCTGGCACATCGCAAAGCCACCCAGGCCTTCCTCAATGACTGGATGCTGACGAAGGGCACCCACAACCCGCTGCTCACACCCGAGGTTGCTGGGCTGCACGGCCCCCGGCCCCTATGACAAAGAGCCTCGCCCTCCCCGCCCCACTGCCCCCTTCCTGTCACCGAGCCTCTGGCCCAGGGTGCCCTGCCGAGCCACCAGCGCTGACCTGTGGGGCAGAGCCAGAGTGGCACCCCCAGCACTTTGCCCCACACCACGAGGCCGGGGCGAGTTCTCAGGGCCAGCAGCAGCCCTGTTTGCTGCCCCTGCCCTGGCACCGCTGCCCCCCACGCACTTTACAAGGAGCAGCTGGGGGCACGGGGCCATCTCAGGATCCCACCTGCCCTGTACCTGTGCTGGGCCTGGTGCCCTCTGCCCGCCCCGGGGGCTGTGGGAGAGGGAGGGGCTGGAGGCTGCTGTCAAGACCCTTCCCAGGCACCACGCTCAGGACTCTGCCCTTTCCCGTGGCGCCAGGGCACTGGCGCTGCAAAAAGAAGAATATACCTCTGATGTCTGTCCGTCTGTGTGACCTTCCGTCTGTCCTTGGGCCCTTCCCGCTGTCTTGTTGCCCCCTTTGTCTGCTGCCAGGACCAGCGTTGGTGCTGATATTGGGCTGGGGGGTGCCAGGATCATGGTGCCACCCATGCCAGGGTGCCACCCACCCGTCCTGGGTGCTGGGGCTGTGCGGGGAAGGGCACAGGGTTGTTGCAGATAGCTGCTGCTGAGGGGGTTTTGCTGTAATTAGGGTGAAACTCCGAGGTCCCAGCTCCTCCTCCTTGGCTCCAGGTGGGGAGCGAGGCCTGGGGGTGCTGCTGGCGGGGGCTGCAGCGCCAGGGCCCCTGTCCCTGTCACACAAGTGTTACTATGCAAAGGCGGCCGGTGGGAGCAGTGCCTGGAGAGAAGCCATGGCCCCAGCTGGACTCAGCCCCCTGGCACTGCCCTGTGGGCCCCCCCCCATGCCCCAGGGAGGGACGGTGGGCAGCAGGTACAGACCTGGGGTCAGGGAGCAATTCCCTGGAGTTACCATGAGTCCATGTGCTGGGGAGGGGGTGGTTTTGGGGGGAAGCAGAGAGCCCCCTCCTCCAAGCCCGAGTGCTGTGGGAGGCAGTGAGCACAAGTCGAGGGCTGCACCTCGGGGTGCTGCTGGCCCTGTGGGTGCTCCGAGGTAGGGGCTGATCCTGGGGGGAACTCCACCCCGTGTTTTCAGGGCATTGTGGCTCTCTGACTTGACGTGTATGTGTGTGTGTGTATGTGTGTGTGTGTTTTGGGGTTTCCCCTGTGTACTGTCTCCTTCCTGAGCTGTGTGAACTTACAGCTGAGGGGGGCGATGGGCAGTGCTGGCCCCTGTTCTGGCAGAGACCTTACTGGGGGGTCCTGCACCCCAAACCCTGCACCCCAAACCGTGCACTAGCAGCTGGGCTGGGCACGGGTGCAGGGGGCTCTGCCCGACGTGTCCCTCTATGTCCCCCGGACATTGGGGTGGTGGCGGGGGTGGGCTGCCCTGGCACCCTCCCAGCCCCCCCAGCTGGGGCTGCTGAGCCAAGCTCTGTCTGTATTTCTGTTTGTTGATCTGTTTTCTCTCTTTCCAGCTCCTTCCTCCTTGGGATGATTTGTCCTTCAGTTTTCTCCTCTCTCTCTCTGTCTTTCTGAGCTGTGAATATTTTTAACCCTGTAAATACTGTCCAGCTCTTCAGAATCATAGGATATTTTATCAATTGTAAATCAGATCAGTAATCCCTGTATGATACGAATTATCCATGGGTGGTTTTCAAACTCAGGTTCTGACGGACCAAATAAAGTTTTGTTTTTTACTGAAACTGCCTGGTTTTGCTATGGAAGAGACAAAAGGGTTGAGTGAGCTGGTCTGGGGCTCAAAGCAATGGGTCCATGGAGCAGTGACAATCGGTGCTGCAGGGAGAGCTGAGCACCAGAAAAAGGGTAACTCGAAGTTGTTGTTTAGCTGCACTTCGGGGTGTGAGGGCACAGAAAGGGGCAGAAATAAAGCAAAATATAAACCAAATCCAGAAATTCCCACAAAATGCGCCGTGTTCTCTCGTAGGGCCGAGCAGGGCTGTGCCGTGGCCGGGAGAGGGCACCCACCATCCGCCTGGATGCTCTCCTGCTCCTGCCTCAGTTTCCCCACCCGTCCCATGCCGGGCAGCGTGGAGGCCGTGCCCGCCGCATCCCCGGCACTGCGCCCAGGCTGGGGATGCAGGAGCAGCTCTCGCTCCTCGCAGCACCCAGGGCAGCACCCTGCTCCTGCCGTGCCTTTGTCCGCCGGCGGGGCCGCCTGGCGCGGGGAGAACTTTCCGGCTGAGCGGAGGCGGCCGGCTGCCAGCCCGCTCTCGCCCGGGATGGGCACCTTGAGACCAGTAGGGAGAGACAGAAGGAGAGGATTTCGGTCTTTCTTACAGCAACTTGTAATAGATTTTTCCGGGCGAAACATCTTTGCATTCAGAAGGCCCTGTCACAAGCCATCAGCCTCAGCCAGGGAGAAACAGATGGAGAGTTAATTTTGGCGGGGAGGGCACTGCCACGCTCCCTCCTCTCCCTCAGTCTGTTCAGGGAGAGGAGCCGGGTTTAACCCTCGCGGCCGTGCAGCCTCTCCTGGCTGCTGCCTCCTGGCGATCCCGGCGGGTTGTGGGGCTGCCACGGGGACCCCCGCCCTGCTCGGTGCTGCTCAGTGCCAAGGACACACCAGGACAACTCCACGCAGTGACCTCGTGGTGGCCCTTGTCGTGATGACCAGCCCCAGTGGGTGATCGTGTCCTGCCTTCCCATGGCCACGGCTCCAAGTCCTGGTGAGCCTCGTGCCTGCCAACACGCAGGGAGGAGATCCTGCCATGCCAGGAGCTTGGCACAGCAGTGCCCAGTGCAGCTGGGGACACTCGGGTGGGCTGGTGGTGGAGGGGACATCGTCTCCCAGGAGAAGGCAGATGTGTGGCAGTGGAGGGCAATGATCCTGTGTGGACACTTTGGGAGCCCTCAGAACACCCCCAACATCATGGACCGGGCTGAGAGCTGTAGTGTAGCCATGGAAGGGGTGGAGGTGAAATCAAACCCTAATTGTGCCCAATCCCCAAGGGCTGAGGCAGCATTAACTGCTTCATAATTACAAATAATTGTGTGGCAAAAGATAAAATTGTGTTTGACACATCAGCTCTGGAGGAGGGTGTTGCTTCATCAGGAAATTTGTCATCCCTTGGCTCTGTCAGTCTTAAGCCTGAGGTCTGAAGCCGGAGATTGGGATGGGCAGAGGGAGCAGTGGGCCAAGGGAAGGATGGATGGACAGCAGGACACTGTGGAGGGGGATGGAGGAGTGCTGTGGTACAGAGCCATGTGAAGAGCAGAGGCACAGGTGTGACAGCTGAGGCAAGGAGCAGGCAGGGGTGTCCCACTGCCCTGGCACAGCTGTGACACCTCACCCAAGAGGCTGTGACTGCAAAAATGACAGCACAGGTCACCCCAGGGATGTCCACACAGCAGCTCATCTGGTGGGACAGCAGGAGCAGGGCAGGTTGCCAGGGCCATGTGAGCCCACTGCTGCTGCTGGTCCCCTCCACCCGCAGGGCTGATGCTGCTCCCCCCTGGGCACACACGAGGATGCTCGGGCAGATGAAGGTGAAGGGTGGTGAGGTCCTGGCACAGGGTGCCCAGAGAAGCTGTGGCTGCCCCTGGATTCTTGGAAGTATCCAAAGCCAGGCTAGGATGGGGCTTGGAGCAACCTGGGATAGTGGGAGGTGTCCCTGCCCATGGCAGGGGGTGGGAGTGGGTGGGCTTTAAGGTCCCTTTCATCCCAAACCGGTCAGGGATTCTCAGAGGCAGCCGCCGACTCATCAGCACGGTCACCACCCCTTGACCTGCTGAGCCCAGGAAACATCTCCCGGGGGCAGAGGTGGGAATGTGGGTCCTTGCCGTGGGACCCGGCCGGGCTCTGGTCGCTCGTCGGGCCCTGGCACCGCCGGGACCCTGCGGCTGCTCGGGGAGGGGGCACGTCAGGGAGCGAGGGCTGAGCGCTCTCCGTGATTCACTCTGACTATAATGGGAGCTGCTGGTGAATATTTTATGGCTCCCACAGGGCAGATAGAACATATTGTGCATTTTACGCCACAAATCTCCGCCTGGAGACAGAGGGAAGCTTAAAAAAGAGCAGCACCAACTCCGCGCTGGGTTAAGGGGGGCAGAGCTACAGCACCGGTGCCAGCGTGAGCACTGCGAGGGTGTTGTCACCCACCACTGTCACCCTCCCCGGGGGTGCCGGTGGGTGCCCCGAGCCCAGCAGCGGCCCGGGTGCAGGGGATGCTCTGCGGCCGCAGGACCAGGCTGCGGTGAGTGGATGCGGCGGCTGCGGCCGCTGCCCCGGGCCAGGCCTGGCAGCTCTGCGGCTCTGCGGCGCAGGCGAAGTGCTTTGCCCGGGGCTGAGCCCTGCAGGAGGGTCTCTGCCTGCGCCCCGGCCTGCCTTCCCCTTCTTCAATAATGCAGCCGCTGCCCCGGGCGCCCGCCGGCGCTGCCCGCAATAATGGATCGGGATGCGAGCGGCCCCCTCCTCATCCTCCGCTGCATCCCGCGCTCTGCCAGGAGCTGGCGAGCCACGGAGGAGCCTCCACCTTCACCGGCACCAGCCGCTGCTACCGCCCAGCCGGCGGGCACAGGGCCGGGGGGTCTCTGCAGGCAGCCACGTCCCCACCCCGGCACCCCGGGGGGAGCGGGTGCCGTGGGGCCGGAGCTCCCCGCTGGTCGCACTCAGGAAGGACACGGGTCACGGGCATCACCGGCACCCTGTGCCAGGAGGGGGGCTCAGGCTGGGACCCCCGGCCTTGCTGAAGGGCCGGGAGTGCGCGGGTGAGCTCGGTACCAGGGTGCTCATCCTGCTCCCCCCGAGCACACTCCAGTGCCAGGCAGGGAAACACTGGGAATCCTGCAGCTGCCTGCACCCACCTGGGCTGGGCTGGAGCCAGGGGAGGTGCCCCGGACCACGGCAGCAGCGGGCAGGAGGACGAAGAGGATACAGGCACAGGCATCAGGTCAGGGCCAGCCCATGGGTGCCGCTGTAGGTGGTGAGCAGCTCTTTATCCTCCCACCCCAGAGAGCCCCAGCTCTCCCCCAGCCACCACGCAGTGGAGATGAGGAGCTGATGCTTGGGGTCAGTTTCTTCCCCCCTGAGATGGGGGAGAACCCCCCCGAGATCTGGGTCAGGCCCAGACTGCCTGGAGAGCAGTCCCAGTCCCCCGACACAGCCGTGCAGACTGGGAGGGCACAAGCAGCCACCAGGGAGGACCAGCCTGTGCCCCAGTGGGGTCCCGGACCCTCCAACTCCCACGTCCCCAGCTCTGAGGGGTGAGCAGATCCCTCCAACATCCCCCCACCTCCAAACGGGGGTGCGGCAGAGCCGCAGAGAGCAGGGGTGGGGCTGCTCTGGGGTGCTCACCTGGGGGTTACGGTGGCACATGGCCGGGTGGCTTCACAGCAGGGCTGCCATGGCATCCTGGGGTGCCACGCTGTCCCTCGGCTGGGTTTCCCCAGGGACGAGGCTCAAGGGGTCACCCAGACAGACACGAGGAAGGAGAAGGCTTTGCCAGGACGAAGAGGAAGAACCCCATCCCAGGACGGCTCCTCTCTTCTTCCTCCTCCTCCTCCCGGGCTCCATCGGCGGGCAGCGGGCGCGGGGCCGAGCAGGGTCCGGGCCGGCACAGCTGGAGCCGCCCGGCCGGGCTGTCACGGGCTGGGCTATCGAATCTGAAAGCAATTAAAGCCATCACCATGGCTCGCTCGGGGCTGGCTCCAGGCTGCAGGGAACCTGCCACAACAGATCATGTGCTCGCTGCTGCTGGCCCGAGGACCTGATCCCACCCGCGCCCCGACACGCACCGGAGCCAGCCCCGCGCAGGGCTGCGGCCACCGCGAGCAGCCACCAGGCAGCCTCGGCAGCCACCTCGCTCCCCCCTCCTCTCCACGGGGTTCTGCTGCCCAGGGGCTCGGCAGAGGGGCTCGGCCACCAGCTGTGGCCTCGGTCGCTTGTGGTGACGAGGAGCCGACGATGCTGCAGTGGCTCAGGGGGTGACCGTGGGTCCGGGGGGGGTTTGCACCCTGCTGCTCTCCCGGGGGCACAGTGGGGCTGGGGTGGGCACAGCTGGCAGCTGCCTGCACCTCTGGATTTTTGAGGCAGAGTGGCCACAGCTCCTGACCCACGGCTTGTCCCACACGGTGACAATGGGGACAGCCCCAGCACAGCCCGACCTCGGCAGCTGGGGGTGGGTGACAGAGGGGCGCTGTGGAGGGGCAGCACCCCTCTATCGTGGGGTGAGGAGGGGGCTCTCACCAAGCCCCTTCCACCCTGTCATTCCCTTTCCTATTTCCCAATGGGGAATGGTGGCAGGATCCCCTACCCTCCCCTCCCTACCCGCCCCTCCCCCCCAAGACACATTTTGGGGAATCTGCGGCCGCCTGCCCCCCTCCCCCGGCTGGGGCTGATCCCGCCTTCCAGGAGCATCTCCCGGGGCTAAACCCACCGCGGTGCTCCCGGCGGGGCGCGGCGGGGCGGGGGGTCCCCCCTCCTCGGGCACCGCACAGTTAAGCAGAAGTTTGCTGGTACGGAAGTTGCACATTGTCTTGAGGCACATTTTCTGTTTTTTCACTTGTGAAATATTTCTGTCAGAACCAGTTAATGTACAAATTAGCAGCGGTGGTCTCTCTTACGTCTTCTGACTCACTAATTTGACAGGGGGTGTTTCAGTGGCGGAGCTCGCTCTTGACAGGCAAACGCGAGGTCAGGGACCCGCAGGGGGAGGAGGCACCGAGCTGCAGCTTCCCGGGGGTCTTCTCCTTCCCAGCCCACCCCACCGCTCCTGTTCACTCAGCCCTGGCTGGAGCAGTTATGCTCGGGTTTGGTGCTTTTTCCCCTCAAACAAAATTGTCCCAAAAAAGGGCTCTTAGGGCAGGTGGGGAATCCGGGGGTGAGGGATTACGCTTTTGGTGTCCCACAGGCAAACGCAAGAGATCCAGCAGGAGGAGGGAACATAGACATGGAAAGGGTTCCCTGCACCACGGCCGCATCCTTCAACTCCTCCAGCCTGGGAATGCAGCTCTGCATTTCAGGACAGCCCCACTTCCCCAAGAGCCCCAATCTTCCTCCTGCCATTAGAGAGAAACTAATTGATGTTCCTATTCTCTGTGCACGCCATAATCCCTCCACCCCGCGTGAGCCGAGGGGCTGCACAGCTCGCTTTTACTGCTCCATCTGTATCCCTGGGATATTGGTCAGAAGGGGGGGTGGCAGCGCTGCTGCAGGGGCTGGGGCACCGGCTGTGGAGGGAGCAGGCAGAGCCGGCCGTGCCCGGGGGATGCAGCCCCGGCGCTGAGCAGGGCTCTGCCCCACGGCCTGCAAGCTGTCCCTGGGCCAGGGGCTGGGCTGACAGATGGGCCCCGTGCTGTGCCCGGGGGTCAGCGCCTCTCCGGGCCCTCTGCTAAAAACCAGCAGCCTCTGCCCGTGCCACCCTCCCCTGGCATGCAGGCGCTGCAGCCAGCTGGGCCAGGATGGAGCTGGATGGAGATGGGCACCTCCTGCAGCAGGGGAAGGAGCTCCATCCATGCTGCTGTCCCTGATGCCAGGGCTGGAAACGAGCCCTGGTGGTGGGAGGGGCAGCTTCAGGGCACTGGAGTGCAGCCCTCTTCTCCTCATGTCCCCTCTTTCTACTGGTGTTTGCTGAGGGCTTTGGGAGGGTTGAGGTCTCCTGCTCACTGAGTTTGCTTCTAAAGACATAACCTCCCCTGGATGCTGGTGTTACATCCTGTGACCAGCAGATCCCGTCTCAAGCAGATCTCTGCAAAATCCTCCCTCTCTGGGTCAAGCAGGGAGCCCAGATGACCAGATTTGGTATTTTATCCTGAAAAGTTCTGAGCTGAGGTCTCAAACCAGCCTGACCATGGTCCCCACCTCCCACAGGGCTCAGCTCTGTTTTCAGAGCTTCTGTACCCAAACCAGAGCCCCAAGATGTTGTCCTGTACCAATGAGACACCAGCAATAGGAGAACACCAGTTTTATATCCCACTGCATAGAAACATTGTCTCGCTCCAGCCTCTTCCAGGAGCCCCTAGGCAGCAGCAGTTGGAAAGGAACTGGAAACTCCTGCTCCCCCTTTCTCAATGAAAAATGGGAGTTTGCATTCTGGGGGTGAATCCATGCCCAGTTGGCAGATGAACCAGTCTGTGGTGTTGCTGGCAAGGATGCCCAGCTGGTTCCTACACAGCCCTGCACCACAACATGGAGGGGATCATGACCCTTGAAGGAGCTCAGCTGCAGGATTGGATCTTCCTTGTCACAACAAGGCCAGGATCAGCAAGATTCACCCACCCCAGCACCTCTTGGCAGCTCTGTGGAGATATCCCACTTCTTCCCATACCCAAGAAATCCTCACTGGCCATGAACTGGCATGGAAACCACCATGCTTCCAACAGGGCCAGCTGCCTGCTGCCTCTACTGCTTCCTGGCTCACTTTGGCAAGAGGATTTGGACAGAGGACTGGCTGGCAGAGAGCTTTGGAGTGAGGCAGCAGCTTTCCCTCTCAGCCACCTTGGGGCCACCTGAGAGGCCACATCACACCAGGGTGTCAGAGCAATGGAGACCCTCTGAGAGCAGGGTTAGATTGGATGGTAGAGAAAAATTCATCCCTCTGGGGTGGTGAAGCCTTGGCATAGAGGGTGCCCAGAGAAGCTGTGGCTGCCCCATCCCTGGGGGTGGAACAAGATGATCTTTGAGGTCCTTTCCAACCCAAACCATTCCAGAACTCTACAAATGACTGCCCACAGCACGGGCAGTGGCTCAGGGAGGGCTCTGTACAGGACTGGTGGTGGCTTTTAGGGGCTGCCTGGGAGCTCCAGTGGGGAATAACCTTCCTTCAGGAAAGCCTGGTGTGGTTGGAAAGCAGAGACAGCTCAGAGCTGCTGGATAACCCAGGGCTGCTGCAGAGACCCCCCCAAACCCAGCCCGGCCAGGGTGGGTGTCCAGCTCTGTCCAGGGTTCCTCAGGTCTTCTGCATCCCAAGGTGCTCCAAAGGCACCCACCGCAGCACCCTGGCACATCCAGCTGCCACCGCGGCCCCGGCACGGCGCTGGCCGTGTCCCAGCAGGGACAGGGAGCGGCACCGTGGCTGTCGCACCCCGCGGAGCCGGCCCCGGCACGGGGGATGCAGGAGCAGCGAGCACCGGCCCCGCCGCTGCCTGTGAGGAGCTGCCGGATGCAGCGGCGGCCGGGGCGAAACAGCTCAGGCAGCACAAATCGACTGTGACAGCCCCAGAAAGGCTGAGCCCGCGGGTGCGGAAAAATACAAGTTAGTTTCCTTTTCCTTACCATATGCTCCCCTTCAGCTGTGGGCGGCACGATAATTACTGCCATCCACCATGCTGCTCTGGCTTGTCACACAGGCTGCCGCCTGCTCCGCGGCCAGCCAGCAGCCCGCCACCGCCTCCCCGGCCCCTACCCTGCGGGGCGCTGCGATTCCGCCTCCTCGGCCGCACCTTGGGTCCCTCCCGGCTCCAGGGACATCAGCTTGAAAGCGCCAAGGTGGGGAGAGAGATGCAGCCCCCCTCGTCTCAGCTGTGTCACCTCGCTGCTGACTTTGGTGTCGGTACCTTTCTCCACCAGCGCCCCCCAGCTGAGCTGTAGCCAGATGAGGACACCCCTGTCCCTCCTCACAGGACGCTGCTGGGATTGACCCGTGCTAGATCCCATGCCTGGCTGCCAGGAGCCCTCTGGGGACAGCCACTGCTTGGGCAGATTAGAGGACAAGCTCTGCAGGGCACCCCAAAGGTCAGGGAAGGGGTGGGCTGTGAGCAGGGGGTTGGACCAGATCATCTCCAGAGGCACTTCCAGGGCCCAGGAGTGCCAGGGCTCTGTGGGGATGCAGCTGGAGCCGTGCAGGGGGAGCACCATGGATGTGCTGTCACCCTGGCATGTGCAGGGCACAGAACGGGGCATCCTCCTCCAGGGCACCCTCCTCCAGGGCACCCTTCTGCCCAGCAGGAGCAGCTGGGGGCTGGCAGGGGGGCAGCTCTGTGCCTGGACAGCCCCCAGACCCCAGACCATAAAAATGGGATGGAGCTCTGCTACAGCCCCTGTAGAAGCACCCATGGCTGTGTCCTCCAGGACAGTGTAGACCTTGAACCGTGGCTGGTTCTTGGTACCCTCAGAGATGCCTCTGGGTCAGGGACAGGTTTGTCTTGGTCATCACCCTCCCTGGGCATGGCTCAAAGTGGATCTTCATTTCCCATTTAATGCCTGGCTTGAGCACAAACTGCTTCAGTGTCTTCATTTAGGAAGAGAAGGATGAAGTTGTGGCTGCCCCTGGATCCCTGTAACTGTTCAAGGCCAGCTTGGACAGGGTTTGGAGCAACTTGATCAAGTGGAAATTGTCCCTGCCCGTGGCAGTGGGTGGAACAAGGTGAGCTTTGAGGTCCCTTCCAAACTGTTCCAAGATTCTCTGAGGGGCCTTGGCACACACTCAGCATCTTGCAAGGTTTGTTTCTCACTATGGACAATGGGACCTGGATGGGGACATGGTGCCACAAATGGGTGTGGTCCTTCCAGACGGCCACAGCAGCCTCTGCCAGCCACAGGCTGTGCTTCCCAGCCCTGCAGCAGCTCCTTCTGGGGCTCCTCCGGTGCCAACAGTGTCACAGCCCTGGTCCTCAGCCCTATCCATCATGTCTTTGGACACCATGTGTACTCAAGTACCTGGTCCCTGCCTCAGTTTCCCCATCTCCCATCAGATCCCCCTCCCTGGCCACAGCAGCATCCCAAAGGAGCTGGACAACTGCAGCCAAAACACTGGGAGATGCAACAGCTGAAAAAATCAATCCATGCTCTGGGATCCCTCCCGAGATCCCCTTGGAGGCTGTGATGGAGAGCAGAACGGATCTGGCCCCTGGCTGAGCCATCCCTTCCCAGTGCCCCCAGGGCTCAGGTTTGCCGGGAATGCGCTCGGTAAAGCAAAATTTGGGAGATCTGAGATGCTGCAGGCTCTGCACCTCCTGGACTGGTTACACGCAAGATGAACTTTCCCACACACCGAGAAGGGCTCTCGCTCCCCTTCCACATCCGAAAAGGAGAAAATCCCCAAATCCCAGCTCCCCGCCCTGCCCCATCCCTGGGAGGTCCCCGTGCCCGGCGGTGCCCGGCCACCCCTGGCTCTGCCCAGCCGCTTGAGTGAATCGCTGACTCTTTAAGCGGTTCTGCGGCAAAGGACCTTAATCGAGTCAGGGCGCGGGGCTGGAGCTGATGAGATGTGACAGCCCCCGCACACCTCCCGAGCGCCGCGCCCGGGGACACGGCCAGCGCCGCACCGGGGCGGGGGCACCCAGCCGGGGAGGGCCGGGGGGCTCGGGGCCGAGGGGGGCTGGGGAATCCTTCGCCACCCCCCGAGCGACCCCTGACGTCACTGGAAGGCGGTTTAATATCCGTCAATCGCACGGAAAATCGCATGTTTGGCCCCAGAGCCCTCCTCCCCACGCTCCCCCCAGCCGCCTGTCCTATTTTGAAGGGCTCATTTTCCCGGCGCTAATGAAAGCGACAGCCGTGCAGGGCTGGTATTTGGTGTTATCAGTGAGAATATTAATGGTGCTGCTCGGCGTTAACTCTTTGAGAGGCCAGGGCCGGGCAGCCCTCGCCACCGAGCGCGGCCACGGCAGAGCCCAGACTGCTCAGCACCTCACCCTGGGGAGGGGATGGGAACCCCACTTCCGTGAGGGTTGAATTGATTTAATCATTTTTGAGCCCCGGGGAGGGGACTGACCCAGCTGCCTCCTGCTGAAGGGGCTGGGGGAGCTGAGGTGGAGGCTGAAGGGATGGGGCTGGGCGCTGTTACCTGGCTTGGTGTGGAAGGGTGGGACCTCCCCGGGGGACAGGCAGGAGCCAGAGGTGACCTGTCACAGCCAGGAGGTGGGCAGGGAGAAGGGATGGACTCACCTTGCACAGGAAGGCTCTGGCAGCCTGAGCTGTTCGTGTTTGGCTGGAGCTGTTCATGGCTGACTGGAATGCAGAGCTCCCCATGAGGGCTTTGCAAACAGCTGTGTGCAGATGTGAAAGAACAAACACAGCCCACAAAACATCCTACAACACTCATGGCATAGAGATGAGCCTTTCAGCAGGGCCTCTTGTTATAGGATGAAGGGCGATGGTTTTAAACTGAAAGAGGTGAGATTTAGGTAGGATATAAATAAGGTTTTTATAATGAGGGTGGTGAGGCCCTGGAAGTGTTCAAGGCCAGGTTGGAGGGGGCTTTTTGGTCTAGTAGAAGGTGTCCCTGCCCCTTGCAGGGAGCAGTGGAACTGGATGGGCTTTAAAGATCTTTTAAAGGTCCCTTCCAAGCCAAACCTTTGTGAGGTTCTGTGATTCACATCCTCACTCCACTGGCCTCTCATTTGGTTTCCAGGTAACTCAGGTCACTGCCATGCCAGAGGAGGTTCTGTGTGAAGTCCCCAGGCCTCTCAGTGGCAGCTCAGGGTGGCTCCTCCCTGTGGATCCTGTGGGGCACGAGCTCGTTGGAGTGGGGAGGGGGTGCCTGTGGTGGCACCCTCAGTCACAGCCTGCAGAGGAATCCCTGTGTCCATGAAGGGCATGAATGTGCCTCCTTAGACTCCCTAAGGAACCATCCTTGGGAATAAAGGATCTCCTTGGGCTGGGTCTCAGATTATCAAGGAACCATGGAATATCCTGAGCTGGGAGGGACCAGCTCAGCACAAGGATCATCAAGTGCAGCTCCTTGATTGTGGTCACACAGTGAGAACTGGCACCAGCCTGTCATACACAGCAGAACCTGACGGTGGGGAAGGGACAGGGGAGCTGTGCTTTGTCCAGAGATACCAGGCAGCAGCTCCCTTGGAGACCCAGGGCTGCTGAAAACTGGAGCAAACACTGATTTTATCCCAGCATCTCCCCAGGCTTTGAGTATGACAGGATTCACTGGCAGGTTTCTTGGAGAAAAACCAGGCAGGACGGTGTGAATGCCACCAGGGCCACAGCAGTGACAGGTCCCACCTAGGACCCTGCCCCTGCACTCAGGAGCTGCTGGCTGGTCTCTGAAGCCCCCTCTAATTGGCTGCATTTAAAGATGCCTCCTGAGCTGTCTGTGTCTCCAGCAGGACACACATCCCTAAAATGACACCAGCTAATTAAGGCCGCGGAAGCCCAAGGACTCTTCTGTGCCTTGTTTGTTATCCAGGAGCCTGAGGCAAAGCTGAGGCCAGTAGGACCCTGACAGGCAGCTGGAGAAACCTGGTAATGACAGGGCCACCAAACCAGTCAGGGGGAAAGAGGCAGGAGAGCACAGAAATCGGCAGTGACAATAACAACCGGCCACGCTGGCGGTGCCCAGGCGCCTCCTGTGCCTTGCAGAGATGGGATCAATGAACCAGAGAGCTCCTCACCCTCTTCCAGGCACCTCCAGGCCAGAGGGGGTGGAGGGTGGGGGTGGCAGTGGTGGGGCCCTGGGGATGGACTCTGCTGCTTGAAGGTCAAGACACAAGTCTCTTATCAGACTGTTCTCATGATTTCTGGGAAAACACAGCAGCACCCCTCTAGTTTGGCTGGAGAACTGTCCAACTGCCCAGGATGATAACCTGGAAACCCCTTCCTGCTGGCCTTCAGGATCCACAAACCAGGGCAGAAGGTTGGACATGCACAAGTGCAAGGCTGGACCTGGGAGAGCAGTTCATGAGAGGACATCACCTGCCTCCCTTGCTTTCAGGATCTGTTCTTCACCCTCTGTTTCTGCATCCTGGGACCACCCCCCTCCTCCACCCTGCAGCATCCTGGAGCCCATTCCCACCTCCCTCACCCTGCACTGCTCACAAAAGGTTGCACCAGGCTTCCCAGGGCAGTGGTCAGTCCCCACTGCTGAAGGGATTAAAAAGCCATGTAGATATGGCACCTGGGGGCAGTGCTGGGTTAATTAATGGTGGTGCTCAGTGATCTCAGAGGGCTTTTCCAGCCTAAATGATTCTGTGGTTCTGTGAGATCTCCTTTACAGGCTGTGTGTCCTCCCCACAGTTCCCTTTTCTCTGACACCCCCACATCAGAGCAGATGGCTGCAGCACCTGAGCAGACACCAGGAGTGCAGCACCACACCATGGGGAATGGTTGAGGGTCTGCTCGTCCCTCTGGCCGTGTTCTGGGGCCAGAGGAGTTGCTGGGGGGGTTCCAGATTTTGTTTTGAACTATTTTGAAAAAAAACACCAAAAAATAGGGAGAGGTGTCTGGCGAGGGCTTTCAGCCTTTTGAACAAGGTTTCCCCAGCAGCACCTCACGGTCAAGAGAACCCCATACAATTCCATGATTTTTATGTTAGTCCTCCATCTTTTGAGCTCCTCAGGGCTCCTCTATACAGGTGATGGTGGGTGAGACAGTGACCTACCCTGAACAAAGGTACCTGGTAAGCACTGTGGGGGACAAGACAGCTTCAGAGCAAGAGCAAAATTCCTTTTACCCAATTTCAGATGGCTGGATGGTGCCAGAGCAGCCATGGTGTAGTTCTGGGTGGTCCTGGGAGGAGCAGGGAGTTGCATTTGATGATCCTTATGGGTCCCTTCCAGCTGGAGATGCTCCACAATTCTGTGTCTGCAGGTGGGAGGAGGTGCAGAGTTCTGGGTGTACCCAGCATTTTCCCTGTCTGTGGTCAGGGCAAGCAGCAGCCTCGAGCTTGGTATTGCTGTCAAGAACTGTTTCCAGTGAGGGTTTTCTGTCCCAGTTTCTCTGGTGTGAATGATTATTCGTGTCCATGGATGGACCATCAAATTCAGCACTGACCAGTAACAGAAATATCCAGATTGCACCTGAGTGGGGTGACCTTGAAACAAAGGAGACAAACAAGGATCAGAGCCAGCAGAGAACCCTTTTGCCCTAAAATCCATCCATTCATTATAATAATAAAAAAATTTTCAGTTTTGGCTGTTAATGATGACTTTTTCCCCAGCAATAAGCAAGTGGGAGGAAATGGGTGTGCTCAGCTCAGAGGGGCCAGGGGCTGTTTCAGCTCAGGGGGGTCAGGAGCTGGCTCAGCTCAGAGGGGTCAGGAGCTGGCTCAGCACAGAGGGGTCAGGAACTGGCTCAGCTCTGCGTGTGAGTGCCACATTCCCAGAGAGGCTCTGGGGAGCCTGCAGCTCTCCAAGGGACCACGTTACATTTGCCTTCCTTCTTCCAGTTACTTATGATTCTCTGAACATCCAAAGCCTGCAGTTTACATTATATGACAGAGCAAAAATGTCCTATGGGCAAGGGTCTGGGGAATCATACAAATAGCAATTTACTAATTTCATGCTGCCTGTAGAAATCCTAAAGGCCTGGGGGCCTGGGGATGGGATGTGAAGCTTTTCTCTTTTGGGGCAATTAGTTTCAATCCAGCCTTTCTAATGACTGAAGGTTCTTGCTCGCCTGAAGGGATTTCAGAGGCCTGAAGGAAAAGGGTCAGGGTCTCTGTGTATCTCAGGTCTCCAGATTATCAAACCCCACCTCTACACATTGGGCTGTCATGGGCCAAGTCAATGAGGTTTCACCCTTTGGGATGTGAAAAGATTCACAATAAAGATGGAGCAGGTAGACAAAGGTGTGGAGAAGCCTCAGCTTTCCACATTTCCCTGGAAATTGTGGTCCCAAGTGAGATTGCACAGAAAGCTCCTGGCTTGGCTGCAGGGTCTCTACAAATCATTTTTGTCCGGTCTTGGCCAGACACAAGCAGACTCCACATCCCATTCCACAGCCACAGCAGTGATTCACCAAACACAGGAGCAGGTTTCTGCTCTGAGCTGGTGCCCCAGGCTGGTGAGCTCCCCTGGCCAGAGCCTGAGAGCTCAAGCCTCATGGAGCAGGAGCTTGTTCTCCCCTGGATTTTGTTGAGGATGGTGAGCAGCAGGTCCCAGCCTGCTGTTTGTTTTGTTCTTATGGAGGTGACATTCACGGGGTGTGGTTTGGATCCATATTTTATCCTGTGCCAGCAATGAATAAATGTTTGCCTGAGTAAAGTCATGGTAAGGACTCCAGAGTCCTCAGAGAAGGTTTGGAGTGTTTTGGGGAGTTGTCTGACATGGGTGTGACACGGGAATTTTGGCCAGGGAACCGTTCCCATGTGAAGCTGCGAGAAGACCCTTGGGAGAGGCAGTTGGTACCCGAAGATCCTTAAGGTCCTTTCCAACCCAAACTATTCCATGATTTTGTGAATCTTTTACAGAGCAGATCTGATATAGAACAGAAGGACCTTCTTTCCCTTGTCTCAGTACCTCCCAGACCAGCAGCTCTTGCTCCTCACCACAAGTGCCAGCAGAAAAGGTCATTTTCTGGGGTTCATTTCAACTGGCAGTGCTCCTGAACAGGACCTTTCCCACAGGGAACAAGAGTGATCCCTACAGGACAATCCCACAGCCCATCCATCACTCAGCTCCATGGCTGCATTTTCACCGGGTTGGCTCCTGCAGGTATTTCTCCTGTGGCATTTCCAAGGGCTGGGGATGCTGCAGGGGTGCTCTGAGCAGCCCAGCTCAGCTCCAGTGTCAGCAGAGCAGCCCCAGCTCTGGCTGGCAGCTGCAGAGAGCCGCTCCCATCTGTTGCTGTCCCCAGCCGCTGGCTGCCCTCCCCCGCGCTGTCACAGCGCTGACACCGAGCTGAGGGCAGGAGGGAGGATCTCACCCACTGAGACGGGATTTTAGCTTTTTTCCTTGCTGGGGTTGCTAGGAGGCCGAGCCGTGCTTGCAGTGAATTTGCTGACCGGCATGCTCGGCTCCTTGCAGCTGGGAGCATCTTTTCATCTGGAGCCCTCGGCCCAGACAAAGCTGGGGTTTGAATGAGAAGCAAAGAGGAATGGCCGGGCTGTGGGGCACCGGGAGGGCTCTGAGCCAGACCTGCAGGGAGCCCAGCTGTCCAGGAGAGACACAGACTTTGGGGTCCTGTGGTTGGCACCAGGAGAGAGGCATCCATGCAAGGCAAGCTGCTGCCCATCCCACCCCACACTCCCGGGGACACACACAGACCCTGCTGGCTTTGCCTCACCTCCTCCTCAAAGCCACTCTGGTCTTACCTCTCATCCAACCACAGAGGAGGCACCGCTGCGGGAAACACAACCCCGGGGCACGTCCCCTGCCCTCAGGGACCCTGTCCCAGCCCCACGCGTGGGGAGGATCCACGACCCTCCCCTACAGCCCTGTCTCCCCCCCCCCCGCCGCTCCCCCGTGCTCGTCAGCGCTGATGGGCCCTGACAGCGCTGCTCTTTTTCTCACGCCCCGCCGGGTGCTGCGAGGGGGCAGCGGGCCCGGGGGAGGTCGCGTTGCACCGAGCAGCTGTTCCCCATCACATCGAGCTGTTCCCCAGCACATCGAGCTGTTCTGTTCCCCATCCCATTGCTCTGTTCCCCATCCCATCACTCTGTTCCCATCCCATTGCTCTGTTCCCCATCCCATCACTCTGTTCCCATCCCATTGAGCTGTTCTGTTCCCCATCACATTGAGCTGTTCCCATCCCATCGAGCTGTTTCCATCCCATCCCATCCCATCCCATCCCATCACTCTGTTCCCATCCCATTGCTCTGTTCCCATCCCATTGAGCTGTTCTGTTCCCCAGCACATCGAGCTGTTCCCATCCCATCGAGCTGTTCCCATCCCATCCCATCCCATCTCTCTGTTCCCATCCCATCGCTCTGTTCCCATCCCACCACTCTGTTCCCATCCCACTGAGCTGTTCTGTTCCCATCCCATCACTGTCCCCATCCCATTGCTCTGTTCCCATCCCATTGCTCTGTTCTGTTCCCATCCCATCACACTGCCCGTGCTGAAGGGATGCAGCTCTGGCTGGGATGGTTCCAGGCAGGATGGACACGCTGGGGATGGATCTGGCTGCCGGGACCCGGGGCAGGTGTGGGAGTGGGCAGGGCTCCACGGCAGGGTTCACCCAACACACCAGTCCCACCTGTCTGCCATCCCTCATCCCTCCCCTGCAAAACTCTCCTCTCTCCTCCTCATCTGCCACCTCCAGAGCTGCATCCAAGCAGGCTGTACCTTTTCTTTGCTATTTCTGGCTCATCCAACCTACGGTCAGGTCTGGCCAGGGGCATTTTGCTGCTGAACACGGAGGGTGCTCTGTGCTCCTCCACTTTGCATCCAAGCCCACTCCTCTTCCCTGTGGAGAGCAGCCAGCTTTGCAAAGCTGCTGGTGGGTTCAGCCTGGATGCAGTAGCCCCTAAAATGTGTGGGGCACAAGCCTGGTGTCAGGAGCTGCTCTAGCTCCTGCAGAGAGGAGGTGGGAGATGAGGGGCAGAGATCCCTTTCAATCCAGATCCTGAACACAAATAAAGCAGAGCAACAGGACCTGTGCAGGTCCTGCAGCCCAGTGTGGCTGCACTGCAGTGATGTCCACACTGCTCCCCTGAGCTCAGGCTCGCTCCTCCTGGCCTCCCTTGGGCAGCAGAAGTTCCCATTCCTGGTGCTTGCAGGAGCTTTGCAGCCTCACTGCACAGCTTATCCATTTTTAACGAGCCCACCTCATAAATACTTTGTAAAGCACCTTCTAGCCAAAGTGCTTTTTTTGATTATTTTTTCTTCCCTGGCTGCTTGAAAGAGCTGCTCACTTCCAACCTTCTCTCTGGTCTGCGGCTCCTGCTGTTGTCTTGCACATTTGCTACTCTGAAGTTACAAGGCTCTGCCTCCAACACCTGTGGTGGGTCACAGTGAAGGATCATGGTGCTCCCCTTTGCTCCTCACCCCCTTCCCTGCACCCTGCAGACCCCCTGGTGCCTCCATCCACCCTACTGAGCACTGGGAGCAGCCCAGGTGGGCTCCTGCAGACCCTCACCCAGACCTTCCTCACCATTCCTGTCCCACAGGGCCTCTTTCCCTGCTCTCCACCTTGGGCTCTGTGCAGCACTGGAGAGCAGGACCTGCCCTCTTCCTTCCTTCCCTGTGGCTCTCACATCTGCCCAGTTGCCTCCAGCTCTGCCATTTTTCTGTGAATTTCCATGTTAGGTTAGGAAGCAGGTGGGTGGTGGAGCAGGAGAAATGACGACCCAAACACCACTGGCCAGAGCTGACTCCGTGCCTGGGAGAGGTTCCCAAGCCAGGGCCTGGCCTGTTCAATGTGGAGCAGGGGATTTTTATCTTTCCCTCTTTTCTGAATCAGTGTGCTGCGTGGTACCAGACCAGCACTTCCAAGGCAACTGGCCACAGAGCTGTTCTGTCACTGGCCAAGCTTCATCCTCTCCAAAAATGTGTCAGAGCAGCTGAGGGAAGCCAGTTTGTGTCAACTGACATGGATTTGTCTCCAATTCCTCATTGTATGGCTCCAGCAAGCCTTGACTTTGCCAGGTGCTGGTGCCCAGTGAGCAGCCCAGCAGCACCAGTTCATCCCAGTTCCCTGCTCCCAGCTCCTGCCTATCCTGGTCCCTCTCATGGTTCAAATGTGGTGCTGTGAGTGCAGCTTGCTGGATGAAGTTCACATGGACATGCTGGCTGTCCCAGCCTTCACCCTCCCTGAGTGTTTGGCCCCATTTCAACTGAATTGGACAAAATAGTCAAAAATCTGAAAAGCCGTAAGAATTTTTGTGAAGCATCTTGGGCTCAGTGCAGTAAAAGACCCAAATTTCCAAGGAAATGCTGCCATGGGAAGTCACCAGGACCTCCTGGAAGCACCACCAGGCCAAGCAGTGTGTGCATGGCCACCCAACCAGCACCAGGCTCCAGGGCTCCTTCCTCAGGTCCTGCAGGATAGGATATGACAGGAATGGGAAGGTTTCACTGGAGCAGGGAAAGTGAGTGAATGTAGAGTGTCACGGGGACAGGGAGTGCAAAAGTGAGCTGGGAAGAGATTGGGATGGAAACCCAGGAAAGCTACTCCCACCACGGCTTTTCCCATCCTTTAGAACCTCTTTTGCTGGCCTCTGAACCTGATTTCCTTTTTACTTGGGTGGTAAAAGCCTCCCAGACAGGTTGCAGGGGCTTTTGCCATTTTTCTCCTGCTGATTTTTAATTTTGTTCCTATTTTTCAGCTGTGAGAACCTCACAATCGTCCAGCACCTGTCTCGTGCAGGTTTTGGCACCCGCAGCCCGGTGAGGACTTTCCCAGACAGGAAAGGGACAACCTGAGAGCCTTTTGTTGCTGTTCTCTCGCTGCCTCGGTGTTAATGGCTCTTGAAGGCAGCCGGAGCCCATCAGGCAGCGCAGGGGAACCCGAGCATCGAGCGGACACGGCCGCCCCCGGGCGGGACCCGCCTGCGCGGGCTCAGCTCCGCCGCTGTCACCGCCAGACATCGCAGGGGCCCGGCCCGGCCGTGCGGGGACAGCACAGGGGAGGAGGGGCTGTGCTGGGGGCACAGGGTTCGGGGGGGTTTCTGTCTCCCTGCCGGCCACGGACCCGTTTGTGGTGCCGGAGTTTTGGGCGGAGATCCCGCACCTGGCAGTGCCACACATCGCCGGGAAACTGGGACTGGGGCAGAGGAGCAAGGGGCACACGGGGCTGGGTGTGCAGCTGGCAGGTGACACGGATCGTCCCCACTCGGCTGGGTGGAAGGGAAGACAGAGGTGTCAGCCCTCATTTGGCTTCTCTTGTGGCTTTGAGACTGACAAGCCCCCGGAAGGGGCTGGAATCAGCTCATGGAAAAGGTCCCTGCGTGTGACTTTGGGATCCAGCAAGGACACTTTTTGCAAGGGAGGGAGATGGCACCCCTGCCTGGTCCCTTGTTAAAAGACCAAGCTGTGAGATCCAGACACAGAGAGGGAAGGCAAGGTGAAGGAGATCAGTTTTCAAAGGTGTCTCGATATTTAGTGGGCTGGAGAGAAGCACTTTCCCAAAAGAGCAAGTGTGGTGAGATCCGTGAGGCAGGAGTGTGCCCATGAGAGCTGCTCATCAGGGCAAACAGTGGGAACATCCCAACAGGAAAAGAGCAGGATCAGCTCTGTCTGCAGCCAGAGTCCTGCAGACTGGTGGCTCCACTGAACCGTGGAATTGGTTGGGCTGGAAGGGACCTTATAGATCATCTCATTCCACCCCCTGCAATGGGCACGGACACCTTCCACTGTCCCAGGCTGCTCCAAGCCCAATCCAACCTGGCCTTGGACACTTCCAGGGATCCAGGGGCAGCCACAGCTGCTCTGGGCACCCTGTGCCAGGGACCCACCACCCTCCCAGGGAACAATTTCTCCTTATTAGCTAATCTAATCCTGCCCTCTGTCAGTTTAAATCTCTCCCAGCTGCCAAGAAAATGGCCACACCACCAAACACTGACCACAGCTCAGTCCTGGGAGAGTTTGGAGGAGGAAGGATCAGCAAGCAGAGGAAGGACCTGCTACAGAGAGCATTATTGGTATGCAAGTCACATGTCCCCATGAAATCCTGCCAACCAAAGACCTGTGGCAACCAGGACATCTGTGACAGCATTTTACAGTGATGAAACAGGAGATCAGATGGGTAAAAAAGCTCCCAATCTCTCTGTCCAGCCTAATCTTTTAGAAGACATGGCAGAAGTGATGATGGACCAGCTGAGCTGGATGGAGAAGGTGCTGACTGACTGGGTCCTGTGCAAAGCCTCTCACAGCTCCTGTACTCCTGGAGGGGTGTAGAGATCAATCCCTGAAAAGAAAAGCAAAGCTGGTTCCTTCCTCTGAGTCACTGAGCATTCCTTTACCCATCCTGTTACTGCATTTTCTGGGCAAGTGCACATTCTCTGGTGGTCTCAGTTGCCCAGAATTAATATGAAATACCTCTGGGTGTGTGTTTGATCCAGGCACAAGATGGAGGAGCTTCACACTATCAGAATGGAGAGTTTAGCTCAGATCATTGTTTCAACCACCTTTGCTCAGTTTGGAATTGAGAACACTTTGATCAGAGCAGTTCTTGCTTTATTGAATTACTGGAATTACTTTCCCCTTGAACACTGCTATGCTCATTCTTCCCCTCCGCTCTTCAGGATTCCACACCCAAATTGAGATGCCACTTGCTGCTGTTTTGGAAGCCCCTCACAGACCTGCACTTCTGTTCTTTGGAGCACCTTTGGAAGCTGCCTGAAGAGCAGGAGCCTCCTGCTGCTCTGACCCAGCCTCCCTGTGCTTTGCCCCTCATGTGATCATTTGTACAGGTTCAAAACAAACACGGGCTGGGCATGAAGGGCTCAGCACCCCAGTGCCAGCAAGACAATCAGAGAAGCTGCAATTTTAATGATATGGAGGAAGTCACTCTTGTAGAGCCTGATTTGTAAGGCTCTATTACCCGTGACAGCTGATGCTGGAACTGTATTTGCTTCTGCTCTCACCTTCCCACATTTCTGGGATAATTTTTATTTCACAGATTACTTTAACTCATCTGCCCTTATTCCCAATGGTCTTTAGTTGGTTAAGAAATACAGAATTAATCCTTCCATAAATTGTTTCACATTTTCAGCATTTTCATCCCCTCTGTTCACAAGCAGAGAACTCACCTCTGCCAGACCAATGTGGCTTTTGGTAACTCAGTCACTGAACTTTCTGATTTACCTTTTTGTGCAGCTATATCTCCAACAACCCTGGGTGTTGGAAACCAGCTGGGAATTACCTGCATGTCTTTTCCATGTTTTCCCTGTGGAAACACCTTTCACTGGCTTTGTTGGCTGACAGGTTCCTGTCTTCCAGACAAGGTTTTAGCTGTGTTCACTGCTCAGTTTGGTGCTAAGTGGGGTTATAAATAAGCACTACTAGAGGGACTATCATTCAAACCCAAAGGGAGGAGGAATACGTTGCTTATTCTGGGATTTAAACTGTAATTAGCTCTGATGGCATACTTTTTGGCATGGTTGAGATCACTAATCTTCTTCACGATGCTCCTTTTTCCCAGCTGGTGGACTCCTCTCCCAGCCCCCTCCTCCCTGCCCCACCAGCTCCACTCCTCTGCTCCTGTGAGTATTCCCAGCCCCCTGCACGGGGCTGCCAACATGGAAATGTCACTGCCTGTGCTTTGGGGACTTCCTCAGCAGCACTGTGGCAGGGACAGAGATGTCCAGCTTGTCCTAGCTGGTGCCAGGGATTTCATGCCTCCTTTGTTGGAAAGTTTTCCTTGCAACTCCAGTGAATTCAGAGGAAACGAGAGCTTTGTCTTTCTGTAATTCCCAGCTCCAGATGCTAAATGTTTGAAAGGACTGCAGTTGGGCTAGATGGTCACTGTTGGTCTCTTCCATCTGAACCATCCCATCCCATCCCATCCCATCCCATCCCATCCCATCCATCTCCTTCTGTACTGGAGAATGGACAAAGTTCTTCACAGTCACAGCTCTTCAGCAGCACTCTGAGCCAGGAAATGCCCCCAAACAAAGGTTTGGGGAGATGTCTGGCCCAAGTTTGGGATCTGGGGCATGAAACTGGTATTTTGTCATTACAGAACCCATACACGGGTGTTGGCCAGGTTTCCTCACTGCAGTGGGTGTGTCCTGCTGGAAAACTTAAGGCTGGAAATTAAATTGTTCCTGTAGCCCCACCCATGACCAGAAACAAACCAGTTTACCATTGTCAGCTGGAATTTGGAGTTTAGCTGAGACCATAAAGCAGAAATATCTACAGAGAATGACCCAGATCTTGACCTGCTATGCACCTTCTTTCAATTCTGTCCTCCAACCTCCAAAGGAACAAGGTAAGGCTCTCCCCCTTCCAAACAGCCCTAAAGGTGCCTACACAGCGCTTTTGTTCAAGAATGAAGACTGGGCTTTTGGCTGCTGAAAGATCCAGGTTGTTGTTCACTGTCTGGGTTGAGCTGGTGACAAGGTGTCACCCATGGCTGGTGGCCTGGAGCTTCCAGCTCCTTGGTCTCTGGGAATATATGGATTATACTCCAAGCAGCTTTCCTCTGGAAAGGCTCCAGTTCATGCATAATTTAGTGGGCAGCTCCCCAGAGTTGGGACAACAATTCCAAGGTTTTTTCATGCCAATGTTAAATTGGTGGTAGAGGATCTCAAAAGGCATTATTGGAAAAGCATGAAAAACACAGGCCAGGTGAGGGGACTGAACTTTTTGGTGTGATCTGAAGAAGGAGTGAGTGGTCTGTAAGCACCAATTTTTTTCCAGCCCAAGAAATCCCCTCTTCAAGCACATTTGAACAGGATGAGTGAAGAAATTCAAGGGAAGAGAGTCTCCATCACTTTTCTCTGTTAACCATGTGGACCTGCTTCAGAAGCATGGTGAAACAAATGCAGTTCCCATGGCTGTGATGTCCCACAGCAGGAAATTCAGCCAGGATGAAGAATTCAGTGTGGTGGAAAGAACAGGAGGGGAGAGGAGAAAAGGGGGAGGTGATATCCATCAGAGGAGAAGAGACAGGTTATCCCACCATGGCCCCAATGCCCAACCCATTCCTTGGTCCTGGGCAGCATCAGCAGCTCAGAGGTGGTGCTTGCCATTCTGCATCCTCTCCCAGGTCTGCTGCACCTCCAGCCATGGCCTTGGACAAGCCCAGCTGTCCTCCTCCCTTGACTGTGACACCACCTCGTGTGACAGCTTCATGGCATCGTTAATGTTTATGGTTTGGAGCTTCTTGGGTCGGGAGAGCAAAGGGCTGTTGTTTAATGGGCATCTCCATGAGCCCTGGAGGTGCCACCACACCACAGCCCTTTGTTCCAGGACCGTGCAGGACCCTTGGCCTCGCTGGGTTAACGTGTTGCTGGCCATGGCCCCTGTTGCTGCCGCGTTTTCCCCCCTCTCCCTCGCCCTCAGTCCCCCTCTGTCCCTCCTCCTCCTCTCCCGGCTCCGTAGCAGTTTCCTCGGGAGTGTTCAGCTAGCTGACACATTTGCCACAGATGGATGGTGCACACGGAGACAGCTGTCACTCCCGATTTGCGGCGCACTGCGTGACAGCAGGACTGATGCCTTCTGAAAGGCCGTCTCGCGGAGCACATGCACTCTGACATTCTTCGAGATGAGCCCTACAGACACCTCTCAGTGGACCTCAGGAGGAGCTGGCAAGCGAGCCCGGCCCGCTCCCCCTCCCCGGAGCAGCCTGCAGGCTGGAAGAAAGCAGCCGCTCTGGTGTGCACACACACACACCGGGCACGGCCAACCTCCTTGGGCAGCTCTGTGCCACTCCCGGCCCGCCGGGTCCCAGCCCGGCTGTTTGCTCCCGATGCTGGTGTATGAAGTGAGGCGGGCTGAGATTTGCAGGAGGGAAAGGTCACCAGCCAAGCTGCTCTTTTCCCCTTTTCCGCCTTTTTAATTGCAGGAGGGAGGGATGTGGGCTCCGGATTCGTTCTGTCGCAGCAGCTGCCTCCAGCCTCTTGAGCTCCCCTGTCACAGCAAAAGCTGATGGACATTGCAGCCACAGCTCCTTCAGGGCTCTCTGTCTTCCCCATCACCTACAATGATCTCCACCACCTCTGAACCACACAGCAAGATGGAAATCCCCCCTCTTGGCAGGGGTTTCCTCCCACCTTTCCACCCCAGCATTGCACAGGGCAATGGGGCAGCTGCCCCCACAGGGCCCCAACAGCTCCCAGGGAATTCCTCTGACCAGCTCCAGGCCAGCTGCAGAGGCAAGGCTGACTTAGGCAAGGCTGGCTCCTTGGAGGACAAGGCTCTCCCCCTTTAACCAGGCTCAGGATCATCATTTCAGGCCTCAGCCTGTCCTAGGCACTGACATGTAGGTCCCTGAGTTTTCAATTCTGAGACCTTCAGCAAAACTTTTCTGGTGGGACTTTCAGCTGAATGGACAAAGCAAAACAGAGGAAACTGTCTTTAGTTCTGGGCAGAAGAACAAAACCCTCCAGATTCAAGACTCCATGGAAATAGGAACTGGTCCTTCCTTTGGTCCTCAGGGAAACAAATTCCTTCCAGAAAACAGAGATGCACAGCTGTTAATTGTCCATTTGATTTGTGAAAGATTATAATCAAGGGAACAGGTCTTCCTAAAAGGGAAAACACAAACTAATTCTAGAGAATATCATCTGGGTCCCTCTGAAACTGGACTGAGACTTCCTCATCTTCTTCAGTGTCTGAACCCACCACAGGGGACACAAGAAGCTGGTGGCTGGACAAGGTCATGAAAGAAAGTTCTAGCAAGGCCTCTGGTGGTGCTCAACAGTGAAAAGGGGAGAGGACACAGGCAGAGCAAACTCACAGGAGACTGCTTTGGGGCACTCTCCTACTGGTCAAAGCTGGGGGACTTTATGAACCAGGTGAGATTTCCCCATATTCAGTAATTCCTGCTGGAGCTCCCACCTAGCTCTGCCCATCCCTCCTATTCCAAAGTCCTTGTGAGCCGTTCAGTTCCTGAACATTCACAAGTAGGAACCACAAGGACATCAGTTATCCTGGTGGCTTTCATCCTGTGACTCCTGTCCCCATCCTCTGGGAGCAGGCTGAGCCTGTGAGCAGGAGCCTGCTCAGCAAGGAGAAGATGTGATTTGCACCAGGACTTGGCTTCCTTGGATCCTGCAGCAACAGGAACAGCATCTCCCACCAGGGGCTGAGCTGTGTTGCCTTTGAGCTTCCCAGCTTGATGCAGCTCTGTTACCTGAGCAGGGACACCTCCAGCCTGGTGGGAGGTCATGTCAAAGTGGCATCAGCATGAGAGGAAGGTGTTCAGTGGGATGGGGATCCTGGCAGGGGGGGATGGGGCCCTCACCCAGCCCCAAAGCTGGGGAAGTGTGTTCATGTATGGCAAAATACTAGGATAAATGTGGATCCAGTAAGAAATTCCAAGATCAGAATCATGTATTCAAGATTGCTGACAGTCACTGAGAACCTCAGGAAAAGGCTGAGGTGGAACCCAAGTGAAGTTCAAACTAAAGAGAAAGGAGCAGTGCCATTTCCTTCCTGATGAGAGCCCCTGGAAAGAGAGAGCACCTGCTCTGTCTCTGGAATGATTTCCCTGTACTGTTCCATCCCTAAAGAAGGTGGGACTGCCCTCCTCTGAAGATCACAGCTGTAGCTGAGAGGAAGAGTTCCAACAGGGGACTGTGCTCCTCAGCTGGGAAGAATTGTGAAGCCTCAGCAGGTTCTGGTCTGACACACAGCAGCACATCCCTGGAGATGGAGATCCAGGGAAACATCCTTTGCTCTGACACGGCTATTTTTACTGAGGTTGGGAAGACCAGACCTCCTGGCATTGCCATGGGCCCCTCTACAGCAACACCAGAAAGCTCCAGAGCACCAGAAAGCTCCAGAGCACGCAGAGACACCAGAAGCAATCATGCTTTGAGAAAATGGCACCCTGAGGAGATCCTGGCCCATCTGGACAAGGCATGCTCAGACCAGGCATTGGCCTCTCTGGGACTTCACCTCTGAGATGCTCAGAATGATGAGAATGGTGAGGCTGAGCTGTAGCAGGATGGAGGTGTGAGCTCCAAGGGAGGAGAGCTCAGCCCAGCTCTGGTGAACCAAAGGCAGTAGATACAACCCCAGCTGGAGTTCTGGGGGCAGTCTGGGGACCACAACATAAAAAAGATCTAAACCTGTTAAAGAGCCACCAGAAGAGGGCCACAAGGATGGCATAGAGGGGAATAAAGCCAGGTGAGGAGTGGCTGAAGTCACTTGATTGGAAAAGAGGAGACTGAGGGGAGGCTCACTGGGGGCTGCAGCTCCTCCTGAGGGGCAGCTCTGATCCCTGCCCTATGACCAGAGACAGGACCTGAGGGAGTGGTGGAGCTGTTCCAGGGGAGGGTCAGGCAAATGTTCTTCCTCAGAGTGGTTGGGCACTGCCCAGGCTCCCCAGGGAATGGGCACAGCCCCAAGGCTGCCAGAGCTCCAGGAGTGTTTGGACAGTGCTGCCAGGGATGCCTAGAGTGGGATTGTTGGGGGGGGGTCTGTGCAGGGCCAGGTGTTGGACACATGATTATTTTGGGTGCCTTCCAGCTCAGGATATTCCATGGTTTTCTGATTCCAGATGACCTCTGCCCAGAAAATCCCTTCAATGCAAACACATCACCAGCCTGACCCTTGGCCCTTCAGCTCCTAAGGTGTTAGAAGGAAATCTTTGCTCATGACCTCATGGGGTTCAGCTCCAGATGCCCTGTATTTAGATGATCCTATCAGATGCCACTTCAAATTCCTCATGTTTGTGCCACCTGAAGATGGGAATCCCTCACCCGTGTTCAGCTGTGAGTGTACCCAAGGTTCCAGAATTGCTTCAATTAGTGGTGCAACACAAAATTATTTTTTCCCCAATATTTCTGGAAAGGTAGAAATGCAGTTCAGAAGAAGATGCAGGTTTGTGGGCAGGGCCTTGGACCTTGGGAGTACATTGTCAGCTCAGCCAAGGTTGGGATGTTTGGAAATGGAACAAATGATATTTCTGATGAAGAATTTTTAGGTTTTGAACCTTAACAAAATACAAATTAGAACATCATGTTAAACCCCCACCTTTTCATAGTTAAACCAGTAACTCATCATTATGGACAGAGAAATTACCCATCTGTGCTGTATGACACCAAGTACATCAGAAGATATCAGACTCTGGGTTTGGGAGGGACGTCATCACCTCGTGCCCCTTTCTGAGGACAGGGAGGCCAAGGCTTTCCCAGAGAAGCTCCAGCCAGGAATGCCCTACCCCAAACAGGAGAGTGATGAGCCCTGCTTGGCTCCCAGCTGAGAGACACAGGAGGTGAGGGGGAAAGCAGGACCTGCACATGGCCCTGGGGAGCTGCTGGGTGGTGGCAGTGGTACCAAGGATTGAGGAGGCACCAGGTAAAATTTGGTGCAGAAGATGGTGAAACTGGGATTTCTGCAGCCTCTGCTCTGCACAACCAGCTGTGCACCCCTGCTGGGGAGGCAAGGTGGGGAAAAGGGAGGAACTCCTGCTTTTTCTGGAGAAATGTCCTTAAACCATCAGGGCATCGGGCAGTACAGCAGGTGCAGCAGCCTCCTGCCTATCCTTCCTGTCCCCCCCGCAGTGGTGGCCAGGACACTCATGCCTGACTGTGCTGGGAGCTCCCCATCAGCCCCTTTCCCTTGGGTGGGTGAGGGGAGCAGCCCCATTCCAAGCACCACACGGTGCTTTCCTGGCCAGCACCCTGCTCCAGCAGATGCCATCCCAGTAACTGCACCCGTGTGATGTCCCAGGATGCTGGGTGTGTTTGGGGCAGGATGGTTGGGAAGCCCTGGGAGTGCCCATCCCTGCCCTGCCTGGCAGCACCGGGGGCGTTGGGGAGGGATATCCATTTAGTGCTGGAGAGCTGCAGGTGGACTCGGCAGAAGCTGCAGCCCCTCACCTGCTCGGAGGTGAGGTAGGAGTGTGATCAAGGTGAAGGCGCCTTCACATCTCCCCGGCCTTGAGCAGCAGATGAAAGGGGCACTGGGAGCCAGGGATAACAAAAGGAGAGCAGGGAAAGTTCAGGTCAGGCAGGGATTTCTGGCTGGTGGGTTTTCCACTGAGAAATTCTCCCTGCCTCTTTCATGGTGATGAAGATCCTTTTAAATTTTTTTTCTTCCCCCTTTCTCCTCTCCTTCTTTTCCTCTTTCGCCAGGCGGATAGCTGGGAGCCGCGGAGCATGTGATGCATCTTCCATATAGGGGCAGGAGCAAAGCAAGACCAACTGATGGACGCCCTAGGGCCAGACTTGCAGACAATATATAACCTACTGCATGATCTAAAACGCTTCCCACTTCCACAGAGCGAACATCAGGCAGAGCGGAGCCGCGGCGAGGGCAGAGGAGTCCTGCGTGCAGGTAAGTCCCCCTCGTCTCCTCCTCCCGGAGGGTGTCCCGGGGAGGGGGAAGGTGCGAGGGACCCGCTCCGTGCCCGGCTGCAGTGCAGGCAGGTGGGATGGGGCAGTTGTTGCTGTTATCAGTGGGGATTTTTAAAGTCTTTTTGGTGCCAGCGGAGTTCAGGACAGAGGTGGAGAGAGTGGGGAGATGGAATCTGGCAGAGCCGAGCCTCAGCCTGTGTCCCTGCAAACACAGGCACCATGAGTGGGAGAGCATCCCGGGCCAGCCGACGTTCCTTTACTCTCACTAATTGCTGTCGAGGTCCGCCTGCGCTGTGGGAAGCGCCTGGCTCCTGCCCGGCTGCTCTCCGGCATCTCCCGCCCATCACTGTCCCATCCCACCCGACACCGTTGGGGGTCCCTTTGCATTTGACAAAGCAGCAAAAGGAATCATCAAATAACTTTAAAAACCACTTTTGCTCAGCCCGCCGCCTCCAGCGCCTGCCCGGCTCCCTTCACCTTCCTGCGCTGGAATTTCCTTCGCAAGGGAAACTCTTCCCAGCTGGGACTGAAGGGGGGACGCGGGCTGGGGGCAGCGCGGTGGCAAAACACAAACCAAAGTGTGCAGGGGAGGGTTCGTGCGGGTGTGGGGGGGTCTGTGCAGCCTCGCGGCGTCCCTGTACCACAGAGCCGGCCCCACGGAGCGGGACCAGGCTCCGTGCCCGGGATAGTTTGAGTCCTGCTGAATGGAAAATCATCCTAGCAACAGCTCCGTGCTCCGCGGGGCCTCGCCGAGTTTATGGCATGGAGGGGTTTGTTTGCTTTGGGGTATCCACTGCGCCCGCTGGTGATGTGGGGGTTGAGGAGCCCCGGCTGTGTTTGGGGCTGGGGAACCTCCACGAATTGCCAGAGTCTTGGACAAGCCCTGGCAGTCCCGGACAAAAGGGACTCCGTAACTGCGATCGGGATAAAGATGGACAAAATCCTTAAAACGAATGTTTTGGGGTATTTGGGCTTATACACCCCCAGCAAGTGCAGAGATGATAAAACTGTTCTGTGGGTGCAAGGCTGAGGATGTTCCCTTGTTCTGTGCCTCAGTTTCCCCATCTCCGCTCTTCTCTGGGTCTGTGGGTGCCGGGACAGCGCTCGATGCAGTGCCCCAGTACACGTAGGAAGGGTCAACCCAGGGGAGCATCAGAACTCAGCCTTTGAGTGTAATTAAGATTGTATTTAGATAAGGAGACTCAGAGAACCTGCAACAGTCAGAGGCCCTGCTGTGAGCAGAGCCAGCCCTGCGGCTGTCCCGGGGAGAGGGGGAGGGGGGCGGCTGTGTCCCCACCACCCACACTGGGACAGGGGTCACCCCGACAGCGCCCTGCACCCTGTGGGGCTGCGGGCACGGCTGGAGATGCCCATGCTGAAGGCAATCAGGTGTGATCAGTTGGGTTCTGGACCCGGGGAATGCCAGCGGGGCCAGGGGTGTGCTGGGGGGGAGTCGAGGGTCTGTGCCGAGCGCCCTGCGTGGGGTCGGTGATTCGGGCCAAGCTTTCTCTGCTGCCATGAGCTTTTCCTGCGTGAGGGGTGGGAATCTGAGGGCTCTCAGTAGCTCAGCATGGCTGGGGTCAGGCAGCACAGGATGAGCTGCCAGGGGCTCGGGGAGTCCCCTGCCCTTGGCTCGGTCCACAGCGGACAAGAGAACACCTCATCCCCTTGGCCCTGGACCTTTGAAAATCCTTCCTGGTGGCAAATGCTCTCAGATTTCTGTACTGAAATGAGGACAGCTCAAACCCTCTCCAGCTTTTTTGAATTCACACCCCAAACCCCAGCTGTGAGCAGGACGCCGAGCTGCTCCCCACGGGTGCACAGGAACCGAGTGTGGCAAGAACTGAGCGAAATCTCAGCTGAATCAGGCCAGGCTGGAACTGCTGGGTGCTGCATCCTGGTGCCACTGGTAAAGCAGGAGATACTCAATGCCACACACTAGTGCCCAGCCAGAGGGAGAAGCAAAGATGTCAGGGATTTTTCCCCCCTCATAGGGTAAGACAATCCCTTTCTCCCACCGGTTTTCTCCTCACTGTTTTTTCCCCCTCCCACTCTTCCCAAATCTCAAATTTGGGACGAATTTCAGGGCACTTTCAGCCAAGGTGGTGCCTAAAATCAGCCCTTCTGGCTCTCCCAGGCTCCAGACTGGTTTTGGCTAGCAGTGCTGGGTTTGGTGGGGGAGACATCAACAGCATGAAACTTCCACTCCAGCGCCATTTGTGGATGTTCCCATCTCGATGAGCACCATCTGGAGAAGGTTTTACCCCTGCAGTGCCTTACCCTGATCCAGGGATTGTACCCTGGGTTTCTCAGTGGCACAGCTGGGAGGGCACTGCCTGTAGGAGCCACCAACCCTGCCAGGAGCACCAGCTCTGCCGGGACCAGACAAAGCACCGCTCCTAAGCTGGGAGCAGGATTTGTGTCCCTGATCTCCTGCCAGCACCAGCTCTTGCTGCACCTGGAGATGCCTCACCTTCCTCTTCCAGGAGGTGGGCTGAGTTGCCTGCCTTGGAGCCAGCCCTCGAACTTGGGCTGTGTCCATATTTACATCAGGCTCAGGATCATTATTATATTATCATTATTTCTGATTAAAGTGGCACAGAGGTGTGGGGCGGCCAGGAGAGTTGATAGGCACAGAGGGCAGAGCTGTTGCTGTTCCACAGATTCTCCTTATGGTCCTGTGGAGCCTGGGAGGGGAATCCTTTGGATGTAGGGGGAAAGGGACCGACCCCATTTCTGACCTGCCGTACGGCAAGGAGCGAGCTGCGAGGCGGGATGGAGGGAGCCGCACACAGGGCAGCGACTGCGGAGCATCCGATCGCTCTGCGGGATCCGGGGCGGGTTCCTGACACTGAATCCCAAACCCGGGGCAGGCACCGAGCCTGGCACCAGCACTGCGGGAAAGGGCTGGCAGGGGCATCTGATCACGGGCTCCTCTCCGGGATCCAAGGGGTTTCCTGGGCACAGCATCAGGCGGCCCATCCCAAAGCCAGGGCAGGCACCGAGCCCGGCACCGGGAGTGCCGGGAAGGGCTGGCAGAGGCAGCGGGGCTGGCACAGCTGTGTGGCTTTCAGAGATACTTGATCGATAGCTCCTTCCTCCCACTCCCCCCGCTCCCCCAATCCCCACATGCATTTTTCATGCTAACCCCTCCTGGGCAAAGACTGTCTGTGTAGGAAAAGAAACAGAAAAAAACCACAAAACACAACAAACCGCAACCAAAATCTACGTTTGTTTCTCTGCTCCCCGGAGATTGCTGTAGTTTAAGGGCCGATCTATAGATTCAGGGCTGGGAATATCTTTGCTCCGTGAACAAAGAGGGATGAAAAAGCTCCCCGGGGCTTTTCTCAACCTTCTTCAGGTTGGCCCAGAGCTGGAAAAGGCTCTGTACTGTGAGGGGTGCAACTCTGCATGGGCAAACTGGGGAGGCTGGAAAGGGGAGCTGGGCTCCTCTGCAGCTCCTCCTGGCTTCACAGCCCTCCCAGGATATGCTGGGATGCTGTGAGGAGTAACGGGGGTCCCTCTCTGGGGTACAAAGGGTCTCCAGGGCTCCTTGTGCGGCTGAAAGTCAACCCACGCATGCAGAGCTGGGTCCAGGGTGATTCCAGGCCACAGCGGCTGGGAAGGCTGCTGGATCCCCGGGCTGATCCTGCCTGGCCCCGGGAAGAGCTCACATGAATGTTTGGGTATTTCTCAGTGAGGAAAAATCCTGCAGGGTTTGAGCAAAGGGCAGTTTTCAGGGTGAATCCCCTTTTTCGCTCTCCTGTTGTCAGTGAGGGGTGTTCCCTTTGTGCTCCCCATTTTCGGGTGGCAGCAGTAAAAGCCGGGAGCATTGCACAGCCCATGTTTCCCCAGTGCTGGAATGCTCCCGTGACTCTCCTTCCCATCACCGGCCCCTGCCCAGCCATCGCAGGGAAGCTGAGCTGGCCGTGTGCGGGCGCTGAAGGACCGACCCTGGGCGAGGTTCCCGGGATCCCTCCAGCCCCACACTCCCCGCTGCACCCCGGGCTCCCCGCTCCGGGCACAGCACCGGCTGCTGCAGCCGCGGGACGTCGGGAGCGTCAGTGCCTGTGACACCCGGGCCAGACCCAGCTCCTCCGGGTTTGTACCACGGTGATTCCTCTAGCATCCCCAAATTTCCATTATTTCCCCGTGAAGCCGATGGCACACGGCTCCCCCCGCCCCGCAGCGGTTTCCCTGGTCCCTGAAGAGGGACCGGGCGGCGTGGGCAGGCACGGAGCATCCTCCCCATAGCGCTCCCACCGCCCCCGGGGCCAGGCGCCGGGGACGCGGCCGCACCGAGACGGCTCGTCCGGGGTCCAGCGCACGGAGCGCTTCCCGTCTGACGGCGAAAGGGCACGGGCCAGAAATAGAAGGGGGAGGAGGACACCGTGACCTTTCCAGCAGCCGGTGACGAATAAAACTTTCCGGCTACCTGTAGGAAGGCGCAGGGCAGGCTCCGTTATCGGCTCATCAAAGGACGACGTTCCCTGTGCGCGGGACAGCCACAGCCACGGCGCCCGGGGGGATTCCCGGGATGAGCCTGCCGGTGCCCGGCTCCAGCGGGCGTGGGGCTGCAGACACGGGGTGGGCTCCGGCCGCGGCCGGGAGCTCTCAGGATGCTCCTGCAGCTGAGCAGGGAGGGAAGAGAGGATGGTGGCTGCCACCACCGCGGGCAGGAGGGAAAAGGCATCTCTCTGCCAACGGGCTCCCAGGGGTCTTCTGGCTGCTCCCATTGGGACACCCTGGGACAGGAGGGGATGGGATGTCCCCATGCTCAGCTATGTGCTCAGTGCAAGGGGATCCGGATTCAAGACACCCCCAAAGACCCACCCGGGATCCACCTCTGCGTCCCTGTGCCAGGAGACACCCAGAGGTAGCAGGGAATGGATGCTGCAGCCAACCAGGGCGGCCCGGGTTGAACTAAAGGGCTCAGAAATGTCCCCGCAAGCCTCACGGCAGCAGATCCCAGGAGGAACCTGCGGCGGGGCTGCCCTCATCCCCTCCTCTTCTCCCCTGCAGGATGCAGCGGCATCCACCCGGACGGAGCGAGGCAGCCGTGCTGCCCCCACCCCAGTTGTCCCCCTGCTTGCTGACCCGGGCGGGGGGATGGAGCCGCCCCCCCGGCCCGCCCCTCGCAGATGGCGTGGGCAGCCAGCACAGGTGGCCCTGAGCCACGGCAGATTGGGGCCGGCTGCCTGCGGAGTGCCCGGGCAGGGCTGCGTCCCTGCCACGCTCCGGGGACCAGAGCAGAGCCAGGGCCCTCTCACGGCACAGGGGGTGCAGAGCCGAGGGGTGCAGAGCCGAGGGGTGCCCACAATGCTGTGCCCAGTGCTGGATCCAGCGCTTCAGCATCGATACCAGAGCCCTGCAAAACAATAAAGCAAGGACATGGATGGGTGACAGGGAGCTGGTGGGTCAAGTGTGAGGGGGGACACAATGTGTCCTCTCTTGGCCCCAAAGAGATAAGCTCACCCAGAGCATCAGGAGGTTTTGGAAGGGTCCGATTTTAAGAAATTGCATTAAACAATGCCATGCAGGGACAGCCCAGTGCAGATGTCTGGACTGGATCCAATGTCTCGTGAGGAGATTCTCAGGATACAGCTTCCCACAGTGCTTCCAACCAGGGCAAGCACCCGGGTAGGTGCCAGACACTCCAACTGGAAGGTCTGGGACTCACTTCTAGGAGAAAAGGACCTGCAAGGGGAGAAGGGAATCACCTAAGCTCCAAATCACTCCCATGTTCGGCTTCTGTCTCTCTCCATGGGTGACGGTGCTCAGCCCACACAGGGTATGACAGGCAGTGATGGTATCGGCTCCAAGGTGGGCACAGGGTGGGCATGATGGTGGGACTGTCCCAGCCCCAGGGGACCCATCTCGTGGCAGAGAGGGGGATCTTGAGCCATAGATGTGGTGCAGGAGCTGTCAGGGCAAAGGTGGTGGTTGGAGCAGGTAAATCATTAATGCCGGAGAAAACCAGGCTGGCATCCTGCCCATCACTCGTCGATAGGAAAAGTTGATGTTGGAAGGGGAATTTTCACATGTAACCTTCCCCTCCCTTCTTTGCCTTCCCTCCGGGGGCAGAGGGCTGGAGCGAGGAGCCAGCCCGGAGCCACGCACGCACCCAGCCCCAAACCAGCCTCTTGCCGAGCACGTTCTCTTCCAGCCCAGCTGGTTTTGCTCCCAGCCTGCTCCGTCTGTGCACATTAAAGCTTTTTCTAGGTCTGAACTGCTTTTGGCAAGCCAGGCTCCTGTTGGTCCCCACCACCCTCCCCATGGCTTCTCCCCCCGATCCGCTCCCCGTCTGGCTCCCGCTCCCCCTCCCCGGTCGAAGCCCTGCCAGGGACATGGCAAATCAGCGCGAAGCCTGCGGGGCAAATCGGTACAAATGAGACCAAGCAAGAGGGTGGGGAGGGACGGCGAGGGGGGGCGATGACTCCTGGGTTGGCGCTTCTGTTCCCGAGTTTGATGTTTCCTGCAAACAACCCTGTAAATGCTCAGGAGTGGCTTCGGACATCACCTGCCCCCCGCCTCGGCGGGGTTTGGGGACGCTGGGCCCCAGACGGGGGGCACAGCCCTCGCCCCGCTCCCACAGCCTCCCCACAGCCTCCCGGCCCTGAGCAGGGACCCAGCCGGGACGGGGGCCGAGCTGTAAGTCCTGCCATTTCATTCTGTTTTGGGAAGGGATGGGGTGGGCGGAGGGTGGAGGCTGCTGGAGGCAGCAGAGGGGCTCACTGCGGGTCTGGGCAGGGAACAAAACCCACCAAGGACCTGGAGCGGAAAACAATCCCCCGTTAAAAGCTGCCTGCTCCTGCCAGTTTTCCACTCTCCCAAATAAATTTCCAGGCATCTGGCGGTGCCCAGGGAAGCCCTGTGCCGAGCCACAGGCAGGGGCTCTGCCGGGAGCAGCAGCCGGTACCCGGAGCAGGGATGTGCAAACCCGCCGGGAGCACGGAGCCGACTGTTCCCAAGGGATGCTCTTTGATCCCGCTCTCGGGTCTCTTCGCAAGCCGTGTAACTCCTGATTATTAAAGGCACTCGGCACCGGGGAGGTCATATGGGGCCTTTCTGCTTGGGCTGCTCTCCTAATGACACGTCCGACTGCCTTCACCGGGGATCTGCTCACGCGAGTCCCCGACAATAGAAAGTTTGAGAAGGATTTTGGATGCTTTCCCCGTGACCGTGTGGTGGTTGCAGAGGTCTGACTGGTTTCCTCACCGAAAAATGAAAGGATATATCGGGTAAAGGGAACCAGCCTGGGAGGACACAGAGGGCAGTTTAATTTTAACTTATTTACCTCTCCGTGTTTGGGTAAAAATCAAAAAGATCAATGGTTTTCTGCAGGTTTGGAGATGTGACGAATATTTGCAATTGTGAAAAAATACAAACCAGGGGAAGGGGGAAATTTAACAGCAAGACAGTATTATCCTTGTTATCCATAATTTTTTTCCCTCTAAATCCTTCTTAAAGGAAGTGAAAACTAAACTGAGCTGTTGAATTGCCAGAGGAGGTGAGTTACTGAGATGCTTAATGGTGTCAACTAGGAATATACTTCCTCACGCCAGGGAATGCGTGTTTGTAGGAATTTTGGCAATTAAATCAAAAGGTCACATAACAAGGAATAGTTCACAGCAGTCAGGGACTTCTTGAAAAAAGGTAAAGAAATCAAGCCAGTGAGGCCCAGCTGTGCATCAGGGTGGTGGCAAACCCTGGGACTGGCACGGGGAGAAGTTTCTGGCACCCGCTGGATGTTGCTGCCCTGCTCACACTCCTCCTCCATGGCAAGGATTTGGGTTCCGTGAAAATCTGGGACGGGGGGTTGTGGATGTGTCACTCCTCATTCCCTTAGGTCTTCCCACTCTTTCCTGGAGATCCCAAGGAATTTCAGAGCGCTGCCCCACCCAGAAGTGGTGGAGGGACCCGGGTTTGGAAGGGGGATGCAGACAGACCCCGTTCCTGCACAGGCATCCCGGGGACTGTCACAGCGGCTGCTGCCGGCCCCGTGCGGGACCCGCAGGAATGCGGCTGCCCGGCCATTCCGCCTGCTCCTGCGGCACAGCACAGGTTAACGAGCTGCATTGCCGCTTCCTGCACCAGCTAATAACATCCCTGCCTCCTCCCGGTGGCTTTGCCTCGGGCCCTTGTTACTCCTCCTGGTCATCCCTCGGCCAGCACAGACCTCGCTGGGCAATTTGCTGGCCAAGTGCTACCTGCCCGCTCGCCCCCAGTTACAGCAGCAACCCTCGGCTCCCGTCCCCACGCTGCACCAGGCACTGCCCACGCTGCGGGGCCAGGGGCTGGGCAGCTCAGACCATTTTGGGGGTGCACTGGAGCTGGAAACACAGCGAGGATCCCAGCAGGCAGCACTAACCTTGATCGGCATTAAAAGCCCAACCAAATACCACCACCCAAGTACCAGGCAGAAGGTAGAGAGGTGCCTGCTGCCCACGGGTCAGCCCACAGCACTGCAGAGCCTCCTGCCCAAGAATAAATACTTACATAATAATAACAAATACGAATAAAAACGTGTTTTGGAGAGAAATCTGCCTGCAAAGAGGCTGCGAAGAGGTGTAATGTGCTCAGGGTGTGATGTGCTGCCTGATGTGCTCTCTGTCCCTGTGGAACAGCCTCCTCCCTCCTCTCTGCTGGGAGCAGGGTATCCCCCAGGAGCAATCTCAGTTCCTCTCCTGAAGGTTTTATGTGTGTCCTCATGTGCTGGCACTGTGCCAGGGTGTCCCATCCCTGTCAGAAGGACTTCTGCCTGACAGTGCTCCTCCACATTCCCCAGAGTCCATCCCAATCAGCTTTTCTGCTCTGCAATTTCCCTGCTGTTCTCTCCCAACCAGTGCTGGACCATTTCCCCTTTAGATTTTTATTTAGCAGGTGGAATTGTTTGTGCTCCCCTAAGGATGGGAAGAGAGAGGCAAGGGATGTTCCTACTTAGGACCATTTGAAATGGGTTTTACAGTGGGCTGCATTTCCTGGATGTGGTCACAAAACTGCACCAGTGTTGCTGCCAGATCAGTATAT
>VWYP01007373.1:88834-116346 GCA_013400435.1 Pycnonotus jocosus | reverse complement strand
TAATAAGATCTCCCACCCCCCCCCCCCTCCCCAGTTTATTTTATTGGCTTAAACCTTAAACATACCCAGTCCTTTAGCAGGTGGCAGTTTGTTGGTGGCTGGTTAGACCTCGTCATGATTTAAATGGCTACATCCCAAAATTCCTGGCTGGAGCCAGTGCTGGGAGCTGGCAGGCTGGAGCAGGGATAAGCCCATGTCCTCCTGGGTGGGGCCCCAGCATTGCCCCCTTTTCTAGGAGTGGCTGAAATCATGGCCTCATCTTGGCCATGTTTTGCTACAAAGAGACCTGTCCTGTAACTTAGGGGAGGGGAGCTCTTTGGGGATTACCCTGGGAGAACAACATCCCAGCCAAGAAAATGAAGGGGTACACTGTGTGTGAAGCAAGGCCTGTTCCCTGTGACCTGTGGTCCCCTTTCCTGCCCTCCCCTGCCCCCCTTAGCTGGCAGGAGAGTCCATGAGGAGGGAGGCAGTGGCTGAGTGTGTCTGCTGGCAGGTCTCTATCCTGAGGGTGTACTGAGCAAAGTTCTTTGGCTGTGTGGGGTGATCCCAAACAAGAGCTGGGTGGCTGCTACCACCAAGACTCTGCTCTGAAAGCCCCTGGGGAAGCTGAGCCAAGTGAGAAAACCCCAAGAGGGCCAGCTGTGGGCACTGCTAGCTCCATCCCAGTCTCTGCTGAGATGTGCAGAGGTCTCTGCAGGGACACAACAGCCCCTGGCCCTTCAGCACACGCAGCTCAGACCCAGCAGGGAGCACCCAGAGTGAGCCAGACATAATCTTGGTCTCTGGGACAGCTGTGAGCCCTCCTTGAAGTCCTTTCCATCTTCAAGGATGGTAAGAAGTGTCAGGGTGAATTTACTGGGGGCAAATCTTGCCAGAGCAGCACAACGGCCCACTGTGAGGAGAGGACTGGCTGCCAGAACAGGGGAGGGAGAGAAAGGGATCCTGTTCAAGTGACCTTAGCATGGCCCCTGACACGATCTCCTGCAATGTCCTCATGGCCAAACTGGAAATGTAAAGACAAGGTGGGTCAAAAACTGGCTGGACTGCCAGGCTCAATGGGGTGTGCAATGTGCAGCTCCCAGCTGGAGAAAGGGAATGGCAAAGTCCTGCCTTTGGGATGCAGTAAACCCCCGCAGCAGGGCATGTCCTGGCAAATGGGCTAAAAAGCAGCTTTGCAGGAAAGGAGCCACATCCAAGACATGAGCAGAGCCAGAATCTTGACTGCCAGGAGCTGGACCAAGGGAGGAGAGGATGGGAAAGGCTCTGAAGATAGCAGGAAGAATGGAGAGAGGGAAGCATGAGGGAAATGTTTGGGATGTCCTTGTGCAAAGCTCCTCTCCTGTCACAAAGGATAAGTGAGGACACAACAATGGGCACACCCAGGGGCAGGAGAGGGCTGTGCTGCAAGGCAGGAGGGAGGCAGGCAGAGGAGGGGTGAAGACTCCCTGTTCCTGTCCACAGAGGATATTGAGTGGATCTGAACTGCAAGAAGGTGAATCTTCAGATGGGAAGATGGAAAGTGATTTGGAGGAGCAGGACACCTGAGCAGCAAATACAGAAACAGCAGGTGGGAGAGAGCTCAGGGTGTGAGCAAGGTTATAGCAATATGGGAACCTCTGGCTGTCTTTGGTGTGTCTTGGGAGACACAAAAAGAGCTGGGCTCTGCCAAGCCAGGAAAACAAAGTGGAGATCTCCTTCTTTTCTTATCATTCCCATGCCCAGGGCATTTATGGAACGTGAAATGTCCAAGGATAAATGTAAAGTGCAGGAGAACATTTTTAGTATGAGGAACTGGGGAATATCAGGGAGCTTTCAAGTTGGTCAAGGGGTGACTAAATGCACCTCAGTGCATGACAGAGCTCATTGCTTTGCAGGGGAGGTGGCAGAGGAGGTGGCAGAATCTTGTCCATGCCCAGACTGCGGATCTGTGCTCACGTGGGCAGAGAGATTATCTAACTTCTGTGTCCACACTGAGGACACCCATGTGCTTTGGTCTGTGGTGGGTGGAAGAAGTGGATTTTGGTAATCAGAGCAGAGTTGAGGCCCACATTACCAGTCTTGGACTGCTGCTGGTGTGCCACTGCATAGAGAGGGGACAGCTGCCAGTGACCAGAAAGGGCTTCTGGAGATTGCCACCATCCCCAGAGGTCCTCCAGATGGAAGGCTGAAAGGGAACCTCCCAGTGCAGGTGGTCACAGGCAGTGGGATCCATCCTTGGCTGTCACACCAGCAGGAAAAAGAGAAACTTGTAAGTGGGGAAAGGAATTTCAGAGGTCATAGAAACTGGAAGAAGCTATGGAACTGTTTTCTGGAAACAGGAAAGTCCTGCACATTACAAGCATGATACAGACTTTAGCACAAAGGATGGCAGACCTATATTTGTCTTCCAGCTGCACACACTTCTTAAGCCCCCCAAGTTCTCTCCAGCTGTCCATCATCTTCCCATGCTTACCATGGACACCACCTCCGCACACCCCCTCATTCCAACCACACTGTTGATTCTCCTGAGTTGCACAGACACCTTCCCCTCTATCCAGCTGCACATTTTCATTCGGACACTGATGATGTCTTTAAAAATTTGGAGATCATTTTGCCAGCGAGCTGCTGACACCATGGCTGGAAGCCTGTGGTCTCCTGAGGCTCCATTAGCAGGTAGAGGGAGGTGGAGGAAGATGTAGGAGGCTCCCACAGTGGGGCTGAGGCAGAAGCTTTGCGGGTGGTTGACATAATGAGGAGAGACAGTCCCACATCTCCTCACCAGGACCTGCCTCTTCCCCCGAAGGGTTTGCAGCAGGAGAGGCTGTGGGAGGAAAGCCTTTTGCGGTGGAGGACCCTCACATCTCTGGAGAGTAGCCCGGAGGCTGTGACGGCCTGATCTCATCTCTCAAGGAGCGGGTGAGTTGTGCTGAGAGTGTCACAGGCAGACGATGATGACTCCAGCCCATTGCCACTTGGTTGAATGCCTTTCACGGGGTGTTGGGGTTGCCACAGGGAGCCTTCAGGCCGACTTTTTGTGGGTGGAGGCTAGAGGAGAGGTCAGAGACATAGCAACACTTCTTGAGCAAGTGCACAAATGGGAGGAGATTTGACCCAAAATAAGGGAAAGCTTCACATGTGGAGGTGGTGTGACTAGAGGGAGTATGTTCATCCTCTGGCTGAAGGACACCCCAAGGCCAGGCACGAGATGTCAGACAACCTGTGCATCCAAAGGCAGCAATGCTCACAAAGATGGACCCACACCATGTCTGGGGTTTGGGTCTCACCAAAATCCACCTGTGAAGAGAACTAAGCTTCCCCAGCCAGAAACTCCAGATCCCTCCAAAGGCTGGAAACCCAAAGACAGGGAAACCAAATACTGTCAGATTTGTAGACCATGACTCTGACTTTGTCTTGCCCCTGGGATGTGAAGCACATGGCTTGGTGAGCCCACATATGGAGACACAGAAGTGGTGATGAAGAACCTTCTGAGCAGCAGAGACACACTGAGCTACAGAATGTAGCCTCTGGCCTTGGACACGAAGAGGTGGTGGGTGGGCAGACATGGAAAGATTGACTGGAGGAGACAGGAAACCCCAGGTCTTCTGAAGATGTGGTTTTGGGAAGAGAAGAGATTTTGGTGCAACAATTGAGATCAGGCTGGAGGAAGGCACAGCTCGAGGTGGGAATAGTTTCAAAGCTGCTGGTGTAAGGACCCAGAGGCAGAGGTGATGGGATGGCCACGCACAGGCACTCACACAGCAGCTGTACAGGGTGAGGCTGGGGCCGTGTAGAGCTCCCAGTCCCACCAGCCCCGCTTCCCTCCTCCTGCCCAGTGCCTGCTGCTTTGCCATGGCAAACTGCCTTCATCCCAGCTCCGATAAACGCTTAAAAGCTCAAATCACACAACTCTAGGCTATGAAAACGCAAAGAGACCCGATAGCCGCTAATAGCCGAGCAGCCCCTGCGGCAAAAGCGTGTAGTGTAGGGAAAGTGGTTTGCATTGATCAGCGGCTCCCGCCCCAGCCGCTCCTCTCCCGCGGCACTGCCCGGCTGCTCCAAACACCGCGCTGGGGAAAACGGGATAAAACCTCACGGGAATTTCCAGAAAGGCAAAGTCCGGGTAATGGCAGGAGCAGGAAAGTTTGTGGGGTTGGTGTGAGATCCCGTCAAAAGGCCATCTTTCTGCTCCACACTGTCTTGTCCTGGCATAGTCATCAGGAAAACACATCCCTGGATGACAAACAGCAATGCCAGGGCCACACAGACTGGAATGATGCTGAGCCCTGGGAAATGAGTGGCCCTGACAGCCTGGAAGGAAGCAACTGGTGGATGTAGGAGCAGGGAAGAGTTGTCCCACGTTTGGTGCTGGGTGTGCAGGGCACCACCAAAGAAACCCCACCTATGGAGGGTAGGACCAGCTTGTAAAGAGACCACAGGAATCCTCAGCTGCAGGGCGAGGTGCAAGGCAGGAGGTTCATCACAACAACATGACTGGAGAAGAACTTCAGTGCCTTTCTTGAGCCCATTCCTCCATGCCATGTCCTACAGCCATCTGGGAAAGGTTGAGGGCAGCCAATATCCATGGGAGCGTTGCAGCTCCTTGGCAGCCTCCCAGTCAGCACTGGAGCACTTGGAGGTCAGCAGCAAAGAAAGGACATCCGTTTGAGAGATGGGGTCTTTGTTCCAGTCAGAAAAGTTCTTGAGAGTCTCCAAAAGCAGATCAGGGCAAGTTCCCATGTCCATCTATGGGTGGAGAGGGTTTGTGTTGGTACAGGAAACCCACTGGACTGAGCCCCTTCCTGCAAGTGGCTGCCACACACCCAGGAGTAGGCTCAGGGAAGGGGATGGGATGTGGAAGGGTTTGGCCCTGTGTCCAGCTTCAGCCTGGAAAGGAGATGGTGAAGCAGGAGTGTGGTGGTGAACCATGTGTCTGGAGGGTGGACAGGGGCCGTGGTTGCTGCTTCCACCAGTCAAAGATCAGGAAAACATCAAATGAGACTTGTGGGGACAAGCTGGAGGATGAAGCTCTGGGTGGTGTGCCAAGAACTGCCTGCTGCAGCGTGCTTCAGGGGCTAAACATTTCCACAGCTTCCAGAGAAGCTCCTGCAGATTCAGAGTGGGGATGTGCATGTTTTGTGCTGCATCCAGTGGCACCCGGTCTGCTGGGATGGCTGATGGATCAGGAAAATTGGAGCAGTACCATAAATGCTTGTCCTACATACTGGAAATCGAGTTTTGGCTGTTATTTGAGACAGCTGAGGTGCTGTGGCTCAGCTGCACCAATGGCTGGGTGACCTTCCCTGCATCCCTGTGCCTGGAGACCAGGCTGGGATTTTTTAAGTACTGGAGCACCAGGGACTGCAGATCTCTTTCGTGAGCATCTCTCTCTTCTTCCTCCCCTTTGTCTCTCCTTCTCTTTCTTCTCCCCTTGCCATCGGCTCCCTCCATCGGAGCGTGCCCCTCTCCCCTCGGCAGTCCCGGGGAGGAGAGCGGGGATGCTGCAATTCCCAGGCACAGGTGCGCGGTCCCCGCCGAGCGCTGCCCCCAGGCACGGCCCCCACCGCCGCAGCTGACAGCCCACTGGAAATAATGTGTTGTGGCAGAGAGAGACTCAGCAGACCACGAAGATCTGCTGGTGCGGGAACTGCTCAGCAACCAGGAGCCACAACGCCTGTCTCCCGGCTCCGCAGGGCCTCAGCCGGCTCTGGGGATGCCTCCGCTCTGCCGGAGCCTGCCTGCCTCACACGCAGGGCACTTCCCCACTCTCTCCCATTCTTTCTCTTTGCTCTTTCTCCTTTTCCTCCCTTGCTGTTCCTCTCTGCAGCGTTAAGGATGTGGAAGCAGCCAAGCTGCCTGTCCCTACACGGGACGTGTCTCTGCCATCCTCTGCGCCACCGGGCACAGGAGGGGAACAAACGGCTCTCGCAGCAGTCTTGGAGGAGAAGGATCAGGTGTGCAGGAATGGAACAACCAGTTCCAGTCTTCCAGCAAAGATTTAATCTGCCTCTGGCATATAAACAGCAAATGTTTGTTCAACTGACCTGCAAACAGGCGACGTGCATCGCAGCGGGGCCGAGGCGCCCAGCTCCCCGCTGCACCACTCTTGGTTTCTTGCCCTCTGACAGGGTCGCATGGGGCAGGGGACCAGGGACAAGCAGGTCCACGATGCTCAGGGCACCCCAGGCTCAGTGTCTGGGACTAGGGAGTGATGCTCAGAGGGGCCCCATCCTGTCCAGCTGCTGCTGCATCCCTTCTGCTCCCCTGGGCAGTGCAGCGTGCGTGGAGCTCTCACAGCTCACAGGCGTGACGCACACACAGCGTGGCTGATGGCTGAAGGACAAGTGTGTCCCTGCGGGCAGGCTGAGTGCTGAGGTGAGCCTGCAGGTGGGAGGCCCCAAGCTCTGCCCGCACATCTCACTGTGATGGGAGAAACCAGCCTGGGCTGCTGCAGGTCAGGGCTGCACCCCCGGGGCTCCCCTCCACATCCCAGGGGATGTGGGTTCATTACAAGGGGACGTTTGTGCCTGTTTTCTGCATGAACACATCTTTATGGCAGGGTTGACTACCAGCTCAGCCCACAATGTGGGCATGCAGGGAGTTGTCCCCCAGCCCTGTCTACAGCTCAGCCTGCCCCGGGAAAGCCGTGGTCTGGCTCATTTGCTGTCCCCATGGCAGGTGGGAGATACTCCGCTGTTTGATGTCAAACCTCAGAAAGGAATTTGAAAGGGTTCTATGCAGATAATTCTATCACACAAACGCTCTCACCCACCATGCTCCCAGGGAAAGGGGATGCCCCTAGGTGCCCGTGGTGAGGAGAGTGGGCACCAGAGCATGGGAGCATCCTCCAGCCCAGCACAGTCACTGCATGGGTCTGGTGGGACTGTCCCCAGGGCCACTGGTATTGCAGGCTGCAGCTAGAGCACCCCTGTGTACCCAGAGCAAGATGATCAGGGAAAAATGCATGGGGCTGTGGGGCTGCAGGCAAGAGGCCAGCCCCAAGGTGTGGGCTCACCAAGGGGAGCAGCAGGAATGCCATCCAGCTGTGGGAGGTGGGCACTCTTCTGGGGCCACATGGCAATCTGATGTGGTGCTGCTGCAGGAGCCCCTTCCCTGCCCATTCCACTGTAATCCCAGCCCCTTGGCACTGCTGTGCCGATCCCCCTGCCCTGGGAGCTGCAAGGATCTCCCCCAGCCCCACAGGGAAGCCCCCAGACTGTGTGCAGAAGGATGTGAACTATGTCTAGGCACACTCCAGGCTGCTGGGGCGTGGGGCCCATTGCAGAGGCTGTCAGGTTCTTGAGCCACTGCCTGGGCCTGCCCCCAGGCAACTCCCTATCCCAGCTGCCCAAAGTTGCAGAGACACACGCTGTTTCCCGTCCAATCCTCCAAATCTTGTCTCCTTCTTCCCAGAAGCCAGGGAGCAGATTTTTTCCCCAAATGGCTCCAGCTGCCACAATGGTGCCAATCTGGAGCTGCTTCTGGCCTTCTCCTTTCTGGGCTCTGCATTCCCATACCAGCCTGGCTGCAGGGTCTCTGGGGCACAGCTCTGCCCTGGCACCTGATACAAGGGGGAAGGGTTTAGCCCCTGAGAAACGAGCCCCAGAACGAGCCCTCAAATTCACTGCTCTCCCCAGGAGAAGCTAGCAAGTCCCTCCAGAGCAAAGCAGCATCTGGAGGGGTTACACAGGCATTTGCATCAGTGTTGGGTGCCCTTTGACTGCTTGGCCTACTGTGAAGGAGCCCAGTTTCATGACTGTGGTGCCTATGCAGATCTGGCTACTCCATGAGATGAGGAGTGGGGGGGCTGTGCTCCCTGCCCATCTCACAGCTGGTGGGGGCCAGGCTGTGGGACAGGCATGACACTGCTATTCCCAGGGAGGTTGTGGTGGGAAGCAGAGAGGGGGCAGCCCAGTGTCAGAGTCCTGCAGGAGATATTGCCTGGACATTTTGATCTTGACACCACCTGGAAGCGGGGGAGGTGTAGTTTAGTCTGGATGGGTTTTCCATGCCACATTATCCCTGTTCTGTCACAGGACAGTGTCAGTCCCAGGGGCCATGGAGGCTGGACTGCTTTTCCAGCAGTAACACCAGGTTAAAGGCAGTCAGTCTGCAGCCTCTCCCATCCAGTCCACCCATCCCACTGCCCTCTTTGCACCTTGATCACATTCACATGAAGGGTTGCAGGCATCAAATTTAGCCCAGCTCTGCAGCAGTTGTGGTGCCAGGGCTTTGGAACAGCTTGGTAGGCTCTGGCACTGCCATACTCCAGGAGAGGGCAAAGCCAAATGAGTCTGTGCCCAGCACGGTATTGGGGCTGCTGAATCTTTTCTCTTTTGTCCCCTGTCCTCAGCAGGGAAATGGTCCCTGAGCTGGGCTGGGGCTACCCCAGAGAGGCTCTGGCTGGCCAGGCAGGTCACCTGGGCACCTCAATGTCAGGTGGAGGTGGTTTAGCTCCAACGCCTTTAATAGTGTTTGTTTTCCTTTTCCTCTGGGATGGTTTGAGAGAAGAAGGTCAGTAATGGGATCAGTGTATACAGGCATCCCTGCAGGGTTTGGGAAAAATTCCATCACTGGCCTGGGTTTAAATCTCAAACCCAGGAGCTCCATACTGAGGTCCCAGAAGGTTCACTCTCTGGGGCTCCACTCTCTGGGGCCAGGAGGTGCCCACAGAGCAGAACCATCTCCCTGGGAGCTGCCGGCACAGCTCACCACCTGCATGCTGTCCCTCTTCCAGGGCACACCGTGCTTCCCAGAGAGCTGTGGGGAGATTCACCTGCCTTGCCCCTCCATTCCCACCAGGAGCCATCTCCAGGCAGCCTCCACCATGTCCAAGGACGACGGGGGCTGCAAGCTCACCTCAGTCTACAAGCACAAGGAGAGGAAGCCAAAGAAGCCTCACTACATCCCGAGGCCATGGGGCAAACCCTACAACTACAAATGCTTCCAGTGTCCCTTCACCTGCATGGAGAAGTCCCACCTCTACAACCACATGAAGTACAGCCTGTGCAAGAACTCCCTGTCCCTCCTCATCGAGTCTGACTGGCCCTACAAGAAGGGCAACCTGCTGCACCCCGAGCTGCGGCTGCTGCACACGGAGAGCTCCCGGCTGCGCGGGCGGCGGGATGAGCCGGACACCTGCGACAGCCCAGCCACCCCGGGAGGATCCACCCGGGCCAAGCACGGCCCCACCAGGGACAGCCACCAGGAGAAGCCGATGACAGGGGTGGAGATCCTGCCTGCTGAAGGGGCTGGTGAGGAAGGTGGCCAGTTCCATGAAGAGGAGGAGGATGTTGCTGGCCTGCTGAGGGACATGGATGCAGGGGAGAACAAAGAGAGAAACGAAGAGCGGGGTTGCCAAGGTGACCCAGCTGAAGCAGAAGTGAACACTTTGGTCTTCGGTTTCAAGAACAAGAGGGACAACAAGGCTTGCAAGGAGGTGGAGCCTGACTTCATCATCACGGATGTCTTCTCCCTCAAGAACCATGTCATGAAGAGCAGGGAAATGGCCTCCCCTGACCTAGATGCAAAGCCAAAACATTGCAAAGTGCCAAAGAAATGCCTCGCCAGCGGTGGGATCTTGATGGAGCAGTGGAAACTGGTGGCAAATGGGCAAAGGAGGAACACACCTGAGGTCTCTCCACCTTGTACTGACAGCAACATCATCCCGTGCTACCCCCCTCCAGCCTACAGTGACTACCACGAACCTCAGGGCCTGAACCTCTCACTGCTGGGTATTAACTACCCTTTGAACCCCAGTCTCTTCTCCTACCTGAGCCCTACCATGGCCAACAGCACGACAACACACCCTCACTTGGCTCAGCTGCCCTTCCTGGCCTCCACAGCCCAGCTGATGCACCCCCATGCCTCCCACTTCCAGCCTCTGCAGAGCCCCGAGCGCTCAGCCTTCCTCCCCCGCTTCTACTACCCCCTGCTCTTTGAGCACACCTTCGGCTCCATGGAGAGCAAGATGTCCTCCAGCAAGCCCGACCCCCAGCAGCTGGTGGGCTCAGTCATGCCCACACTACCCCAAACCAAACCTTCCAGTGAGCCAAACAAACCTGGGCTGCTGAAAGTTCCCGTGCTGAAGACAGGTTTTCCTTGGTCCAAAGGTGCCCGGGAGGAGCCAGGCTCTGAGCTCGGCCACTCTGCCATGCTGGGGCAGGAAGAAGAGGAGAAATGTCTGTCCCAGGAGAAGGAGAGCAACCCAGCTTTGGGCCTCAGCAACCTACGCAAGAAGTCAGGCACTGACATCTACCAAACTGTGGTGGGGATGAAGGATGGTGCTTTCACTCACAGCAGTGTCAGGAAGACAGAGTTGCCAGTGGTGACCTGTCTGGAGACCAGCAGCCCTCCAGGAAACCCTCTGAAGAGGAAATTCCCTGCCAATGGATTGGATTTGATAGGACCCGAAAGGATGATGCCTGGGAAGCTCAGCTACCAGAGCAGGTAAGGTGCCTAAGACCTCTCTGCCCTTTCCTCACTTTAGGTTGACATTGTTTATCTCCATATCTTGTTGTTTCTTTGTTCCCCTCGCTAATCCACGGGATGAGCCCCAGAGAGCTGAGCACTCTTCAGGCTGGTGTCCACACCAGTGCCCACCCAAGCAGAGCTCCCTGCCCTCCAGAGCCTCAAAAGCTCCCAAATGCATCCAAGCACCTGGGCTATGCCACACTTACTGTCCCTTGCCTTCCCCTGATCTATATGGAGCCAGAGGTGATGTGGTGTCTGTGTGGGGTGGACCTGTGCTCCCCAGGCACCAGGAAAGCATCTCCTGTGTCCCCAGATATCCTGGGTTTGCTGGAACAATCATTGTCTATTTTTAAACATATGCATTTGCATTCCTTTGATTCACCTTCTGGTTTCAAAGCCCAGAAGGAGGGTCACGTTCCCAAACATTTCCTTTTACCTGGGGCTAGAAATGTGCACAGCTCCTTTAAACAGATTTTCAGTTCCTCCCCTGGTTGAGCAAGTCCAGCTGTAGCTCCAAGAAAAATGTCACAGTAAACCCACTACTTTGACACCCAGAGGGGCTTTCTCTGGAGAAGATCTCTGTGGTTTTCTATCTCCACCTGCCCCTTCCATACTCCCAGCCTGACTGGACAGATTCCCTGCAATTGGGCCTTCAGGGATGTGGGAGGGTCATTTCCATTAACATTCTCCAGCACTCCAAGAAGACGGGGAATCCAGGCTTGGCTAGCTGAGGTGGGATCAGCACCACCTCCCTAGCCTGGCCTCTCCCTTTGTCACTGCCATGAAATAGTGTGGGTCAGGATCCATCCTCCTCTTGGAGAACAGTGCCAGCAGCAGGTCCAGCCAAGCCCTCCCTGCTCTGACCAAAGCCCTTCCTGGAAGGGTCCCACGCTGGCAGCAGCCAGTGGAGGAAACACAGCTAAATCTGGAATGCTGGCCCTGGATATAAGCACAAGGCTTTTCCTGTCTTTTTCCCTACTGATCATATCCACTTCTTCTCTGCAGTGGTTCAAGGGCCAACCCTGGCCACATGTCCACGGCCCTGGACCACTGGCACTCGGATGTCCTCACAGGCCAGCCTGAGGAACCAGAGAGGGGCAGTGACACCGAAGTCCCTCCCTCTGTGGGTGCTGCCCTGGACCATGGCCTCTGCAAGCAGAGCAGACCCCAAGAGACTTCTGCCATGACAGGCTCTGAGGCCACAACTGTGCTTATCGGGGACCTGTCCAAAACCTTGGAGGAGTACCAGGAGGTGGAGAAGAAACTCTCAGATCTGGCAAAGGAGGACACTCCTGGGCAAAAAGAGCTGAGGGACCAGCTGGTCAAAATTCGAAGGGAGCTCTACCATATCCACCAGGCACTGGAGAAAGCCACCAAACCCCACGAGGGGCCGCTGGACCTGTCAGTGAAGAGACCCTCGGAAGGTCTGGAGAAGGTCCAGCAGGCCAAGAAGGAGCCCTGCAACGTGAGCCTGGGAAGCGAGAAGCTTCACGGCAAAGAACAAGGGCCCCTCGGCAAATGCGCGGCCAGCGGGGAGGCTGCGGATGGGGAGGGGCTGCCCGACTGCCTCCTGGAGGCTGAGAACAAAACCATGGACCTGCTGATGAAGATGAGCCGCTCCGAGGCCCCTCTGGGAGCCGTGATCAAGGCGGAGGTGCTGCCGCTCCCCCTGGAGCTGCGCCACGTCATGGAGCCCTACTACAGCCGCACCACCAAGTGCGAGGCAGACTCCAGCGTGCTGCTCTGCTCCGACGGCAGATCCGGCAGCACGCAGGGCCCGCAGCTCCCGGCCGCTGCCGAGGATGGGCCCCTGGGCTGCCGGGCCATGCAGCGCTCCCTGTCCTGCAGCCTCCCCAGCGACACCGATGCCGTGTGTGTCCACAGCCCTCTGCACGCTGACCCCTGAGTCCACCTTGCTCAAACGCTCCCGGATCTCACTGACCACCTCATGCTTCACCTTCCCAGTGTCCCACCTCTCCACTCCTCCTCTTCACCATGGATGAAAGCTCCACCATTGCCTGCCTGGGACCACACTGGGGGGGTTCCAGCAGCTCTCCCAGCTGAATCCACCAGGTGTAAAAACCCAGTCCCTGTGCTCCCCAATCAATCACGGACAGTGCTGCTGGGCTCTGCATGCTCCCAGTCCTGGAACTCCCTCTGAAAGGGGAGTCACCAGCAGGCACCAAGAGAAAACTGCTAAAAGCACCAAGCTTTCATCAAAAGGCTCACCAAGCCCTCTCATCAGGGACACTCAGGGACATTTGCAAACCAGTTCCCATAATCTGTGGACAGGGGAGGGACTACAGAGGGCCAAGCCTTGGTCCAAGTTGTGCTCAAACAGACCATGGCTGTCACCTTGTACAGATTGTCCCACAGAGGCTGGAGGGTCACAGTCAGGAGCCAGATGCCCAGCTGGATTGACCCAGAGGCCAAGAGTTTTCTGCACTGTGGCGACAAGAACATCCTGCCAATCACAATGACAAGTGCAACACAGGAGCCACCTTGCCAGCTCCACACCTGGGTCCTGAGCTCTCTTGCCCAGGCCATTTGCCATGTGTAGGGAATGCTGGGCTGTGGGGACTTGCTCCTGTCCACTGACCATCCATCCTGTCCTGCCCCTCCTTTTGCCTTCACAGAGAAAGGACCTTCCCTCCCTCTCTCCCCATGCAGATGTGATGCATGTTCCTCACCAAGGCCCCAGTCCTGCAGAATTCAGCTCCCAGGAGCTCCTACCCACTAACTAGTCCTAATCCCCCAAACACTGACACATGGGACAGCAAAATGGGTGAGAGGGTGCTGCTGTGAACCACAGAGCTCAAGGGACACAAACCCCCAAAACAACTGTGAAAGGACAAACTTGGCCTGTCCCAAGCTGGAACAATGCTGAGCAACCACCCCTGAGCCAGAGCACTGGAGATCAAACCACCCAGGCAGGTGCCTGCTGCCTGTGGGCCTTCCCAAAAGGCCACGTTCTCCCTGTGTTCACCGAGGGCTCCTGACTCTTTTGGGCAGACTGGGACCCACTCCAGGGCAGTCACATGTCCCTGTCCCCACCATTCGTCTGAGAAACATCTATTCTGGCTCAGGATGCCCTCGTGCTTGGGCCAGGAACTCTTGGAGTCCCTTCTTGTAGTGATCTCCTGGAAAAGCATTTCCTCTCCCATCCACACCTCGTGTTGTGGATATGGATATGGTGGGGTGTTCTGTTCTGTAAGCACCCAGGGCCTTCACCAGCTTGGTGGCTTATTCCTTGAAATGGGAAGTGCTGGGCTGGGGGCCAGAAGGGCAGGACAAAGAAGACAGTGGCAAAGCCACAGGAGCTTTACCCACTCTGGGGCCAAAGAGGACAATTCCACGGTGGTGGCTGAAGAAGGCAAGGCTCCATGTGGGACCTGGGACTCTTGGGTGCTTTGATGGACCCAGACAATATGAAGGCTCTTCTCACCTGATTGCTCTCTGGACAGTTTCCACATCATCAAAGGGGTTTATTTCTCATTGCAAGAATTTGCTTAGGGCACAGGGCCCTATGGGGTTATTGGTCTCTTCTCTCTGGAGGAAAGTGTGGGGTGGTGGGGAGGGAGACATTCAGAAGGAGAGATGCTCAGCTCAGCAGTGTAGCCCCTTTGAGCCAGCTTCAGATCTTGCTGATGCCATGTCCTGCTGCTTCCCAGTGTGGCCTTGGTCTCACAAGGGAAGGTGAGAAGACCCCACTAGAACAGAACCCAGACCCTGGATGGAACTTCCTCAATCCCAGAGCCCAGGGAGGTGGCATTGCCCAGCCTTTCTGAGTGTGAATTGTACTGTCATCTCTGGATGCCAGAACACCATCAGCACAGCAGACCCTCCACATCAAGCACCTTCCTCACATCACCCTCCCCCAACAGCCTCCCAGTGTCCCTCCAGCCTCTTCTGCCATTCTGTGCCCCTCTGTCACCCCATGCCCTGCTGTCACCTCCTCTCCCCAGCTCCCTCACTGCCCTGGCAGCCCATATCCCCCTGCCAGCACCTCCCTGTTCCCATATCTCAGGGCTCCCTTCTCTTCCCCCTCACCAGCTCTTGTTCCATTCCTGGGCCTTCACCCCAATCACAGCAGGAAACTCATAGGCACAGCCAGGAAGTTGGAGTCTCATTTTCCCATGACATCCTTCCCTGCCCACCCTGCCTTTACCTCCTCTGAGGAACAACAAGTCATGTAGGTCTCTCTACCTACCTGGAAACCACATCTCTTCCCAGTTCCAAGCATCATCCTGTATTTTTTAGCAGCTCCCCATCTGAATGTGGGCACCTTGGAGGCCCAGGACACCAGAGGGGTAGCTGAGGTCTGAGCCCATCAGCCCTGAGCTTCAGCAGGAGATCCATGCCCAGACCACCAGGCAGTGCTGCCTTTCACCCCTTTTTAGCTGAGATGTTGCCTGCACACTGTCACCTCTCTGTCCCCAGACCCTGACTCCATCCTGCTGCCAGAGCTCCGATGCTGCCTTGCTCTGTGGTGCCCATGCTGTGAGCTGGGCACCTCCAAGGAGTAGAGCAGCCCTCCCTGTGTCACTCACTGTGTCCTTCACCTCTGCAGAAAGCTGGGGGGCAAGTGGAAGCTCGGGGCTGATCACACAGTATTTATTGTTCACAGTTTTACGAATGTACAAAACAAAAACCAAACCATTAAAGGGAAAAACTCCGAGTGGGAGTTGCTTCTGGCTGCTTTGTTCTTTCCTGGGAGTTCTGCCTGCTCTGGCTGGATCCTGCAGCAGTCTCATGCCACAGCTCCTATCACAGAGTCTCTGGTTTTGAGATGCCAGGTGAGCCACCAGCAGGATATGGCCAGATGTTGACAGTGGCTGAGTGTGGTCTGTGTTTACATGGCTGAGCTTTGACTCTGGTGCTGGATCAACACCAGGACCCCACTGTTTTGTCCCATGCAGGGGAGAGGGGCTGCCCACTGTGTCTGACAGCAGAAGTCAGGCTGAGATGTGTCCTCACAGAAGCCATGGGTGTCCTAAGTCATAGAATCCCAGAATTCCAGAATGGTTTGAGATGGAAGGAACCTTAAACCTCATTGCTTTCCACTCCCTTCCATGGGCAGAGACACCTTCCACTATCCCAGGTTGCTCCAAGCCCCACCCAACCTGGCCTTGGACACTTCCAGGGATGGGGCAACCTGTGCCCAGCTTCTCTGGGCAACCTGTGCTAAGGCTTCACCACCCTCACAGGGAAGGATTTCTCTTTAACTGGTAACCTAAACCTACTCTCTTTCTGTTTGAAGTCATTCCCCTCGTCCTATCATGACACTACTTACTCCTGCAGAAGTCCCTGCACACACAGGGCCTTTTCCTTCCATCTCCTTTACAATCTACCATGGCTGGACTTTGGGACCACAACACCAGACCCTGGCTTCTGGTGCAGGGAAGAGCAGAGAGAGGGTGCAGGGTCATATCCCGTGTCCCCAGTTCCACCCTGTCCATCAGCCTTTGCACCTTGTCCCCAGGGGTGCTGGTAGCACCCCTACAGAAGGGATGGTGCCCCTCTCTGCCCTGCCATGGCTGTCTAAGGCAGTCCCCTCCCCAGGGACTCCTGCCTGCAGGCCACCAGGGAGGTGGCTGAGCTGGTGGCACCATTCCAGTTGAAAAGATGAAAGCATTTACCCTTACATTTAAATAATGGATGGGAGTTGAACTACCAGGGTGGCTTATCCAGGCTGCAATCTGCAGCCCCAGGGCCCTCAGCCCACTCCAGCACAGGACCCATTACACGGCTATTTGGTCACCCCAAAGGCATCTGATAGGGAGCCATTACCCACCCTCTACACACAGATCCACCCGATAGCCATCGTTCTTGGCCATGGTTGACCACACTCCCCTTACTTGTGTGTCCCCCTCATTTTCCTGCCATCCAAGCCCACTCCCAATCAACAGGTGGAGGACCCAGCCAAACCCCTCCCCTGCCCTGATGAGGCAGCAGTCCTCCTGATCCTTGGGCTGGGGGGATATGGGGTCACAGCAGGTCCCTGGCACAGCTCAGAGCCCAGCAGGTCCTGGTCAATGGAGCTGCACAACTTTTATGGGTTTCTAACCCCAGGTGGGTACAGCTGCTCCTTCTCCCCCAGCTTCAAGAGCAACGGAGGGCTCAGGAATTGGGAGGGAGGGAAGTTTCCTAATAAACAAACCCTGAGGGAAGGCTTATCTCAGGCAAGGCAGTGGAAGGAACCAGTTTCCAAGGTTCCTTGTAAAAGAAGAGGTTGTTACCCTCCCCATCTCATTGGCACAAGAACATGGCCCCAGGGAAGCTGGGAATGCAGGACACGGAGGGTGGGTTTGCTGCATCCCCAACCAGTTTTCCAGCCACAGCTGGTGTGACTGTGAGCTCTGGCTGGATGCCCTGCCAGGGTCAACAGCAAGGGGAGAGAGTACGGGGAAAAGCAGATACCCTGGGACACAGGGATGGGACCAGAGCTCCTGGGGAAAGGTGGCAGGATGTCATGTCAGGCTGCTCATTGTGAACAGCGCAGCCCTGAGCATCAGGTGGGAACATACCAGACACCCCTGAAAATGCTGTGGCCCTGTCTTGCTGGCAAAGGGCCAGTGATAAAATTTGGGGTGGATCCCATGCTGGAAGAGGTTATTTGCTGCAGAGGTACCGTCAGCAGGAGTCCCAGGAGTCATCCACCCACATGGAGGATGGCTGGAGCTGTGGTGGGCATCACCTCTTCCCACTGCACTCCAGCCTGGCAGGGAAACCATGGTCCAAGGGATGGAGCTGAAAACTCCCTTGGGTTTGCCCACAAGTAAAAGATGTGGTAGAGCCAATGCCATGTCCAGAGTTGGATGCTGCCAAGCATCAGCAGGGTGCTGGGTGTGACACCAAGAAATGGGGACATGTTTGTTGCCAGGGGGAGTTCACCCCTTGCACACAGCAATGTGCAGCTGGGTGGTGGAGATCCAAAAGATTTGGGACCACACAAATCCAGTGGCTGAGATGATCAGGAGGGTGAGTCCTGAGGTGCCCCACCTCGCTGTGCCAGGGCACCCCAGGCTGCACCTGCAGCAGGCTGGGGAGCTGGGCTCACTCGGAACTGTGGGCTACCAGGTGGAACCAGCTGGGGACGAGAAGTGGTTCCTGCCCAGCACAACCAGTTTTCTCTTACCCCAACGTGGGCAGGCTGGAACTTGGAGCAGTGGAAAGTTACCAAACGTGGGCTCAAGAAGGGCCAAGGTCGGCCAGGAGATTTCTGAGCAGACATGTGAAGCTGCAAAGACAACCTGGAGCAGAATTTCTCCATCTCAGGCAGGTGGGAGGCAATGACCCAGCCTTGCAGAGGTGACAGGGCAACTTTAACTGTGAGCTGAGGGCAGGGAAAGAGATCAGGCTGAGAGGACTCTGGAGCTGGGAAGACAAATCAGGAATTGGCCCCAGGGGGGTGTCGTCACTCCAGAGGACCTGTCCCAACCCACCAACCCACCTTGCACTTCCTACCGGCTGGGAAGGTTTTCTTTCTGCCAAATGATGCATGTTGAGATGTAGTTTCCCCATTAACTTCAGTAAGGACTGGTGGTGTTCTTGAGAGCTCCAAGTAAAGTGTCCTGGGAGGTACTAACAGTGCCAGGAAAACACCCCTTGCCTCTTCCTCACACCTCTTGGCATTGTTCCTCCCTTTGCTTGGAAGCTTAAACACAGTGGGAGCAAGCAGGGGAGGCTGTGACTCCCCTTGAGGCACAAATGTTGCCTCCAGGGCTGGTGGCACACCAGGGAAGCAGCACAGATGTGCTGAGACCTGGCAGAGGCTGATCTGCCAGGGCAATGCTGATCAGAGGGACAGCCCAGCCTGCGCCTCCACCTGCTCTCAACCAGACTGCAGCTCCTGGGGAGGAACAGCAAGTCCTCCTGATCCTCCTGGAAGCTTCTCTGTGGGAGGAAGAGGAGCAGAGGCAGCCAGAAGCATCACTTCTCACATTTCTTTATCTGGGATGCTGTCCTCCCAGCTGTTTGTGGAAGCAGCACTACTCCTCACCCCTCTCCCTACCATAAGCACTGTGGTGGCATCTCTGCCTCGAGCCATCTCACTGTGCCCTGGTGACTGTCCCCAAGCTGTGATGGGAACACTGCTGCACTGCTGGTGTATTTTGAGTCCCAATGAACTCTTCAACCGCCATCAGTCACAAACACTGAAGTGCAGAGCAGTCCCTGAGACTGCAGCTCCAGGTCTGCTCCGGCAGCAGCCGTGTTCTCCATCCCCCCATAGCGTGTAACCAGTGTGGAGGAATAGCTATCCCATCTACTCAGCTTCAAACGAGGAAAAACAGTACAAAAGGCTACAAAATTTCCCTGCTGCATTTTCCCATCTGTTATTGCAATTGGAGGTTTCCTTTCCCTGCTCCTAGATGCCTCCGAATGGATCATTTCCCTGGGGTATTTGCCCAGGGCAGAACCTTTCTAGCTTTGGAGCTGGATCAAAGGCCCATGGAGGGAAGCAGTGAGGGTTTAAGTACTTAAAAGAGCTGGGGCGGGTGAGAGCAGTGCTCTGGGTGAGAGCAGTGCTCTGGGTCTCACCAGGGCTGATGCTTCCAAAGGCAGCCAAGCTGAGCAAAGAGAAGGTTTCCCTCAGGCTTTGCAGGCTAAGGCAGGGTGAGATCCTGGCTGCTGCTGCTGTTTGATCAGCTCCTGCCTTCCTGCCCACTTCCCTGCCTGGAAAAGCCCATGCCTGCTGGCACTGGGGCAACACAGGAGATGCCAAGTGGTACCAGGGCACTGTGGCTGCTTGTTCCCCACTGCTGCCTTGGGGTGCAGGAGAAGATGCCGAAGGGTGAATGGTTGAGAGAGAAGGAGCAAACATTCCTGCAAGGCAGAAGCTTCCTGAAGACCCTGCAGGAGCACCTGCACAGCTGGGTACTGTGCCTGGGCAGCTCTGGCTCACCCACCCCAGACAGCAGCTGCTGCAAAGCCAAAACACCCACATCATTTTCTCAGATCCAGGGCTCAGGGACTCAGAGCAATCAGCCACTGTTATTTTCTCCTTGATTTTAGGTGCAGGGTAGCCAAGGATATTGACAGTTTGTGGTTTGGGTGGGAAGTGGGAACAGAAAGTGCAGGTGCAGGTGCTTCTGTGCCCACCTGTAGCCAGTGGCCACAAGCCTGTGGCACACCAGCAATGACAGCCTGCACCCTTCCTCTCCAGAGGAAGAGCTGGAGCAATCCTCGTGGAAGACCAATTGGCTCAGTACCATCCATAAGGGAAGATTTCCAGCACATCACTTTGTTCCAGTAATAGCCCCTGGGATCCTACAGAGCTCCTGGACATCCAGAGCCCTCCTCAGTGGGCTGAGCATGGAGCTGTGTTTGCAGAAATCTTCTGTTTGTTTCCATTTCCTGCACAGCCTTGGGATGCTGTTCCCTGCCAGGACAGGAGGAGGCTTCTTTCCTCCCACCACCCTTCCGGACCAGACAGAGAGACCAGGGTGGAGAGGACTGAGACAGCCTGGTGAGACCATGAGCCAGCTCCCATGGCCCTGGGGACAGGCTTGTACCCCAGTCGGGTGGAGAAGGGGCTGTTCCTGGCATGAAAGCGGCTTTGTGGCAGTGCCCCACTGTGCTCCACAGCTTCTGGCCCTTCCCAGCAGGCTCAACAGGGAGCTTGATGTCTCAAAGAGGATTAACTCCCTAATCCTCTTGTGAGCCTTGTGAGCAAGGGAGGCTTCGGAGGAGGGAGAAAGGGAGAAGCTGAGACGTCAGCTGAGCCCTCATCAGACCCTGGAGAATATTTTCCATTGGTTAGCTAACCAGCAACAGGGATTCCGGGGTGTCCACACAGGCCAGAGGACAGGGCCAGGTCAGTTTTAGGGATCTGAGTAGTTACAGCTTTCCTTTTCCTTCTGTGATGCCTGAAGAGGAGCTGAGTTCTTGTTCACACCCCATGGAACCAAGTTTAGGAAGCCGCAGCCCAGTCTCAGTCTGCGAGGAGGATCAGAGCTGTGTCCCCCAGTGTCCCCAAGACCCTGCATGTCACCAGCTGGACACTGCAAGCATTCCATGAACAGTGGGGTAGTGCAGCCAGGACAGAGGTTCTGCTCAGGCTGGGAATCGTGTTTTCTGTGTGTAGATGTGCAGTGGATGCTCCAGCTTCCCACCGACACCTCTTGCACAGTCCTGGGACACGACTTTCCCTCACAGACACAGACACAGACACAGACACACACACACACACACAGACACACAGACACGGTGCATCCCCGCTGTTTGATGCTCAGTGCCAATCACTCGCGGTTCTTCGGACAGACGGGGCCGCCTGGTGTCCGCGCAGAGCATTGAGCAGCCCGTGTCCAGCCCGTGTCCATTCCGCTCGTCCCCTCATCGCCCCTTCGCTCCCAGCAAACCCCCACAACCCTTGGCTGCAATCTTCTTGCGCTGACAGTGCTGTGGAACAGGCTGGGGACTGCTGCGATCCTCAGGGCTGGGGGGCTCTGGTGTCCTGCAGGGACCAGAACCACAGGAGGGTTTTGCAGCCCCACAACTGACACTGGACTGACACTGTGGACTTTCAGGTCCCCCCACACTCTTCCCAGTCATAGAGCTGTGCTCTAAGTGTGGAAATATTCTCAGTGGATTTGGGTTGTTTTTCCACAAGTCTGTGACTTGGGGCAATGACCTTGACTTCTCCTGTGGGATCTCCTGCTGGCTCCCTGCACACTTGTAGTGTGCCAGGCAGGCACCATGCCTGTCTCCCTGGGTACAGGGACTGGCAGAGACTCAGGGCTTGTGTGTTCCTTGGGGACACACAACCAAGAATTGCTGCCCCTGTGCCAGGAGAGGAAAAGCCACAAGGGGTGAAGTTTGCCACTTATACCTGCAAGGAATGTGCTCCAGGAAAGCCTGAACTGAACCCAACCTCTCTCTCCCTCGGTCCATCTCTGGCAGCAGCAGGCTGGCCATGCCCATGTCCTTGAACCCTGCAGCTCCTGGTGCTGGCGTGAGCATGGGCTGTGCCAGGGCTCTGCCATGACACAGGCCTCTCCTGGGGTCTGGGGTGGCTTCTGAACAGGTTGTGACAGAGCCATGGTCCTGGAAAGGTGAACGGGAGCCCCAGGGCCAGGCTGTGTTTGTTTATCCTGGTGATGGAGCACACAGCAGCGAAACAAAAGGTCAAACCCTGTTGCCCTGGGAGATGGTTTTTGAAGCTGCCTCCCGCCCTGCTGGGGCTTGGATGGAGTGGCCCCAGTGCTTGTCATGTCAAGTTATTTTTGTAATTTTGGCTGGTAATAGGTCTGAGGCAGGCAGTGTGAGGTTCAGAGATACATTGATCCAGGACCAAAAGGGCCATGAACACCTGGTGAGAAGAGCACCCAGCCCTGGGGCTTTGGAGGCAGATCCCCATCCCACAGCTCCTGCAGCCAGATGGACTCCAACCTGCTTCCTTAGTCCTAAGGAAGCAGGTGCAGCTGCTCCAAGCATCCCAAAAGGTGGCTGAGTCTGACCAAAACATCACTCACATTTGGCCCCTCTGAATAATGAACAGACACAAACTTCTTCACGACTTGGCCAGGTTTAAGGTGGGTGGTTTGAGCTCACTGCAGGCAGAGAGAGCACTCTCAGGAAGGAATGTCAGGAATCACTGCCAGGGAAGGAGGGCAGGTTCTCAGCAGCCCCTTGCAGGCTGCTCTTGCTAACTCTGCTTTTACTCCTGACCCTCTTTATTGGGGCAGAATTAATAAATGCCACCATCAACTCCAAGCACAGTTTTGTCCCGTTGTGGGGAGCCTGGTTTGAGCAACATGGAGAGAGAAAGGGGGGCTGTTCCAGCAGTCCTGATTGATCTGCCTCTTCTAGAGATGCTTCTCCACCAGTGCACCTCAAAGCCTGACACGGCAAAATTCACCAGTCTCCTTTTTGTAAGTGGGGAGACTGAGGCACAGACCTGCACCATGTCCAGGCTGGGGCACATGGGGAGGCAGTGGTGAAGTTGTGAGGAGCCCTGATTCACCATATGAACGTCCTTGTCCCACCCCAGCAGCTGCCAAGGGTGAGGAGCAGCAAATCAGCCCTTTTGCCTCTACATAAAAGCCCCAAATCCCCATTGCAGCTGGGTACCTCCTTGTGGCAGGAGCAGGCAGGTGAGACAGACTGATCCTGGGGGAAAGGCACCTTTTCTCTGGGCAGGAGACCAGCAGAGTAAAAACCATGTGGTTCAGCCCTTGTCTTGCTGCTTCTGGTTGTCAGCACAAGGAGTCTTTGTGTTTACCCAGACTTCAGGGCAATCGCCCGTCACTAACAACACAACATCCCTTGGTCCCACTGCCCTGAGGCAGGTGAGGGAGCAGGACAGAGCCGGTGGGAGGCCAGCGCTGCCAGGGAAGGACAGGCAGCCTCCAGGACAGCTGGACTAAGGTACAGGATCTGTGGTGCTGGGCTTGTATCCACAGGTGCTTGGCCTGAGCTGTGTGGGGGACAGTGTCAGAGCCCTGTTCTTGGGTTTGGACCCCAAGCAGCTCAGGCTAGGCTCAGGATACACCATCAAGGGTCTGATGGCAGCTTTGGGTGTCCAGTGCCCAGGAAGCAAGGTGGATGCTCCTGGTGAGGGGTGTGTGGCAGCTGGCACATTGTCTCCCTGGCAGTGACTCAGTTTCTCCATTTGTAAAATCCAACTTCTTGGATTGAGAACTCTGTCCAGCCCTGAAGGACGACCCTGACAAGCAGTCCTGGGATATGGAGGGCTTGTTTCCACCAAGCAGATCTCTGCTGCTGGAGACACAAGGCATAACCACCATGGAGAAGAAAAAGCTGTTCCCAGGCACAGAAATTGGTATTCTGTATTCTCTCATCCCCACCATTGCATATTTGCATTTGGTAACTCTGCAGTTATTCAGGGATGGCTTTTAGATAGTTGTAGTATTTGCACATGAGGAGGACCATTTGGCACCATATGCCTTAGCTTTCTTCAGCTGTGGTCTGGGGAAATGCCACTTTTGTGAGCAGCATAAGGCACATGATCCAGGCAATCATGGGACATGGGGCAATAAAAGTGGAGTGATGGCTTGCGAACAACTCAAAACAGCCAAGCGTGCCTATTATAATATTAATTATAATCATATTTAAAGCAAAGTAAAGCTGTGCCTCTCCAGAAGCTTTAATGAGGTCATATTTCTCTTAACATTTCCCTTGCCAGCTCCTGGCTGTGTGTTATAAGCCATGCTCCAGCCAGACCTGGGGAGAACACAGCAAAGCTGGGCTCTCATCGCTGCCTGGTTTTAAAACAGAGGGAGAGTGTGAAAAGAGAAATTTGGATTCTTATGGTGGCTCTCTTGTCTGAAAAAAATGGTGGTGATTGAATGTATCTTTCTGAGCAGAACCTCCCCTTTTCTTCCTGACAAGTTGTTGGCTACTTCAGAAATAACCTCATCAGCATATGCTGATCTCTGCTCCGTGACAGGGACAGGACCCGAAGGAATGGCTGAAGCTGTGCCAGGGGAGGTTTAGCTTGAGTATCAGGGAAAGGTTCTTCCCCCAGAGGGTGCTGGGGCACTGCCCAGGCTCCCCAGGGAATGGGCACAGCCCCAAGGCTGCCAGAGCTCCAGGAGCATTTGGATGCTGCTCCCAGGGATTCACAGGGTGGGATTGTTGGGGTGTCTGTGCAGGGCCAGGAGTTGAACTCCAAGGTTCTTGTGGGGCCCCTTCCAACTCAGGATATTCTGTGATTCTGTGAAACTATTTGGATGGGAAAGGGGCTGCCCTGAGCAAACATGCACTGGCCACATTTGATATCTGACATGAGGGAGTTGAGGAATGGTCACGCTGAGTGACTCAAGTGTTATCATGGATTGAGCTTGGTTTGGAGAGATGAGGCTCACAGAAAATAGGGGAAACAAGTGTTAAAGACCTGAAAAAAGCCACTATCTCAGGAACTGGAGAGTCTGAGGTCCCACTCAATATGTTCACACAGAGGGCTCACTTTCATACATAAATCTTCAGGCCACATCTGACATCAGTTGAGCTGTTGGACCTTTTTGGCTTGCTCCTCCAGCTGCAGAGCCAGCTTGGTGACCCTTCTATTTCTGTGTCACAGTCCTTGTTTGTCTTTATTTCATAATTAGCTGGCAATAAAATGATGTGGTCTCTCTGGCATGAAGCAAATCCAGGCTAGCACCAACACCTTGACCCTGGGTAGACAGCAAGCACCATAGCATGGCAGCAGGCAGGGAAAACAGGCAAGGAAAACAGCAGGCATGGTCATAACTGCTTCCCCCAAACAGGGACAAGAGATTTGTCATGGACTACACAGTGGAGACCAGTCAGCTAAAGCAGAAGCTTCTGAAAAACATCTACAGCCTCCAGCTGAAGTCATTTGCCACACTGCAGTCAGCCAGCCCGCTGCTGCACAGCCAGCGTGGCATGGGCATGGTGACCCAGCACCAGGTCCACCAGCTGGCAGATAAGGCCAAAAGCCTGTGTGGAGATCTGGACAACATCAAGAACCTCCTCCACTATTGCCAGGATGACTTGGTCCGGCAGATTCCCAACCCCACTGGCAGCCGCTATGGGGGTGTCAGTGGAATCCATTGCTCCCTGGATGGCTCCATCTATGTGACAGCTGAGAGTGCTCCTTGGGTCCACGTCCTCAGCAGCACAGGCCACACAATGCAGGCCCTGCCCTGCCAGCAAACAGGAAAGGGAGGCAGCATTTTCTTGCCGGAAGACGTGACTGTGACTAGGATGGGAATGGTGGCTGTAGCTGACATGGTGAATGAAGCCATCTGGATCTTCAACCCTCACACCAGGCTCTCCAAGGAGGAATGGATAAAGATCAGGAAGGTTGGCTCCCCCAGGGGTATTGGAGTAGACTCCATGGGCAAGATCCTGGTGGCAGACTATGCACAAGGCCAAGTGCACAGCCTTGCTCTGGACCATGCCTTCAGGACACTCAGTGTCCAGTCTGTCCCCGATCTGCAGGGACCTCGCTATGTCAGTCCAGTGCCCAGGGGAGGCTTTGTGGTGAGTGAGGAGTGCGGAGATGTCAAGGTCTTCATGAGCAGCCGTAAGCTCCTCTCCTCCCTCAGCAGCAAATATGGACACCAGTTCGGCAACCCTGCTGGGGTCTGTGTGGACACGGACGGCAGCATCCTGGTGGCAGACGAGCAGCGCCGTACAGTTCACTTGTTCCCAGAGCATGGAGCTCCCATCTGCCTGGTGTCCACAGGGCTGCAGAGGCCTGCTGGCATGGCTTGCTCCTCCTCTGGGCACCTTTTTGTGGCAGATACAGTCGAGAACTGCATCAAAGTCTTTAAGTATTGTGTGAGGCCCCCGTACAGACCCACCAACGCTGGGGCATCATGTGCTGACCCCAACCAAACACACAGGTGGGGAGGGAGGGTGGTTCCCCTGCAGCCGACATCAGTTGTGCATCTGTTGGTGGGCTGGGAGCTCCACTGCTCTCACAGATTCATGTAACAGAATCATGGAATGGATTGGGTTAGGAGGGATCATAAAAACCACTCATGGCAGGTTGCTTCAAGCCCTGTCCAACCTGGCCTTGGACATTTCCAGGGATGGGACATTGCCCCAGACTTGACTGCCTGATGGCCCCCAGTTTCTCCAGGACTAGACCAGCTCTGGACCCACCAGAGTATGTAAAGGATGACCCAGCTACTCAGAATTGGTCTTGCATTAGTGCCTTGGCAAACTTATCACTACATCCTCAATCCTTTGTGTATTTTCCATAGCTAATATAAATATTTCTCCTCTCTCCACGCAATTTTGATGTGCCATGGTCCCATCTTCCTGATGCCAGAGCATGGCTGGAGGGGGAAGTCCATGCTCTATCACAGAATCATGGAATCACACAACGGTTTGGATTGAGTCCTTAAAGATCACCTAGATGCACACGCTGCCATGAGTAGGAACACCTTCTACTAGATTAGGTTGTTCCAAGCCCTGTCCCGCCTGGAATGATTGAGCCAACTGGTCTGTCCTGTTCATTCTCAGGCTATTAGGGTGGGGTTTGCAATCAGAGAACGGCACACTGGGTCTGCAATAAAAAGGGTAAGATGAAGGTAGATCCTTCTGTGCTGCATTCCTGACCTCTACAGGGAAGCAACAACCACTGCACGGAGTAAATTCCATATGGAAACGTGGAACTCCTCACACTGCCCACGTCCTGGGGCTGGAGCTGCCCTGTTGTCCTCTGGAGAGGGGGGCTCAGAGCCACTTTCGCTGCCCTTATCGGCAGGGGCCAGGGGAAGGCGGGCAGGGCGTGCCGGCACAGGGACGGGCGTTTTCATCTCCCTGCTCCAGCCCAGCTCAACGGCTCCTCGGTCTCTGCTGATGTCCCAGACTCAAGTCACCGCCTCTCATCCTAAATGATCCCTGGAGAGCTCCTTGCTCCCTCCTGGCCCTGGAACAGGCACTGAACACAGCAAACAGCCCGTGGTGACCTCCAGGACTCCTCTCCCTGCAGAATGAGGCAGCAGCAGGGAGTGGGGCTGCATGGTCTGCAGGAACCGGGCGGGGGGATCAGCCTGTCCTATCCCAGGAAAATGAGCTCCTTCCCAGAAGATCTAATCTCCCCCATCTTATTTCCAATTCTGTGGCATCCAACAACAAAAATAAAACCCCAAACTTTTTCTCTAGCCCGCCCCCACTTCTGCACCTGCTGTCCCTTTCCATGTGGACCTTCTCCTGCTGCCCAGCATCTTCCCAAGCTCACCGGCCCAAGCCCAGTGCCAGATCACAGGACAAAGCTTTTGGGCACCTGTTGGCATCCGTGGGCCTCTGCTGGGCCAAGCATCCACTGAGGCGGTCGGGATGGGGGTCAAGAGGGTCCCATCAGCACACCCGAGCCCCTTGCCAGTGGGATGGGGGACAACAGGGTTCCCTGAGGAAAGGCAAGTCCTTGGAATTGGGAGATGAAGGACAATGGGGTCCCACATGGAAATGGGAGTGCCTGGCCTGTGGGATGAGCGACAGCAGGGTCCCTTGAGAACAGCGGAGTCCCTCGACTTTGGGAACAGAGGACAGCGGGGTCCTGTGAGGACAGGGGAGCCCCTGGGGATGGAGCCAAGAGTGTCCCACGAGCACAGCAGAGCCGC
>VWYP01007373.1:46697-88669 GCA_013400435.1 Pycnonotus jocosus | reverse complement strand
CTGCGCAGGCACTGGGGAGGGTTCGCCGGGCTGGGGCAGTGCCTGGCCCCTCGCAACACTGAGGGGCTGGAGCGTGTCCAGGGAAGGGAACAGAGCTGGAGAAGGGGCTGGAGCACCAGGAGCTGCTGAGGGAGCTGGGAAAGGGGCTCAGCCTGGAGAAAAGGAGGCTCAGGGGGGCCCTTCTGGCTCTGCACAACTCCCTGACAGGAGGGGACAGCCGGGGGGAGAAAGAGAGAGGCTGTCGGGCTCTGCTCCCGGAGGACAAGGGACAGGACAAGAGGAAATAGCTTTTAGTTGTCCCAGGAGAGGTTTAATTCATATATAGGTAGGGTAGATGGAGAAATTTCTTCATGCAAAGCATGGTCAGGCAAAGTCACAGGCTGCCCAGGGCAGTGGTGGAATGCCAGCCCTGGAAATGTTCAAGAAGCCGTGTGCATGTGGCACTTGAGGGCATGGCTTAGTGGTGGTGGTGCTGGTGCTGTGGGAATGACTGGACCTGATGGTCTTAGAGGGCTTTTTCAACATTTACAATTCCTCGGTTCTATGATTCTTAATATCCTGGCCCTAACCCCCCTGCAGGGAACGTGGGATGCTCAGATTTAGGTCTGCTGTGGCATCAGTCCCCCTTGGCACCCTGTGGCCACAGGACAGCCTCTGGGGTGAGACCAAGGCCACATCCCGCCATTCACCTTTGCTTTGCTAACAAAAATTCTGGAATTAATCAGTCCTGAGGTCCTGTATTCATTTGTTGGTTGCATTAAGACATTCTAGATGGTGTTTATTTTGTTGGTTTTGGTGACCTGAGATCATTGCGTTGGTGCTCTCAGGGAAAGGTGGGTGTTTTCAGCAGGAATGAGTGGATCTCAAAGATTTTAGGCACTTGATAAACAAGGACTGCATGAGCATTGGTAGGATTTTTCTGTTAAAATTAGCAGCAATGAAGCAGTTGACTGTGATGACATTTGATATTTCAGTCTATTGAAATGGATGAGATGGATGCATGACAAGTCGTGGATTTGGGAATATGAGACATTAGCATAACAATAGTTGATCAGCCAGATTTTCAGCTATTAAAATATTTTGTACAGCCTGAAAATCGTATCAGAACCCCCTCTGCCATGTCTCCAGCAGCCAAAGGGCAGGTCATTTGAGCTATAGCCCGAGTAGTTGGGTGCATAAAACTATGTTAATTTAAAAAGTTGGGGAACGTATAAGAGGAAAAACTCACAAACTAGAGAAGATAAGGATGAGAAGTGTTTCTGCTCCATGAGAAGTTTTCCCAGAGGATTGTGGCTGTCTTTCAAAAACAATCTCAGTGAAAAATAAATGTGTGTATGACGAGTCAGTTGACAGTTCCTCTCTGAAATGTGCAGTGCGTGGACAGACCTTTAAGGACAGCCGTGCACAGACACTGAGAGTCTCTTGTAGCAATACTAACAACAAATCTCCCTCCTTCGATGGGAAAAACAGCATGGGACTGTCTTTGATGTTTTTTCTTGGACTGAATTTTCCCTTTTACTGCAAAACTGCAAAGTACATCCCAAGGCTTCCCTCTCCTGAGGGATTTTGTTGGCAGTGTGGTGCTGGAAGCACCCAGCACTGGCCCTTGCTGCTCCAGAGATCCTCCAACCCCCAGCAAGATCTGGAGGCCACAGATGGACTTCATTTCTCCCTGTTTGACCAGAGGGTTAACCTCAGAGACCTGGAGTCTGTGCAGAAGCAGGATCTCAGAAGAATCATAGATCATGGAATGGTTTGACATGGAAAGGACCTTACAGACCATCTCATTCCACCCCCTGCCATTGGCAGGGACATCTTCCACTATCCCACGTTGCTCCAAGCCCCATCCAACTTGGCCTTGGACACTTCCAGGGATGGGGAGTCCACAACTCCCCAGATTACTCCACTGTGAGTGATTAACCCCAGAGGTTAATCACTCCCCATAGTTGCTGTTCCATCCCTCCATGCTGTAGGAAATTCCCAGGTGCTGAGCTTTACTGCCTTAGCTCTCCTCTACTAAGGGAGAGGAAAACAAAGCCACCAGGCCCTTCCCGCTGCACATCCTCTCTCCGTGTTGTGAATACCCTCTGTGTTCCCTTTCCAGCTGACTGAGTCCCTCGCAGAGGAGCAGCCTCGAGGGCCTGCGGAGTTTTCAAATCCCTAACAAAGCACTGAAGGACAGGAAAGGACAACGGGCGCCGGATGCCGCCTGTTCTGCGCCAGCGCCCTCCTTACTGCAATTACATTCCTGTTAGAAACCTCCACCTTATTTAAAGAGACACTGTCAACTGCCTCAAAGTTCCTTTCGGGAAAAGTCTCCCAAGGCCATTGAGATGTGTTCTTAGTGATGGGGAGAAAAGCACTAAAGATAAAGAGTACTGATAAAGCAGAGATGCTTCTCCTTTTTTAGGCTGTTGAATCAAATGAATTAAAACTACTTCAATTAATCACTATAGTCTCTTCTGACAAAATGATTGTGTCAGTTTCCGGATGAGAGGAGTGAGGCAGGAGGAGCTGAGTGATGGGATCAAGGTTGCTCTGTGAGTTTGCTGTAGAGCAGAGCTCTGGGTTGTAAGGTGGTAAAGGAGACTGAATAGCATGAACCAGTGTTTGATTGCTGGTAGCAACAGGAAATACTCCCCAGAGGCACTATAGTGCCCTATGATGTAGTCTCTTCTCTAGGAACTGCTCCAGCACATCCAGTGTAGGATCCAAGATCTAAGGCTGGGTGAATTCCAGACCTTGGCTGGGCTGATGGGCTGTGATTGTCTGTGTACCACCATGAAAGACCTTTCTAGGACTGGAAGAAGGGCTTTACTGGGAAACTCCAGGTTCACCTTCCCTTACTGCAAAGACTGCAGATCATCAGGAACCTCCTGAATGTGTGTATGGCTGTTGGCTGTCACTAATGTCATTATTCAAGTGGTTGGGCTTAGTATTTTTGAACATGCTTAGTTCTCCTCTCTGGTGGCTTTGGGCAGCTCAGATTTTCCTTGCGTTTACTCACCACGCTCAAGTTTAATTTTTGTGTTTATTGTCAGGTATATGTCCCTCCAGGGTCACTGCCATGGTACTGAAGGTGTTCTTTCCATCGTGCTGCTCCTCAGCAGACAGCGGCATTTTGATCGGCCGCTGGATCTCCGAGCAGAGCTCTGCTGTCATCCTGGCTGTGGTGCACTTCCCCTTTATTCCTGTCCAGGTGAAGCAGTACCTTGGGGAAGTTCAGCGTGTGACTAAAGTCAGTGTTTCTGTGCTTGGCTCATGGAGCAACAGCAAACAGGAGAAAGAAGACAGTCTCAGTGAGTTCTTGGAAGACCTTGGGACTATATTCTGTCATGAGCCATGGATCCAGATAAGCAAAGAGGGAGACAGCAAATTCTGGAGCTGTTCTGCCCTTCAGAAACACTCTAAGAACCCTCAGGAGGAAGAAATCATCTTGGTGTACTATGACCAGCGCAAGGTGATGCTTTCCCATCTGCACCCCCCTTTGGACACAGCTGGCCAGAGGGCAGAGGATGCCTCCAAGCTCTCGGCCATCTTTGACACGGTGGCCAGGAGCCAGGTCCTGTTCATGACGGACAGGTACGACGAGGGGCCCATCAAGCTGACCCACTGGCAGTCGGATGGGGTGGAGGCCAGTATCATCGTGGAGCTGCTGAAGCAGGCCTCTGTGCCTGCCTGCATGCTGCTGACATTCCTGCTCTCTCTGGTCTCTGGGATCTGCAGGAGCAGGTAGGTGATGTGACATCACCCAGCTTGTTTTGCCTGGCAATGTAATTCATGTTTAGGCATTGCAGGACTGCTGCTCAACCCCAGTGAGAAGTGTGATACAGGATAGTTCTGTTGGAAACAGGCTGCTTCAAGAGGTCCTGTTGGAGCTCCACTGAAAACACAAGGCCAAAGGCTCCCTCAGAGCTCCTCGTGGTGCTGGGAGGTTTTCTGGGGAGGCATTCACATCCTCCCTGTTTGCAGCAGGGATAGTTCAGCCCTGCTTCAGTTTAATCACAGCTGAAACAGTGGACTTGCAGCTATTCTGTGGCTGACAGAATGACGTGAGGCTCTCCTTAATGGCTGGATAGCTGGAGACTCCCTCCTCCCTGTTTGCTGTGAGTCCCTCTGCAGCTGTGAAACATCAGCAAATACTGTTTCTAAATCTATCCTCTCTCCAAGAGACCGTGGTGCTGCAACCTTGGCACTTTATAAAAGTTTAGAGGGATTGCTTCTCAGCCTGAATCCTTGGTGAAATCCTGTTCTCACAACTGTGAGCTTGAATAGGATGCTCCAGATGTAACACGTGGCAACTGCTTGGACTGAAAACTGATTCTGAGCAGATTTCAAGGGAAGAAACTTAGAATCATGAAATCATTTACCTTGGAAAGGCCCTCTAAGATCATTGAGGCCAACTATTAACCCAGCAATGCCAAGGCCACCACTAACCTATGTTTCCAAGTGCCACATGTTTTTGAGTACTTGCAGGGATGGTGATTCCACCACTGTAGCTGCCTGGAGATGTTGTGACAGAGAGGGGAGTGGATTTCTGGTTCTAAGCTGCACAGGGATACTGTAATTGATGACATTTTGATAACAGCTGCTACTGTATTCATGGATAAATCTTTTTATATACAGCCAAAGGGAATGGAGGTTTTTAACAGGTTTCCAATTGTGTGATATGGTTGTAAAAGAATTACAGTGAAACTCTTCCCTGGCAAAGATTTTCTGAGCTGTTGGTTTACACAATTTGGTACACAAAAGGAAAACTGTCCGGTTTTGGATTATTGGAAAAAATTGAGGTTCAAACCTGATATCATCGAGGACTCCTGTGTCCTGGGACTGCTCTGTAGGTACTGTGTGTTAATGGTTCTTGATGGTGATTAAGTCACAACTTTGTGATTGAGCAGAAGATTTGGAGTCAGCTCCAAAAGTCCTCTTTCTGTCTGTGTGCCACCACCAACAAACAGGATGGTTCCTTTCTGTACAGGCACTTGGGCTCATTTGGTCCTGCCTTGACTGGTGCCAGGATTCAGGCCAGGCTTGGAGTCAGGTTAAGCCCAAGCCTTGCCAGCATCCAGGAGGCTGCAGTCTAAACATAAGCTGGGGACTCAAGCTCAGCTAGCAGGTTGGGTGCAGATAGCTGCTACCCAGCTTCTCAGGAATTCTGGCTTCAGCTTTTCCTTGGGCCAGGATGGATGTTTTGAGGTAGGGCAGCAGCCAGCTGTACCTGGCAGCAGGCAGAATGCAAGGCTTGCTGTGCCTTAACCTGCACTGAGCCTGCCTTAGCCTTGGGAGGCAGAGCTTTCTCTCTCCTTTGTTTTATTCACCCACAGTATCAGCTTTATATTTACTTAATCTCATATCTGTTTTAAAACATCAGTCTTGAAGAACAGAGATTAGTACCTGGCTTTATAACAAGTCTCCTGCTTGACCTTTTCTAAGTCATTTAAAGGAATTTGGTTCCATTTTGCACTATGTGTGGTACAACCTCCTTCATGCCAACATACTCGAGGCAGGGAGGGTTCAAGATGTCACGTGTAGGTGTCCTTCCAGTCCCCTCCTCCCCATGTTAGGACAGGACATTCCATAAAATAATATTTACTGGGTTTTTTCCTCCTTCTGGTCACAGGACTTCTTTCTTTCCATTTTTTGTGATGTTAAAGGATAGTCAGCTTTGAAAGGCTAAAGAAAGAGATCAGCAATGTCCTCTCAGGCTGGGGAGGCTTGGGGATTTTTGGATATGCCCCTGTTGTGTATTTGTACAGGAGAAGCAGGGCAGCAGTGTTGGAAATCTCAGGGAGTGAGTTGCTGCCGTTCCTCCAAGCTCACCCAGTGTTCCCAATCCTGCACATCCTGAATTAAGGCATTTCTTCAGCACCACCGTGTGCTAAGGGGTGGCCATTGCGATTCTGCTTCAGAGGAACTTGGGGGGCAGCATTCCCATTATCCCTGAAGGTCTCTGCTCTTGGGGACATTAGGATGTTTTAGTCTTGAAGCAATAAATTCCATGTGCTCCTTTTAAAAAAAGTCTGTTTACAAGCACCTCCAATTCCTCATCCAAGGGGAGGCACTGCTCCTGCAGTTCCTAGCAAGGAGCAAGAAAACATGCAGGAGTTCTGGTTAATGGAGCTTAATATTTGCATGGATCCAGATTTGGAAAGATTGCTTCTCATCTGATATCTGAAAATTCCCCTCTCACTCTTGGGAAAAAACTGAATTGGAAAATCAAGATTTACTCATCGAGGCTATGTTAATTTATTGCTATAATTCCGTATATTTGGAAATACCCTAAAGATCTCCTGCTGCTTAAATAATGCAATGACACAACGTCACTGGATTTTTGATGGTTTTTTAAATCTGGTTGGTTTTCCATTGAACTTCTGAAAATTGTTGTATATAATGTGTGGTAAACAAGTGGGAGTGTTTCTGGCAGTGCACAGTTGATGTGCAAAGGGCTAGGAGACCACGCACGGAATATTTTTTTGCTTTCTTCTTCAGGCCTCACAGAGAGGAGAGTTCCCATAGCACATCTTGTAGCTGCTCTATTGAGCTTTTTGCAGTATGCTTGTATTTTTATTTCAAAAATATGTGTATGTATTTCCTTTCCAAAGAAAATATGTGAGTGGAATAGAGGTTGTGCTTGTGATGGTGAGTGAAAAGAGAGTCAGTTGTAGCACAGACAAGGACATCTCTCTGATGTGTTTTTGGGCTCATGGTGCCCAGCTGAGAAGCTGAACCATTGCAGGCTGCACAATGTTGTGGTGCTCTGGGAGTGAGGCTGCTTTGGGAATCATTCCCACTTGTGCAAGACATTCCCCAAGCAGACAACAGCAGCCTGTCCTTTCCCTTGGCCAGGGGTGTCAGACTGGGGGTGAGGAGCTCCAGCTTGAGGAGCAGCCATGGATGGTGAGAGACACCCACTGCTGAGAGAGGATGGCACTATCACCCAGTGAGTGTGGAGTGTGGCACAGGGGCCCAGAGCTGCTGCTTTCTGCCTGAGCTGACAGGGTCTGGCAGCTGGTGTTTGACCCATAATTCTTCACCTTCAGCCATCTGTACATAATCCCACAGGTAGAGCGTTCCTCCTTCCCCTTCTTTACATTTCAAGTGCAATTCTCTGCTCTAGTCAAGTTTTGCCACACCAGAGTTTGTAACCACTGAGCTGGGGCATAATTGGAAGGGAAAACTGGTCTGCTCTGGTGTCTTGGTGAATCTGTGAGGCCAGGTGTGTGTGATCAGTGGCCAGAGCAGTCACCCCCCTCTCCCTCCCCTGCACGGTGCTCTTTTCTCCGCCGCCTCAGGTCCCTCCCTCTGACAAGTCAGCTGAGGAACAGTGCATTCATTTGTCTCCAAGGTGGGAGGCTGTAGCGCAGAGCTGAGTAACTTGGAGACCTCAAATTAAGAATGATTCACAGTGCAGTGCGTGTGTTTCAAACCCAATGTGCCTGAAATTTGAATGGTGAGGGAGGGGGAAGAGGGGGACTTCAACACTCTGGTCCTTAAGCTGACAAACTGTGCACAAAGTGGGGTTCAAAGAGCTCAGGAGGATGCAGGGAGGAAGGGGACAGCAGCCCCAGGGAACTGAGCAGGGTTTGGAGGAACCATACCCTTGTGATTGGGGTGAGTTGTATAAATAGCAGTGGGCACCCCAGCGTGCCCATCCTGGCCAGTCCTGGAGGCATCTGCTGCTGGGCACGGGCTGGCGTGCTCCGGGTGAAATCCATGGAAGGCACGCACAGGCTGCAGAGACATCCATCTCCAGGCCATGCTCAGTAATGATCCTAGCAGCTGTGCAATTTCCAAAGTGAAGCAGGATGCAAGGAATGATGATAGTGTGTGAAATGAATGCAACCTGAAAGACTGTGCCAAAGCAGCAAAGGAGAGCAGGTGAAGTGACTAAAAGTGACCACAGATTCCTGGACCTGTAATAAAAAACAGTGAAACACTGTGAAAATAGTGCAACAACTGCACTGGCTGGTGTATTGTACTCCTGTGTGCAAGAAAGAAGTGGTCCAGATTATGTCCACATCAGAATTTATCCCCCAAATCAAACCTGGTGCCATGTGGTGCTGTGGTTTTTGTGACCAGCCTGCACCCAGTACTGTGTCACTTCAGCCTGCACAAATCACCATCTGTCCTTCCTTTATAGGTTGTGTGGTAATAAAAGTAACTCCCCAAAATAATTGAGCATCATTTAGTACTTTTCTTCTGAGTCATAAGAGAAGAACCTTGTGACTGTTTCCTCCCCTACAAGCTTAATGTGGCTGTTAACTTTGAAACCTAATTAAATGCTAAATGTTGTGTTATCTACATAATGCTGGTCACTGCAAGGCAGTGGAAAGAAAGCAGAAGTGAAGACCCTGAAAAAGGAATTTGGAAGTAATAAAGAAAAAAACAAAGAAGAGAAGGATCAAGTGGAAGAAAAAAGCCGGGGGAAAGGGGCATAAACTGCATGGAGGGCACAGCTGTTTGTTATACCAGGCTCATACCAGACAGAGACTTGTGATCACCTCTGCTCTGGAGCCAGGCTGGGAGAGCTGGGGCTGTTCACCTGGAGAGGTGAAGGCTCTTGGGGGACCTCAGAACCCCTTCCAGGGCCTAAAGGGGCTCCAGGAGAGCTGGAGAGGGACTGGGGACAAGGGATGGAGGGACAGGACAAGGGGGAATGGCTTCCCACTGCCAGAGGGCANTGATCACCTCTGCTCTGGAGCCAGGCTGGGAGAGCTGGGGCTGTTCACCTGGAGAGGTGAAGGCTCTTGGGGGACCTCAGAACCCCTTCCAGGGCCTAAAGGGGCTCCAGGAGAGCTGGAGAGGGACTGGGGACAAGGGATGGAGGGACAGGACACAGGGAATGGCTTCCCACTGCCAGAGGGCAGGGATAGATGGGATATTGGGGAAGGAATTGTTCCCTGTGAGGGTGGGGATGCCCAGAGAAGCTGTGGCTGCCCCTGGATCCTTGGCAGTGTCCAAGGCCAGGCTGGGACGGGGCTTGGAGCAACCTGGGATAGTGGAAGGTGTCCCTGCCCATGACAGGAGGTGGAGTGAGATGAGCTTTAAGATCCCTTCCAACCCAAACCATTCCATGATCCATAATGAGTAACACTGGGGTTTGTGCAGCAGTTACACCATCTTGTATTGTTGCACTGAGGACACCTTCACTCCGCTCTCCTGGAGGTTGGAGCGTTGTGCAAGCCCAGTGATGTATCCAAAAGCAGAGGCTGGAATCAGGATTGCCTTGTGGCTTGCTTGGAAGAGTGAGATGTGGTTTGACAGAGTGCAAATGAGAGCTTGGGTTGTGTGCATGTCTTGGTCTGGCAAGGCTGCCTTAATTTTGTTAACCTTTCAGAGAGTCATTAACATCTAATCACCAGCTGTGGTTGCACAAACTTAACTTAAACACTGACTGTTTTGCATGGATGTTGGATGCTGGCCTGCCTGCTGCATGGCAAAGGCAAGAGGGGACATTCCCATGTGTTTCTGCAGGGTGCTGAAGTTTTGGCCTTTGTCTTTCTTGTGGAGCAAACTCTCAACTTGTGAGCAGCTGGGACATCGCCTGCAGCACCTCCAGGTCATCAGCAGCAACAAGAAGGCTCAGAACCAAAATCAGCTGATGAGGTATGGAGTACATGTAAAGTTAGGTGTGTCTTGGCTCTATTCCTGTCTCCTGTGGGGAGTCCAAACCATGGATCTCGTGCCTGGACAGCACTAGGTCCTCACTGCATCCTGACATGTTGCTTTGCTCCCTGCTAGTTTGCACATCTTTACTCTGCACTGTATTCATATGCATATATATCTGTATCTTTATATCTTAATTATACCTTTTGCTAGATACCTGCCTTTTTTCCTAGCCTAGGAAAGGCAACTGGGATATTGCACCCCAAAAACTTGTACTGCACCCATGTGTGAGTGCTTTGCTGTCATTACTCCCACAGGCTCATTGCTTTCACAGGTGATGCTGTCAACCATGGCCATCCATCAGTGTTCAGTGGCACTTTGCATAAGAGCAGAAAGGTTTAAATGCTCCCTTCTTTCACCCACTCTTTTGGGGAAGCTTTTTGTGCAGAAACTGCGGACCAGAGACTTCACTTACACTGTTAGAACAGTAACAAAGTGTAAGAGAAAAAGCAAACAGACAGCACAGTGAGAGGAACAGAGCAGAGATCTGAGACAGATATTGGATGCCCTAAGGCTCCTCCACAGCCAGTCTTGTTCTGTGTGGCTCTCTGATCCTGCAGTAATAGACTCCCAGGGAACACTTAAAATAGATTAGCAGATTTGAAGGCCAAAAGTAACTGATTGTTCAGTCTGATTTCCTGAATAACTCACGTCATGGAATTCCATTCAGAAACTCCAGTGAGGAAGGGGCAGCTCAGCAGCCCTTCTGGGTTTGTGTATGAACCCAAAACCACTATTTATTCCCTTGTCTGGGAAAGCCATCTGATCTCAGTGTGGATATGCCAAGTACTGGTGCCCTCAATACTGGTAATTGGTAAATCCCCCCTGAGTGTGTATAAACCTTTCTGTCTAACATTCCTCTTTGTAGCTTCAATCCCCTTTTTCCTCCCTACCAAGAAAGGTTTCATGGTGTGGCAGGCTCTGAGTGGCTCCGAGTTTAGAATCATGGAATCACAGAATATGCTGACTGGGAAGGGATCCACAGGGATCATCCAGTCCCAACTCCCGGCCCTGCACAGACCCCCCAACCATCCCACCCTGGGCATCCCTGACAGCTCTGTCCAAACACTCCTGGAGCTGTGGCAGCCTTGAGGCTCTGACCATTCCCTGGGGAGCCTGGGCAGTGCCAGCACCCTCTGCGGGGAAGAACCTTTTCCTGATATCCAAACTAAACTTCTCCTGGCACAGCTCCAGCCGTTCCTTTGGGTCCTGTCCCTGGTCACAGATTGGAGCTGCTCCTCAGGAGGAGGTTCTAAACAGCTGTGAGGGCTTCCCTCAGTCTTCCTTCTCCAGGCTGAACAGATCTGTCCTGTGTTGGTTACAGAAGGAGCAGCACACCCGTGGAAATGAAAAGTTTCCAAAATTGTTCCTCTTCAGTCCTGGCATCTCTGGGACATTAAAGGTGCTACATAAGCAAAGCCAACAGCTGTCATTGAAACATTAAACACTGTCCCTTCCTTTGTCTCTAACTCTGTTTCTCTCTACCCTGCCTGCAGGAAAGCCAACATCTTTGTGTCTCTGCTGATTGATGTGACCCTGGGGATACTGCTGATGTCGTGGCTGTACAGGAAGAACCGCATTGGTCACCTTGCTGACACTCTCATCCCTGTGGCTGATGTAAGTCTGGCCAAATCTGATCCCCTTTCACCTGCTCTGGGCCCTGCCCAGCTCCTGCCTGTGGTGGTTGTAGGGAGGCCATGCTTTCTCACACACGAGGGTTTCAGAGAGACCTGTCTGAAGTCATGCAAATTAGGTCTCCTCAAGAACAGTGAAATCTTCAAATCAAGCCTGTTTGGGCTGCTCAAAAGAAACTCAGCTCTGCTTTGCATGTGCTGTGAATAGTAATTAGATGTTTATGGGAGGGCTTCTCCAGCTTCTAAAGGAACAATTATGGCTTGGACAGAGCTCTGCAGCTGCAGGTTGGGTGGTTATGGAGCCACAGTACTTTTATTTTTTTCTGGAGTCAACAGAAAGCGTCCTCAAGATGTTGCTCTATGGGTTGTTTGTGGTGAAGAAAAAGCCTGGTAACCTGGGTTGAATCTGATAAACTGCTGGAAAGTCAAACATGATAAGCACATGATAAACAGTGCAGCTGTGAAAGGAGTTTCATGGGGAAGTCCAAAGGGTCAGGGTACAAACACCTGAAATCCTGCCTAAGAGCTCTGGGCTATGGATGCTAAACTAGGAAAACTTGCTGTGTCTTGTGATTTTCTTAAACTTAACTCCATTTGCCCACTGAGATCCCTCACCAGCAGAAATTCACGGATAGCAAGTATGACTCACTGTCCTGCTCTTCTGGTGGTTCATTTACAGGTGGTTCATTGCAGAGCTCCAGTATATCTCTTTAGTGGCAATAAAGGAACATGTAATCTACTTCAGAGGCTGGAGACCAGACCACTAATCTGAGGTCAGCTCTGTTTTAAGACATGTGTCTTGGGAATACATGTGCAGCCAATTTTGAGCCCTGCCATGCAGCTGCACAGCCTAATCCTTTCTCTGCCCACTTTTCTTTCGTTTCTGAATGGGTCTTTCCATTGGTTTCTTTCTAGCAGCTGGAGAATGTCTTCTCTCTGCTCTTTCTCCAGCTTCTTGGTTGGGAAGAATTTGATTTTGATCAGAGAATTCCAGCAGCAGTGTATTTTTCCTACTTATGCTGCATTTCCTGGGAAGAGCTCACATTTCCCTTGACGATGATCTTCTTGGTCCATGTCTAACTCCTTAATTGTTACAAGGTCTCTGATCATTCTTGTACATGCTGGACTTTCAGAATGCATGTATGGAGTGTCCAGCATTGCTGTGGATCAGCATTATTGCTGGTTTTCTGACCTTTCATAGTCAAACTTTTAAGGGCAGCATGTTTGTAGACACTACTCAGCAGTGGTGGTGGGTAGGAAGAGCCATATTTGTTGCAGGACACTTGCTCTTGTGTTTGAGCTATACACTGCAAATATTCTTGTAGGCCTTATTCCTACATCTTTTCCCATACAGCTATTTCAGTTGGAGAAGTTTAAGTTGTCTAGAGCTTTCCCTTTGGGATTACTGGAAGTGCCCAGCTCTCAGAAATCTGATTTCTTAACAAGTCTGCAGGGAAGTGGCTTTGGCTGCATTCCTGGTTGCACAGGTGGCTCTGGGAGGGATTCCATCTGCCCAGTGTCTTTGGCAGATGGATGCTCACTGTGCTCAAGGTGTGTCCAACCCCAGCACCTGTCCTGGCTTTCTTGTGAGGGTTGCTTGTTTGTTCCTCTGTCAGTAATTTAGCTCACCTGTCACTCAACTTTTGCATCACAGTGACAGCTATTTTCACCAAGTGTTCTCCATGTGTGGACTCTGTTACCTGGCTATCACCAGGAGCTGTTTGCTTTCTTTCCTGGAAGTGCTGACTCCTCCATGTCTGGGGGTGCTGATAGCCAGTCAGTGCCTTTCTTCCCTGTTTTTCCAGGCTTATCAGTTCAGGCCACTCACAACTCTTCTTTTTTCCAGCCTTACTTTCTTCTTCCAGGCATGTGAGATTGTGGACATAAAATCATTTGGAGTCCTTTTCCTCCCTTTGCTGGGCATTGATTTATATGCATTATGTGCAAGCCTTAAAAAATGCAGATCTGAGTGATCCCAAAATATACCAATGACTTCAGCATGTGGTGTGCAAGCCAGCACCACTTCTTTTCCAGTATGACAGCAAAATCTCCCCTCAGCCATTCAGCAGTAGGTTTCCTCTCTGCTGCTGAGTGTCCATCTGGTCTGCGTTATTCCCATCACTGGGCTTTCTCAAGTGCTGGTGTGTTGCCAAGTTCAGTAACTCAGCATTCTCTGTGTGCAGAGAGCTCCTGTTCCTTCCCTAACACTCTTCTGCTTTGAGTTGTGCCCAGATATGCTGATAGCAGTGACCCTACACCTCTGTGTCTGTTTGTAAACAGAATGTTGGATATCTCATTTGCCCCAGAGGGTGGGGGAGCACTGAACAGGTCCCCAGGGAATGGGCACAGCCCCGAGGCTGCCAGAGCTCCAGGAGAGTTTGGACAATGCTCTCAGGGATGCCCAGGGTGGGATTGTTGGGGTGTCTGTGCAGGCCCAGGGGTTGGACTGGATGATTCCTGTGGGTCCCTTCCAACTCAGGATATTCTGTGTTGCTATTATAACAAGATTGTTATGTATAATAAGGCTATATACATAACCTCACTTTAACCTTATTGATTTTAATATTGACAGGCTACCCTTATATAACACATAACCTTATTGGTTTGATTGATTGATTTTAACATTGACACAATCCCAGCACTGGATACAATGCTGGGGTTTTTTTCCAGCCAACAGCTCTCTGGAAGGAAGCAGTGCAGGTGGGTTATTTTGACTCTCAGAACTGCCAGGGTCATCAACTCAGCCTGCTGCCAGGAGTTCAAGCTGTTGGCCATCCCCATCCTTTGTCATCCTCTGATAAAATGGATCTCAAATCAGCACTTGGGTGGCAATTGTTGATGCTGCACCAGACATCACTGAGTGCAGCTCCCACTTTCCCAGCATGGTGAGCTGTGCTCTACTGGCTGTAAAAACAAGTTGCTTTTGTCACTCAGTGAGGCAGATGTGATTCAGAGACACCCAGGGAGTAAGTGGCAAGGAGCATTTAGGAAGGACTGATTTTTGGAGCAGGCTTTCAAATCCAAAAATGGAAATCTCTCTGTAGGTGCCCTCACAACTCCTACCTTCCTCCTTCTCTTGATCCCACCAGGCTTCCCAATGGTTGTCCTTGCTTTTGCCTTCCACAAGACAGCTTTCTTTCAGAAATACCTAACTCAAAGTCCTACACTGGTTTTAAACAGAACTGCTTATAAAGAATCTCCCTTTTTTTCGCCTTCATCTCTTTTATCCTTGCCGATGTCTCTTTTTCCTAAGTTGCAATCTGTTTGAAACAGTTACATATTTATCATAGATTGTGCCTGCAAAAGCTTTACTGGGGCTTGGGGATAATTGGAAGTCTGTTCCTACTCAGTCTTGTTCCACTGATCCATAAACAAAGAAAGCAGAGAGAACACTTCCTGAAAAATATAAAACAGTGTATCTTAGAGCCCCAACCACCTGCAACAGACACAGGGCAGGTGTGTCTGGCAGGGAGAGCTTTGGCTCTGCATGCTCTGACTTGCAACAGATGGAACTCTTAAAGCTGGAAAAGACCTTTAGGATCACCAAGTTCAACCATCAGCCCAGCACCGCTGTGTTCACCACTAACCCCTGTCTGCAAGTGCCCCTGGGGATGGGGACTCCACCACTGCCCTGGGCAGCTGTGCCAGTGCCTGACCACCCTTTCAGTGAAGAAATTTCCCTGTATCCAATCTAAACCTCTGCTGCTGCAACTTGAGGCCGTTTCCCCTTGTCCTGTCCCTGTTCCCTGGGAGCACAGCCCAACCCCCCCTGGCTGTCCCCTCCTGTCAGGGAGTTGTGCAGAGCCAGAAGGGCCCCCCTGAGCCTCCTTTTCTCCAGGCTGAGCCCCTTTCCCAGCTCCCTCAGCTGCTCCTGGTGCTCCAGACCCTTCCCCAGCTCTGTTCCCTTTCGTGGAGCATCACAGCACCCTGTGTGTCTTTCTCCATCCATGTCACATCAGCATCAGTCCTCTGCACATGGAAACTAGGAAGAAGAGCATGACAGTAAAGAGAATATTTCCACAGCGAGCTCATCTAACCCTCATTAGCTCCAGTCTCTCTCCAGTTTGGTCATGCCCCAGCACCCTGTTATGAAACACTTCCAAACCATTGTATCTGATTTATTAATATGCCCACATTCAGTATTCATGACTGCAGGAGGAGAATCGGACTCACAGTCACCTTTCCTATTCTGCTTGCTATTGATCAGTCCTAAAATATCTGTCTGGGAAACAGCCTGCAAGGTTATGCTTCAGGACTCTGTTTTGAGGTGCTTTGCCCAGCTAAAGCAAGGTAGGGCACCTTCCCAGGGCTACTTGCTCCTGTCAGGTTTTAGCAGCACTTCTGGGACTGGCAGCCTCCAGAAATACTCACTGCTAAAACCCAGCCTTGCTGAAGGACTGCTTTCAAGCATTTAAATATTTCATTAAAATCCCCAAATGCTTTTTCTAAGTTACCAGCCCAACATTTTAAATATTAAAACCAGTCTATTTATAAAGCAGCAAAGGCTTCTCAGCCACAGAGGTGAGCTCCATGGGATCCAATCAGTCTTGACTTGCAGTGAGACAGAGGGAAAAGGAAGGAAGTAGACAAGCTTTTTGGAGAAGTTGAAAATGGAACCATTAATTTTGCCACTGCACTAAAAGTAAATGTTTACAAACTCATTTTGCCAGGATGTGTTGGTTAATAAAGAAAATGGAATCATTCCTTGGAAGTAATTTTTCCTTAGGGAAATTATACATGTGAATGATAAGGAAAGCAGGCTACAGTGCATTAGCTTTAGGGAGCGTGGCCTGGTGGTTCTACACATGGGCAGTTTTCAGTGCCCTTCACTTGCATGGGCTGTAAGTGGGATTTTTGGAGAAAGAGGGCTTTTCCTCACAATCTCTGTCTATGTGGGACAGTGTAAGAGGTCATTTCTTCCGAATATTTTCCCCACCTGTTTGCTGAAGGTTATCAGTTCCCTCAGTTCAGAGCTTGGTAAGTGGAGCTCAGCAATGATTTCAGCTCGGAGGAGCAGGGCAGGTGTGAAGTTCTAAGGAGAAAAATCACCCAACTGCAAGGGGAGTGTGGAGTGGAGAGACAAAATCAATAAATAACACTGGCCTGGGCTGAAATCACCAGAAACTGAATCACAGCCCTCAGTGAAGGGTCTGGAGCACACGTTTGAGGTAGGGAGGAACAAGCCCAGAGCTGGGGTTTGATTTGTTCTGCAGCAGTGAAGTGACAGCACATGGGGCTGGGGCAGGTCCAGAGAAGGGAACAGAGCTGGGGAAGGGGCTGGAGCACCAGGAGAGGCTGAGGGAGCTGGGAAAGGGGCTCAGCCTGGAGAAAAGGAGGCTCAGGGGGGCCCTTCTGGCTCTGCACAACTCCCTGACAGGAGGGGACAGCCAGGTAACCCAGGTAACAAGGGACAGGACAAGACAAAACAACTTCAGGTTACAGCAGGTGAGGTTTAAATTGGATATTGGGAAAATTTCTTTATGAAGAGGATGGTCAAGCACTGGAACAGGTTGCCCAGGACAGTGGTGGAGTCACTGGAAGTTTTCAAAAAGCCATGTTTGTGTGGCACTTGGGGATGTAGGTTAGTGTGCACCTGGCAGTATTAGATTCAGAGGACTTGATGATGTTAGAGGGCTTTTCCAACCATAATGATTTTCTGATTCAGTGATGTGGGGAGGAGCTCCATTACTGTTTTTCCTCAGTGATTCCAAGGCTGCTTTGTTGCTGGGATGCCATGACTACCTGTCCATGAAGCCTGCAGAGAGTGATAGGCAAGATCAGGGCTATTGCCTAGTACAGCACAAAGTATCAAGAGAGTTTGTGCATGGAATACATTTATATAATTGTGCTTTCTGCTCTAAACAAACAAATTGTTTATAAAAATTCACTCTTTTTTGCCTATTAGTGCACTGCCATCTTCCCTCCTTTTAAAATCCTGACAGCCTTCCCCAAACTGAGCTCTAACTTTTCACCTGACTGTACCCAGAAGTGGATTTGTGCACCAGCATTTGCCATTTGTTTCCAGAACCCTCATTACCCCAAAAAATCCCACTGTGCAAGCCTTCCAGAGGTGGCTAGAGGTGACACAGTTCCATATACCCAGCGCAGAGACCACTGAAGCAGTTCAGGTTTCTCTCAGCTCTTGTGTTTGATTCAGTAAAGAGTTAATAAAGGTGGGTTTCTGATTTAGGTAGTTGTGTGCAAAGCAGTTGTTTGGATTTTTTCCCATTGGTTCGAAGGTTGTGGTGGAATACTTGAGGGGGCAGCAATTACAGTACACTGGCCCTGTTCAGTGTGATTGCAGCCTTTTCTCTCCATGGCCTGGCTTCCTTGTGTTTGCAGCACGTGGCTGAGGAGCTGCAGGACCTGCTCCAGTGGCTGATGGGAGCACCAGCTGGACTGAAAATGAACCGAGCCTTGGATCAAGTTTTGGGCCGCTTCTTCCTTTATCACATCCATCTTTGGATCAGTAAGTGAAATTGTTTAACTTTCCAGCCTCCCTTTTCATTTCTCCTCTCTGAGTGTTTAATGTTTGCCTGGAGGTGAGTAATGAATCAAAATGCACTCTGCAAGTACAGACTTGTCTGGGAGTCTTCCTGCTGTGGGAACTGAAGCCAAAGTTGGATTCCCACACAAGGAATTCATGCATATTAAATAAAGTGCTGGTATTGATGCTCTGCAAGAGGTGCAAATCCTACTGGGGCTTAGTTCCTTGGTGTCACTGATGGTGAGTGTCCAAGGGCACTGCTGTAAGGTCTTTTGTAGGGTTTCATGATCTCTGCCATGTGAGAGGCAGATCTTGAGACAGGGATGAGAAATATGCAGGCATGCAAATGCCAACCCTGTCCTATCACCAGCTTCAGCTTAGTGCAATTTAATTATTTCAGGTTCTTCCTTGAAATAACACACCCCTATTATCCTCGATGGAGAAGTGCAGGCATGATGGACATGAACTCCGTAGTTATTTTACTGATTTGCTTTGCTCACCAGTCCAGTATGGTCTTGTTTCTGTGACTTTGCTCCATTTTGGTGCTGGAAGAGACTCTTTGTCCACACTGCTTTATATTACAAAAGCCATATGAGGTGGCTTTTGTGGGAAGAGAAGAAAAACAGGAATGGTTGCAGTAAAGGTTGATGTATGCATTAAAAATGTACTTAAGAACCTGGACACAAATGTAGATAATCAAATGGTGCATCCCTGGAAGTGTTCAAGGCCAGATTGGATAGGGATTGAAATAACCTGGTGTGGTGGAAGGTGTCCCTGGCCATGGCAGGGAGATGGCACTGAATAATCTTTAAGGTGCCTTGCAGCCCAAACCATGCCATGCTAATTCCATGAAATCCCATGTGGAGAAAGGTGACTGCTGTGTTCAAGCTATGCACACTCCTCCCATCCTCCCAGTGCTGCCTCAGCTTGGGTCAGAAACTTGGGCAGAAAGAGTTTTTGTTGGCCCTCCTAAAGAGAAGATGGCATCTAAAGGAGTTTTCCAGCTTCACTTCCATGTTTTCATGGCTCTGATTTCTGGAGCAGTGTTCTAGGGCAAGGAGAATCAGCCTTTTGAGAGGGTCAAGAGGAAGGTGACCCAGTTGAACACTGACCCTCTGCCATGTCCACCAGGCTACATCCACCTTCTGTCCCCCTTCATTGAGATGATCCTGTGGTACGTGGGGCTCTCGGCTTGTCTGGGCCTGACCGTGGCTCTCTGCATCCTCTCCGACATCATCGCGCTCCTGACCTTCCACATCTACTGCTTCTATGTCTACGGGGCCAGGTGAGTCTCCCTCCCTCCCTCCCTGGGATTGCTTTGGAAACACCTCAGGCTGTGCTGCACCATTCAGTCCTGGTGTAGTTCTCCTGAATTCACATTTTAACCCACAATTAATTTCTTGCAGTCTTTTAAGCCTGCAGAAATGATGGCCACAGTAGTACAAGCAACCCATCTTTCATTTCTCCTGCGTTTAGGTATTTATCTGTTGTGGTAGTGACCTGGAAAAATGAAACTACATGACAGGCAGAGGACAAGAAAGCAGCTCACCCCCTCCCTTTGATTCAGCCTCATTGTACTCTCCTCCATTGCACCCTGCTCGAGATTTGGGGGGGAACTGGAGAAGAGGAGGAGGAGAGGGGAACCCCTGTAGTTTTGGAGAAGCCTCAAAATCCCTGTCTCTGCCCTGCTTCAGGGGTCCTTGACTGCACTGTGGAGCAGAGGTGACAGGTTTGGGGTTACAGGGGGTCTGTGACACTATCCTGGTGTCATTTTCTGGAGGGTCCTGTGGCCTGAGAGCTGGGCAGAGGCTCTCAATGAGTAGGGGGACTGCAGGGGGGCTTTGGGGCACATCTGGGGCATATTGGGGTTCCTGTACAAGAGGTGCCCATCACTGTGCTCTGTTCCTGCTCTCCTCTAACTTGTGCTGTACCAAGGAGTCCCACAGGCCGCAGGAGGTGCTTGCCAGGGAGATGGGATAAAAGACTTTTTTGCCTTATGAATGGGCATCATCCATCCTCAGACTTTACACAGCAAACAACACAAGAAATAGTAAATCTTTAGCTATGGGTAGTTTAGGGAATGGTTGGAAATACTGAGACCTGATTTATGAGCTGGGTCTGTTGTGAGCATAGGTCTTACACCCAGAATCAGTTATGTCAGGAGTGGGAGGTCGCTTCCCAACACCTCTAATTACTGGAATTTCTGTGTTGGTCTGTGAGGAGTGGCCTTGCTCATCCTGGTGGTGCAGAGTGGTAGTAGGAAGTAGGAAAAGCATTTTGTCTGCTGACTGCTTTTCCCTGGAGCTGAAGGGAGCCAGCCTACCTGTCTTGTGTTGGTCAGAAGTACAGAGAGCTGTGTGCTGTCCTCATGGAGAGCCAGGAAGAATCAGCAGTCACCCACAGCTGCTTGAATTCCTGCAGCTGGCAGGAATTTGCTGGTTCAAGTGCTGGTGAAGCCTGAGATCTCCTTCTGGAACAAACCACAGAGTGAAACAAAGGCAGGCATGTGTGTGCAGGCAGCAGGGCAGGTTGGTTCAATGCCACTGCAGCAACACCCCTGGCTGTGATGTCAGGGAGTGCAGGGAGAGCATGGCCTTAGTCAGAGCCATGGGCAGGTGTGTGCTGGAACCTGCAGGAGTTGTCCTGGGCTCCCTCCTGCCTAGGCATTAGTGCACCAAGCTGTGCCTGCCAGTCTGGAGGCACCCTGCCAATTCCTTGAAGCAGCTGGTGTTCCTCAAACCAGATTCTTCTCTTGGATGAGACTCCTTACCTCTGCTTTTACATTGCTGTTGTGAAATCTGAGCAGCCTCCACACCTTAGCTAGCCTGGTTTGCCAGTCTGGCTTTTGTAGCTCAGGCTTTCTCAGACTGTGTTCTGCCCCACACATTGGACATGTACCCTTTCTTTACATCCCTGTATGTTGGCACTGCTGCCCAGGGCACTTTGTGCCTCCTCTCCATCCCAAGGGCTCTTTCTTCCTTGATGTTATTCCATATAGAGGTGTCTGTTTCCCACCCCTTGTCACCCCAAGTTTCCTTCACTGTTGTCATTTTTTTGTGAGGGAAGTAGCTCCAAGTCTCACAGCACCAAGTTCTGAAAGCCTGAGGAAGGGGTGCAGTAGGGGCCACCAGGCATTTCACTGGTCTCTTCCCACTCTTAGGGATTTTTAGAGCTGTGGGTTGCTAGAGAAGCTGCAGGGGCTCCACTCCTCTCCCTTGTATCTCTGCTGCAGAGGCACAATTGCATTGCATTGACTCAGGGTAAGACCTTGGCCAGCCCTGTCTGGAAGGGTGTGAAGGCAGAGGAAGGGACAGATCTGAGCTGGGGAGACACAGATGAGCTTGGGGAAACAGGATTGCTGGTTCTTTTCATAGAATCATGGAATGGTTTGGGTTGGAAGGGGCCTTACAGCTCATCTCATTCCAACTCTTTTCATGGGCAGGGACATGTCCCACTATCCCAGGCTACTCCAAGCCCCATCCCAGCCTGGCCTTGGGCACTTCCAGGGATCATGGGGCAGCCACAGCTTCTCTGGGCATCCTGTGCCAGGGCCTCGGCACCCTTTTGCTGCAGGGGGAGGTGTTGCCATGAGGCTGGTGATTGCTGCAGCTGCAGGGCATGGCTGGGCCGTTGCCCTCCAGTGGCCCAGAGCTGGCTGCAGTAGTCCCTGTGCCAGGGGGGCCTAGATAGGGTTGATTGAGCCATGAATCTTTATCTGCATCATTCCCAGCGGATTTCTTTTGCCACCCCTGGCTCTGCAGGTGGGTGAGTGGGCGTGGGGCTGTGCTGGTGACAGCTGGGTGGTGCTGGAGCTGGGAGCTGCCAGTTGTGCTGCAGAGTCTTCTCTTTGCTCAGGCTCTACTGCCTGAAGATCTACGGCCTGTCCTCTCTGTGGCGCCTGTTCCGGGGGAAGAAGTGGAACGTGCTGCGGCAGCGGGTGGATTCCTGCTCCTATGACCTGGACCAGGTAGTGCCACAGCCCTGGGGACACCCCAGGGCACTGCCCTTGGTGATGCCCTCCCATCCTGCTCTGACTGATACTGGGACACAGACACAGGAGCCTTTGTGGTGCCCAGAACGAGGACATACCCCAACACTCTGAGCCCATGGCTCTTCTGCTGCCTTACAGCACTCCTGGACTACCCTGCAGCACCCCTTCATTGCCCTGCACTCCTTCCCTGACTTCCAGCATCCCTTCCTTACCTGCAGCAGCCCTTCCCTTCCCTATACCACTTCCATTCCTTCACCCCTCCCCTTCCCTGCAGTGCCTCTTCCCTGCCCTGTACCCCTTCCTTGCACCCCTTCCCTACCCTGCACCCTGTTCCTGATCTCCAGCATCCTTTCCCTTTCCCTTTCCCTTTCCCTACCCTCCAGCACCCCTTCCCTTGCTCAGAGGGCCAAATTCTGGCAAGTGCAGGGTTGCCCTGAGCACCTGCCAGGCACTCAGCGAGCTGCGGTGGGTGCTGCAGATGCTGGCAGCTCCCAGAGCCTGGAGTGGGAATGGGGGAGGGATGGAGGCAGTTGGAAATGTGGTGCCCAGCAGTGTTGCCACAGTAACAGCCGTGGCAGCGTTTCTATTAAAAGGCCCCGTTTCATTCACGTTGTGCTGGAGCCTGGCCCACACACTCTCACTCAGGCAGAGGCAGTGGAGTGCTGTAAGCTCTTTTTAATTTCTGAAATGCCATGCAAAAGTCCAGCAGAACCTGAACTGCTCCAGGCCAGCAGCTGCAAACATCACTGAAATAATACAATAATATTTGGAAACTTGCAGGGTCAGTGCCTCTTTGTATTACAACAGATAACCTTGAGCTTCTTGCGCCACAGCTTAGAGCTGGTTTTCTGTTTCTCTGGTGATTAAAAGCCTCCGTGCCAGGCTTGCATCAGGGTTCACTCCCTGTGTACTTTGAGGAGAATTGGTTTGGCACTTCAGGCTTCATCCTGCGGCTCTGGAGACCAGTGGGAGTTGTGTCACTGGCCGGGTAGGAAGAGACATTCAGAGCAGACCTTAAAAGACTTCTCAAGGTTTAAACAACTGCAGTGGAATGACAGGAGAAGGGAGAAACAACTGCTCTGAGGAGAATGAATTGGGTTGTGATCTATTCCTGGTTACATCCCTAAAGCTGTGGTGCCGATCCACCTCCATGCCATGGCTGCTGGGTTGTTTTCTTTCAGGATATCCTGCAGCCGTGGTCCCTTTTTGCAGAGGATGCAGTGCCCTGTGCTCCTTTGGCCTCTCTGGTCTGGAAGTGGTGACTGGAAATAGAAGAGTCAGGTCCCTGTTGGGTATAAATCTGAATTTCTCCCACTTGGAAATATTTAGACGTCCGCCAACTGGGTTGGCCCAGAATAAAAATAACTTTTTCTGTGGGCAGTGGAGCTAATGACACCTGCTTCCTTGGGGATTTTTCTCCTTCCTCCTCTAAATATTGCTCCCTGACTCCAGCTTCTTCCTCTCTCCCACCTTCCCACTGAGCAAGAGGCAGAATTCCAGTGGCTGGACAGCTCAGCTGGTTGCTGCCTTGGGGAATGTTTATCATCCAAATTGTGTCAGATTTGCACCAGGTGCCTGCACTGCTAAAACAAGGAGGAACAAAAGTACTTCTCAATTCTTTCCAGTATTCCCATTCAAATTACCACTTCTTTGTTCTTTTCTACATTCTTCTGCTAGAATCTGATCAATGGCTCTAAAACCTTTGGGGACAGAGAGTGGAAAAATTGCAAGATCACACAAATCTTATTTCCTAAGGAAGCTGGCCTGAAACAGGAAATCTTGAATGTTGTCTGTAAATGAAAAGTGCTGTCAGGATCCAGCTTTTATTGATCTTTCCAAATGTACTCCCATAATAAAGAGTTTGTAAGAAGGCCCAGTGAGAGGAGAAATACTGAAAATATTCAAGGTAACAGCGTTATTCACATAGGCAAGATAAAAATGCATTAAGGAGTCCTGCAAACTTCCATTGCCTCACAGTCTCCTATTTTTTATTTGTAACGTATTTTATTTTGCCATTGCTCTGCTCATAATTGTGTTTCCTTTTTCCCTAGTTATTTATTGGCACTTTGCTGTTCACAATCCTGCTGTTCCTCCTGCCTACAACTGCACTGTATTATTTGGTGTTTACCCTGGTAAGATTTAACTCTTGAAACAAGTCAACCACTCTCTTCTGAGGTAGTGAAAATGGTTTCCTAGACATTTTATGGTCATCCATTAAGAAAATAAAAATGTGGGTGTCTTAGGAAGGATTCTCACATAGCTCATGTTTGTGTTTTTCCAAAAGAAATTCCCAGAAAATCCTGGCCAGAAGGACAAACTGCTCCCCTCTCTTTCTCTCAGAAGCTGTTTTTTATGTTTCCATCCACATCTGCAGCAATGGCCTCTCTAGTTGGATCTAGAACTGGGTTTTTAGGGAATTAATTTGCTGTATTAAATGTTTTCAGCCAAGCTTTCCTCAGAGGCTGGAACTTCTTAATTTTTCTTTTATTCCCCCAATATGACCAGTCCTCTACGTGGTCTGCCCGGAGCCAAATTTTCCACAGACAGTGGCCATCACATGATTTCAGCATCTTTTTTGAGCCCTCTCTTTTCAGATGATCTTGGCAGCAGAAAATAACTGCAGTGGGACAAAAGGAGGTGCTTTTGTCAGGGACAGAAAACACAGAGCAGGAAGCTCATTTCTGCCTGCTCTGCTCTTGCTTAAACTCTACATGGGGTTTCTTCAGGCTGCAAAGAGCTGTTGCAGCTCACTGTTGGAGAGAAGAGAATTTACATTCACTGGTACAATGTGATGGAGTTGACTCAAAGTGGGAGAATTTGGGTTTGCTTTTCAACTGTGGCTGTTGAAAGTGGAATAGTTCTTGTGCCCTTGCTGGTCACAGCATCTCCAGCTGTAGGAGCTTCATTCCAGTTACACCTTAAACCCAGATTGCTGAGGGCGCTCACACAGGGTCTGGATGCTCAGCACCTCCAGACAGCACATCCAATTTGGGAGGCTTTAGCTTAGCCCAGAGCAGTGTTAGATCCCAGCTCAGCTCAGGAATGTACAAGTGTCTAATCTCCTGTTTCCTGAGATGTTCTGTTAAACTGGTTTTTGTAGCTCCGGTTGCTGGTGGTGATTGTGCAGGGCCTCATACACTTGCTGGTGGACCTGATCGACTCCCTGCCTCTTTATTCCCTCATCCTTCGCCTCTGCAGATCCTACAGGCTTGCAGGTGAGTCCCTCAGCTCTGCCCCTGCAGCACCTCAAGCATTTTGCATTATATGCTTGATTTTGGTGCACTGGATCACTCCTGAATTGAGGATGCAGTGCAATGGGGGTGGGAAAGAACCTGAGGCTCGAGCCATGCAGGTGTTTCTACTGTGAAGCAGTTCCTGCAAGGAGGAGGATAAGGATGTCAATGGAAAGGAATCTGAACCTGAAGCAGGATCAGGAGCACCTTTAGAAAGCCCTTGGCCACTAAGAATTATGGGCACCATATAAACGAGGTCATCTTTTATTCCAGTTCTGTACAGGTCAGGTAAAACTTTGCATGGTGTGGAGCTGTCAGGGGAGGGTCAGGTTAGATATTAGGAAAAGGTTCTTCCCCCAGAGGGTGCTGGCACTGCCCAGGCTCTCCAGGGAATGGGCACAGCCCCGAGGCTGCCAGGAGTGTTTGGACAGCACTGCCAGGGATGCCCAGGGCGGGATTGTTGGGGGGTCTGTGCAGGGCTGGGGGCTGGACTGGATGATCCTTATCCCTTCTGAATCAGGATATTCCATGATTCTGTGAAACAAGCTTATAACTTTGGGTGTTTGGGCTCTGAAACAAGCCAAATCACAAAAATACTTGGAATATCAGTTGTTCCAAAGGGTTGGATCTGCAGTGATTGCAAATCAATGGAGCTCTTTCAGTTCTGTGCTGACTGACTGACTGAAGCCCTGAGCTGAGGTGTTTGGATGAATGTCAAAGCTCTAGGCAGAGTTCAGATAATCGTTCCCTTTTTGAGACTAATATGTCACCATTTTGAAACCAGTCATTGTTTTTCCACTTTGGGTAACCATAAACCATGGCTGGCACTGGAGTAAAGACTCGTTTTGGAATGCCTTTGACTGTCCCACAGCTATGGTTGATCTAGTTACAATCAAGCACATCTAAATTATTATCTCCCATCCTTTTAAAGAGCATGCAGCAGGAATTTAGCATAGAAAAAAGAGCTTGATCATCAGTAAACCAAGGCCAGTCATCAAAGGCAGAGGAAGCTTGAGGCAACCTCAGCAGCTTTGTCTGCTGGAGTGCTGCCAGGCTCAGTTTTGGGAAGGTAGAGCTGAGCTGTGTTACCAACTCTGTTGCTTTTCCATGGGAACCTTCAGCAGGTTCCTATGAATTTCCTGGCAGAAACCTCTTAAACCCTTCAGGGCTTGTCTTTGGAGAACAGGAGATGCTGCTGAAGAGAACTGACCCAGTAATGAGCAGGATGTAGGCCAGGAGGAAATCTTGGTGCCACTGAGAGGTGTAAGACTATGAATTCCTTTAGGTTATGTAAGGCCACAAGTTACTTCTCCTCATTCCTGTTCAGCCAGGTCTCTGCTGCAGGAAACGAGCCCCCACCCGAGCAGGGGATTGACTTCTTGGCTGAGTTCCTTAACTGGCATTGCAGTGCCCTGGTGCCTGTGAGAGGAAGAGGCATCTCTGAGCATTTCTGCAGCCTGTGTTCCTGCCCCAGCACAAAACCGTGGCAATCCAGCAGGAACACATGGAGCAATTGAATCTAATGCAAAGGACTTCAGAGAGTACACATCACATGGTGTCCTCACTGCTGAGCTGCTGCCTCCCTTGTCAGACACAGAACTTGGAGAAGACATCCTCTGGCAGGTGTTAGGGCAGCTGATTATACAGGCACCATCAAGATGGTTCTACCAACATGAGTGGATAGTTTTTGCTGGTAGGAAGGGGATTGAGTTCAACTCAGTTCAGCTGTGGCATGTGGCCTCCAAGTTCTTTGACTCAGTGTCTGAATTGTCAAAATACTCCACTGAGGAAGCCCAGGCCAGGGGTAGGTGAATGATCCATCCACACACCAGAAACTAAATGCATTTTTTTCTTTCCACACATCCCAAGTGAAATATTTATGACTTCCAAAGGTCTTTTTCATCTAGGTCACAGCTGATGTCCTCTGTGCAAGAGTTCTGTGCATCCAGTGCCAGCTCAAGGGGTGCCACCTTGGTTGGGATGTGGATTCACAGCACGAAGAAAGGAACAGTGGGGGTTTCAGGGCTCTCAAACTGCCCACACACAAGTTATCAGCATTGTTTGATTGTGAACAGGCCAGCTTGTTTTTCCTATATTTCCCTTTCCCGATATTCACAGTGGGAATGTTGGGACAGGTTTTGTCATAGTTCTGTAGGACCTGCCACAATTGCTGGAGTACAAACCAGCAGTGCACTCACTTGAGTGTGCTGTCATGTGAAAAAATGCAAACGAGTTCATGTGCTGACCTCTCCTGTGCCATTGCTGATGCCTTTGTACAGGAAAAGCAGACCCCTGAGCTCTGGAGTTGGCTGGAAGTCACAGAATAGTTCAGGGTTCTTCTGTGCTGGAGTGATCTGCAGGAGCCTGAGCCTGCCTGTGCTTCCCATGGGAAGGGAACTGCTCAGAGTCCTGAGCACTGCAGTCATCTGCAGGTCATTCTAAAATGAATTTATAACCTTTTTGTGCTTGTATTTGCTTAGAGGTTTAAGACTCTTGAGCAAATAAATAATCTAATGAAGAAAATGTTGGCTTGCAGCTTTAGAAGGGAGGTGCGTGGCTGGGACCTACAGAACCAGCATTTGCTGGGATAATGGACTGTTCCTGGGGAAGGACTCCAGAGTGCTCAACCACATATCTGAACCTTCAGTGCCTGCTTGTTTCTGTCTCTCTCTGACAAAATCTGCCAGAAAAGTAGTTCCTGGAATGGCTTAGACACTTCCTCGTAGCCAAAGCTCTGTGAATCACGATGAGCACTTTGGTCACCCAGCACATTTGCTTGTTGAGGCCCAGGGTACTCAAACATCTATTTCAAGCCACTGGGGAAGCCCCTCTATCAATATAATCCAGCAAAATGCAGATAAATCCCTCCTGTCCTGGACAGAAAGACCTTCATAATTTGGGGAGAGAGTTTAAACCAGAGCCGTGTGCTACAGAAAAGCATTCTATCCCAGGAGTGAACTGTATGATTTTAATTAATTCAAAGCTTGAGGAAAAAGAAAAAACATTTTGGTTTTTCAGTGTGTAAGAGACATAGAGATACTGCAGCAATGGCACTTACACTTACAATGGTGAAGAGTTTTATTTCTGTTTGTGCTCCTGTCAGTGTTTGATCTATGCCTTAGTCTTCTTCCATCTTGTTACCTGCAGGAAAGAATAACAGGGCATGTTTGGCTGGAACAGGTTTGCAGAGATGAATTGATGGCTTTATTTCTGTGAAGTAACTTTGTAAGAAAAATGCCTCTCTGGTGCAAGCTGTTACCTTTGAAACATGGTGTTAAATCTGTGTGTCCACTGTGTCACCCTTGGAATCCAAAATCTTTCCTGTTTATCTTTACAATATTGGCAATGAGGCACATCCAAGAGGAAATAGGAAAGTGGCAGGTTTGATGGGGTTAGTCTGTTAAAAACAAGTGGATGCTGGGCTTAATGGGCAGGGATTGCTTTGAAATGTTTTAATGCCTCCAGGTCAGCCACTTCCCTCGCTCAGCCTGAAAGAGGGATGGATTTGCCCATGTGCTCTGTCCACATGAGCACAAATTAAAGGCAGGCTCTCTGCCTGCTGCTAACATGGAGTTCCCATTCTAATGGAAGTTTGGGAAAAGTGGAAGGTTTTCCCAGTCATCCTCAAGTGTGGCTGGCTGGTTTCTAAGTTTTCAAGCTGGAGGTGAGAGGGGTTACTTTTAATGGAGCTGTGTCATTAGGCTTAAAGCATTGTAGAGACAATGCATGCTTCCTGTTGAAAATGGGGAATGTTCCCAAATCCAGAAAGGTTGAAGACAATCTCTAGGGAATCAGTGCTCAGCCAACAGCACTGTTGTTGCAGCAAATGCATGGTCTGTGCTCCAGGCATTGAACTGTGGAATATCCTGAGTGGGAAAGGGCCGCAGAGATCATCGAGTCCAGCTCCTGACCCTGCACAGGACACCCCCACAATCCCACCATGGGTTTGCTTTCCTTGTTTTGTGTCTTTGCAGCTGGAGTGAAGTTCAGAGTCCTTGAGCAGCAGGATGGAAAACCTCTGCGACTCCTTATGCAGGTAAGGCTGCTGTGCCTTCCGTGGCAATTCCTTCCCCCAGAGTGACCCCAGTCCATCTGTGCTGCTCCCACTGAAAGGCTCCACTTCAAAATTATCAGCTGTAAAATGCTGAAACAAGGGAAATAATCCCGTGTTTAGCTAGCAATGGCTGGCTGCTGCTTTCTGTGCTTTTTGATGCCCTGCTTGTGTCCTGTGTTTGGAGAAAATTCAGTGCCCTGGATGGTGTGAAGTGAAATGTAGAAGAAGGAGAGGTAGGAGAAACACAGAGCTGTGTTACTTCTGGGATTAAGACCCCATGCCATTATCACCTCCTGGCTCTGTACATCTTCATGTGATAATTGCTGAACACTGGGAGAAGCAAAAAAAAAGCAGTTAAACCATCCAGAATGAAGCAGCAGGAAAAGCTCTTCCCCTCCAGAGGTGCTGGAAAGCCTTGGCTGCTCCATGAGGCCAGCAGGATGGGAGCCTGGGCAAGATGAGAGAGGAAAGGGCCTCCTGCTTTTCTTCTGAGTTGCCCTGGTGAGGGGTACAGGCAAAGCTTACCTGTGCTTTTGTAACCCCCTATTCCCAAGCTCTGGCATCAAAGATACTAAAGGAAATTATCTTCTGAAAAGAAATGAGGTGTTGTCAGCAGGGAAGTTCTCTTTTCACTTTCAGGAGTGAAATTTCCATCTCCTGACCCAGCAGGAACACAGCCATGACTGAAGGCAGCTTTTCTTGCTCTCTGCATCCTAAAGAGGAGAGACTGCCAGTAGTGTATAGCACTCATAAAAGCACTTGGACACTGGGAGAGTGTGTGGGAAGGATTTAACTGCAGCTTCCCAGTCCTTTTGCTTTTTCCATCACCAGTCCCACCCTATTTCAGCAAAGGTCAGACTAGCAGGGAACCAGCAAACCAGCTAGTAGCAATTCCAGAGGGAATCCCTTCTACAGATGTCTTCTAGGGCAAAACTAGCATTCTCTAAGCAAGCTGTCTTCCCAGCTCCTGCCTTTCAGTAGCATAGTGGTGTAAGAACCAAAATGTGCCATCCTTCATGGCCAGGAGATTCCAGGAAAAGGAAAGCAGACACCAGAGATGAGGCACAGGAGCTGCTGAGCAGAGGTTTTGGCATCAGTGTGTGTGATATGAGGTGGATGGAGTCTGCAAAGGGAAAAGACCACAGCTTAAAGAGCAGAGACAGTGAGTCATGACTGTGGTGAATTTTCCTTGGACAACTGCAGGAAGATCCATTTTCTATCTGGAATATAGCACAAGTCATCACCTCAAGAGGTGGAAGGGCTGCAGTAGATGTCTGCTCTGGCCTTCTGTTCCAATAATAATGAGCAGACAGTCAGAAAAGGCACTTTTTTGCTCTTTGTGCTGATGGAAATGAAAAATGGGCTCATGTCAGAAATCCTGCTGAATATCCCACTTTCTGATAGGCCTTTGGAGAGGGTAATCTAAAAAACCTATTTTTAAGTGAAATTCTTGTGCATGGTGGCGTGCCTTTCTTGAGAATCTGCAGTGACTTTGCCCTTCTCTGTGTGGAAGCCCTCTTGGAGCAGTGCCTGGTGGAAGTCAGGCTGGATGCATGGACCTATGCCCAAAAGAATTGCAGCTGTGTGTGATAGTCTGAGCTGTCCTGTGGGGCACTGGTAATGGATTAGAAATCAATAATGCTGGCTTTGAGTATTCCAAACCAGCTCCTGGTTCTGCCAAGAGATTATTTTCGATTTTTAAGATAGTATCTCTGGAATGCAAAGTCCAGACCCTGGAGGGGGGCAGAGGATGGGGGATGACATTTTCATTCCAAATGCTATTTAATATTCTTCAGGAACTCTTACATAGGTCAGTGTTTTCATTAGTGTTTAAAGTAATTTCTTTTGGTGCACAAGAAGAAACATTTCTGGCAGTGTGGCTCAACTGCACCAATGGCCCAGGGAGAAAACTGGCTTTAAGCTGAAGGAGGGCAGGTCTGGAGTAGGTATTAGGAAAAAATTCTTCCCTTTGAAGGTGGTGAGGCCCTGGCACAGGGTGCCCAGAGGAGCTGTGGCTGCTCCTGGATCCCTGGCAGTGTCCAAGGCCAGGCTGGACGGGGCTTGGAGCAAACTGGGACAGTGGAAGGTGTCCCTGCCCATGGCAGGGGTGGAACAAGATGGGCTTTAAGGTTCCTTCCACCCAAACAATCTGAGATTCTGGGAATCGAGGACACAATGAGTTTGATCCATTCATGTACCTTTTACTGGAAATCTCATCTTCTCCAGCAATTGTTTTGGAAAGGGTTAAACAACAAAGGACAGGGAAATGGAACATCTCCATTAGGATGGATATTCTAGCAGAGTCTGTTATAGCTTTGACCTACAGAACTTTCATAAAGGGAACAAATTTTGCCTCTTCACTGGTAATGAGTTTTGCCTGTTTGCTTCCATTTGTAACAGAGAGGCAGAGACCTGAATTGCTGTGGGTGTAAAAAGCCCTGGTTATTACAGTGGCCATGTTACCCCTGGCTATCACCACTCTGCCCAGGGATGCTTCTCAACACGAAATGTGTGCAGCCCTTCCAGCCCACACAGCTGATAGTCAGAGGAGCACACGCTGTGTCTCTCCCTTGTAGACCAGCAGTTCCTGTCCTCCTCCCCCAGCATGTTTGCACATAGGACACTCTGCTTTGCCTACAGCTGAGGAAATGGGCAGAAATAGTTACTCAGGTTTTACGGCTCTTAGTGCTGGGGACAGGTTTCTTTGGCCTTTTTTTTCCCCCCCTCTATTTATTCTTTTCTTGTAATTTTCCCTGCAAGCAGCTGCCCTGACCTTTTCCCTAAACTTCCTATGGATGCTTCTGTGTACAGGCATTTTCTCCTTCTGCTTGAGCAGTCTTGTGCTTGGAAACTAACTTGACAAAGATCTCCAGGATTAATTCCAATAAACTCTTAGCTCAACCCTGCTTTCCAAGAGCTCCATCTCTGTAGGCACTGGGGGTTCATCCCTCACCACTCCAGGCAGCTGAAGCAAGCTGGTGGCACAGGCAAACTCCCAGAAACCCAGATGCTTTTTAGTGGACAAAAAAAAAAAATTCAGCTTTGACTAAATAGTGACTCAGTTCATGGGGTTTTCTGTCTCTCCTTCCTTTTGTGGCTGGATTCTGTGCTGTGAATTACAGTCTTCTTTCCCACAGCTGCTTTGTTGTTCCAGCAGACATCCAGAAATGGATGTCCTTCCATTTCTCTCCACTGACCAAGCTTTCCCTGCCTCTGTAAGTCCTCACCCCATGGCAGATGCCCTGGGCATCTCTCATGGTCTGTGCTCTGAGCCCCACCCATCTTTGTGGTCCTTTGGAGATGGTGCTGTGCATCCTTTACATTTGTCAGGTCTTGGCCACACTGGATCCATCCTGTGGGCTTCACCTGTCTCCCTACCCTGAATGCTTCACTGGATTGAGCATTTCCAAGGTCTGACATGCTTCTGTCATCCCTTGTACAGTTAATGTGTCCATTCACATCCCTGTCTTCAAAAGGTCAATACAGCAACTGGGGACCATGGGCAGAACTTTTGTAGGCACAGACTTGGGCACAGAAATCAAATTAAAAAATATTAACTCAGCCAAGGAGACTTAATTGAAAATGGTAATGAGGAGCTCTGTGGTGTGATCCTGTCATGCTGGGACTTGGTTCCACTGGGTGGTTTTGGGTGATACCAGGTTTCACTTAACACACAGCTGTGGGCTGAGGACTCATAACAGATACAGCTGAACTGGTCTGTTCTAGAGGAGTTCCTGGAGTCCCAGTGCATCCCCAGTGCAGTACTAGATGTAGGTTTAAATTAGATATTAGGAAACATTTTTTCACTGGAAGGGTGGTGAGATGCTGGTACAGCTGCCTTGGGCAGTGGTGGAGTCACCATCCCTGGAGATGCTCAAAACAGTCTGGATGTGGCATTTGAGGACACGGGTTAATGGTGGCTTTGGCAGTGCTGGGTTAAGGGTTGGACTCTATGATCTTAAAGGTCTTTTCCAAATTAAAAAATTCCATGACTGTGATTCTGTTGCTGTTTGCTGCCTCTCCAGCCACTGTCCCCTCCACTCTGGTGTGTAACACACGCCCCTCTCATTCTCCCAGCTCTCATGCTGGTGCTTGCCTGCCCCTTTGCTTGGGAATGATTCTAGTAACACCCCTTGCCAAGCTCAATTTGTTAATGTTGGAGGGTATTGGAGGAGGATAAACAGCCTTTGCAAGCCAGGGAGGGATTCTGATGCTGTGTGAGGAGCAGGACTGATGCTTCCCTTGCTGCTGTCCCTCTTTCTCCACACAGATCAACCCCCTCTCCTATGGAGGTGTGGTCCAGACCTACAGACTGCCCACCTACAGCTGCTATCCCAGGGACTCCTGGGCATCTCTCTGCAAGAAGCTGTTCCTTGGAGAGCTCATCTACCCTTGGAAACACAAAGGAGACAAGCAGAACTAAAGACAGTGGAAGAACTGAGGAACTTGACCTGAAAAACATACCGAGTCCTAATGCTTTGGGACCAAAGGCTGCTCAGAGCCAGCAACTGCTCCATCCCTTTAAATAGATTTTGGTAACATAGGAAGGGCTGAATTTTTAAAGGCAAGTGTTTTTAGACATTATATTTCAACTTATTCCCTTACACTGTGTTTGTATATTATGCTAATGATTATTTTGGAAACAAAAGCTTAAACCTCTCAGTGCCTCATGAAACCAGCACTCAGTGTCATGGAGGAAGCAGCTCCCAAATGGTTTGGTGATGCATTTCTCCTTCCACGTCAGCTCACAGGGCCATAGCAAAGCAGCCCCTCAGCTGGTTCAGAGCCACAATGCTGTGGTGCCTTCAGCCAGGGCATGTTTTGGGCCTTTTGTGCTTCAGCCTTCGAGCCAGTTGATCAAAACCGTGTGGAGAATCAGCTTGTGGAGTCCTGCACTGGAAACTGAGCAGCTGGGTGTCTGAGTTCATGGGATATTTATTAATTTCTTTTGAGGAGGGCTTGCACTCACCCTCACTGCAGCACCAGAGAAGGTGTTGAAGGAGCGAGGCTGGAGGCCCAGAAGCACAGACTGGTGTATCATGATTCTGTGATTTCTCTTAGGTGAGTTTTTTGCTTTGGATACATTTCCAAAGTGCATCAGTGCTTGGCTTTCCATATCCTGGTCTCATTTTGACTTGTCTCCTATTCTCTCTCTTGGAAAGGGTGCCTGTGCACTGGATGGTGATGTCCCACTGGGCATGGTGTGGTTGTGTCAAGTTTAAATACAGCCCTTACCCAAAATACACTTCCTCCAGCTCTGCTTGTTCCTCTGCCCCAGCTCAAACAAGGAGCCAGTGTCACTGTACTCTGCTTTTTGCACTGGCAGGTGAGGGCTGTGCTGGATCCTGCCCCTTTTCCCCTGGCTGGCCAAGGAACCAAGGGTGGAGGAGGAAGAGGACAAGGCTGCAGTGCCCAGCCCTTCTCTGGATGGCTGCCTCTGGATTCCAGTGGGCGTTGGCAGGGCAAGGTGCCCTGGGGCTTTAGGATCCTTCAGTCAGCACTCCCAGGGACAGGGTCAGAGTTTCCTGCCCCAGCCCTGTGTCTCATCCATGTGCTGGCAGCTGTGCCTCCCTGCTTTAAGACATCCCTGGCCAGATGTATTTGGGTTGTCTGGAGCTGCTAAAAGCCCCTCATGGTGCAGTCACTGCCTCTACAGGCATAGCCTGAGCAGGAGAAAAGGAAGGTCTGCAGGCAGGGGCATGGTCCAGACATTCCTTAGCAGGCAAAACTCCAAGGCCTTTGAGGTTTCTTAGGGATATGTGAGGGAGGCAGGATGCATGAGCACTACATGATGCCCTGTCACCTTGAGCCAGGGCACATCACTGGGGAAAGCCACTGTGGGAACCCCCCCTCGCCATCTGCCACTGCAGGCTCTGGCTGGGACATCCCTGCCTGCAGAAACTGGAGAGAGCTTTGATGATCCGGGCTTAAAACTCCTGTGCAGCATCTTCTTGTCTTGGAATTATCACTGCCTGAGTTATTCTCTGCACTCCAGGTGGGAATAGCTGTAGGCTGTGATGCATTTAGTGGATGAATGGTCTAAATAACATTTTCACTTCAGCTGAAGTCAGTCATGAGCCATCCTCACCTGGCACTGAGCAGAGCAGGTTTACACCTTACCTCTCTCTCATCTTTCCCCTGGAGCTCCTAAATGATATCCCCTGGTTCCTCCCACGCCTGCACAGTTCAGTTTGCTGACTGCTGTGAGAAACTTTGTTATTTTTGGTCTTGTGAAAGTAATGTTTCTAATATCCTGGCTTTTAAAACCTTTCTGTGAAACCAGACATTTGGTGATGGTCCTAATCATGGTCCTTTGGGATCAAATGCCATGAAAGCCCCAGAGACAGCACAGAGCCATGAAAACCAACAGCTGTGACCTTCCTATTGGTAACCTGCCAGATGTATCAGATGTTCCAGTGTTGAGTTTGTTTACTAAAGGCTGATACTGACTCTGGGGTGGAGAAATACCAAACTGAGAAAAAGATTTTCCTCAAACTTGAGATCCTGGGCCTTCTGCAACAGAGAACCTTAAGCAGCCCAGCTGGGCAGTGGCAGCTCCTTGTAGGTGCAGTTCTCCTGTGTCACCCAGAGCTGGTGCCTGAGCTGCCACTCTGCTCCTCACACTGGGTGTTCTCCTTGCCTGTGATGGTATCTGAGCATCTGAGTTGCTTCTGCTGGATGTTTGCCATGTCTCTCCTCTTCCTTTCCATCCTCTGCTCTGAGTCTTCCCCCACCCTTTTCCGACTCTGTGCAGAGACATTACAACAACAGACATCCTGCTCAGGAACACTTGACCTTATGTCATCTCTCTAATTAGAAGTTAGGATCAGCCTCATCTTCCACAGCAGCACAGACTGGCCCAGCGCTGGCATTTCCTCAGGGAAGAGGCTGCTGGTAAGGCTCTGGCTCTGATTTATCCTCAGATCCCTATTATCCAGAGCAGCCCTTGGATGAGAAGTAGTTAAAAATTCCAGATCTCCCATTCCTACCACGCACCCCTTATAGCAGGCAGCAAGCAGGCTTTGCCAGCCATCAGTCAAAGACTCTCATCTTACAGACTTTTTAAAGTACTGCATTTCCTTATTATTATTTCTCCCACCTTTTGGTTCTCAGTGCTGCCACAAACCCCCTCTTTACTTAGGCAGGGGGTTTGTGAAGGAGAATGTGATTCACTGCATGAAAAACTGTGTCCTAGAGAGAAATTCTGTCTTGGAGAAATACTTTCTTCCCCTAACCAGGACAGCATGTGACAATGCTGAAAGAAAACCTCAGTAATTACACTGCACTGCAGGCTGGTTATGGGTTTGGGAGTTTTCCCTGATGCTGCAGCTGGACTGTGCCCTGTTCAGGCCCACACAAAGACTCTTGCACAAATATACAACCCATATGTTGACTTTCAGCAGTATAAGGCAGGAAAATCTGCATTTCACCCTGCAGAGAACGAGCTCCTTTCCTTCTGCCCTGTGCCGTCTCTTCCTGCTGCTACAACAGCAACTTCTTGCTTAACTCTAGCCCTCAGTGATTTACCCTTTATGCTTAGACCTGCTGGTTACACCATCACAGGAAACTGGTGGAGGCTGTGACCATCTGCTCCAGCCCCTGCTGACACAGGGCCACCCAAGGCTGATTGCCCAGGTGGCTTTGGGATATCTCCAAGGATGGCAACTCCAACACCTCTTTGATCAACCTGTGCCAGTGCTTGGTCACTCCCACAGTGAAAAGGTGTTCCCTGCTCTCAGGCAGGGTTTGATGTGTTTCAGTTCGTGTCCCTTGTCCTTGTGTTGTGCAGAGCTTGGCGACAACTCCGATTGCCTCAGTGAATGTGAACATGATCAGACCTGTGTCATCTCTGCTCTTGTTCCCCCTCCTCAGGGACTGCTCAGCAGCCCCTTTGCCTTTTGAAGGCTAAAGGCTTGGTTAGAGGGGGTGCCTATGCATTGATTCAGATCCCTGACCTGCTCCTTGGTCCTTTTTCTGGACTTGGTAGCAGAGAGCACTTTCTCTCCAGCCACACTCATGCCTGTGCTGAGCTCACAGTGGGAGCTCTGGAGGCTTGGGCAGCAGAACCCCAAACCTGGCAGTGTCCAGGTCTGCAGGGTCAGGGAACAGCCTAAGTGTGGAGCCCTGGGGCTCTGCAGGATGAGTGTGCTGTGCACACACGGGGGATGGGTGTGGATCTCAGCTGATCCTCCACATGACAGGAGGCCACAGGGTTTCCCAGCTGGATGGGGAGTTTTGAATGCAGGATAAACATGTTCAGAGCAATCCAAGCCCCAGCTGATCTGCCTTCCTGGATGAGAGCACAGTGCCCATCCACACATCTTTGCCTCTGGCTCACCATTTTGCATTAGGAGTTGCTGCAAGAGTCTGTCACCTTTGGTTCCAGTCCTTATCCACGCCTGGGCCTCAAAACTGGAATGCTCAGATTCTCTATTTACCATCTCAGCAAGCTAAATAGGAGGAGTGTTCCTGCACTGATGGCTGCTGCAGGTGACAGAACAACCCCTTGCATTCCCAGGCAGGTGCTGGGGCTGGGAGCAGTGAAGGTGTTTGGGGGAAGCTGCAGAACCCAGGCCCAGCTCAGGGCAGGGATAGGTGCAGCTCCTCTCCCATCCACTGTTATTTAACATCTGGCACTGGGGAAGTTCATGAGAACTCCGCAGTTCTTGTAATCAATCCTCCTCACAGTGTTTTCTGGTTTTAAGTAAAGTATTATAAAAAAGCACTGACTCATTGAGAGTTTCATTAAAAGTGTGTGTTTGTGAGGTTTGGCAAGGAAGTTAAAAGCCACTGTGTATTTCTCCTTCCCTCACGTGAACCACCAGGCGTTCAGCAGGAGCAAAGTGCTCCCGCAGCAGCAACACAGTGTTTGTTCTAAATGTCACCACTAACCCCAGCTGAAGGTGACTTCCTTCCCACTGCAGCCCTGATGTGAAAAGCAGCTTAGTGATGTGAAACACAGACCAGTCCCATGCACCAGTCCAGGAACCAGCCCTGGCTCAGGAACCACACTGGCTTGAGGCTCGTGGCAGCTCCAGTTCTGCAGGCAGGAGTGCTGGGCAGAGCAGTGGCAGCCAGCAATGCCAGCAGTGCCAGTTGCAGTCGGGATGAGGGATGCTGCACATACCAGTGCTCGTGTGTGAGTTTAGGGATGGAGAGCTTTGTTCTACTGGTAGGTCTTATTGGTTAATTTAGCCTTTTAATCAGAATTTGAAGGGATTTTGATTACACCAATATAAAGATGTTGGGAGGAAAATCCAGCCCTTCCCTCCAGTTTGACTTGCTGCTGAGCACGGTGTGGCTGTCAGCAGCACAGGGGCAGGGCAGAGTGGCTGCTGGAGGCTCAGCTAATCCAGGCAGGCTGTTCAGCCCCATCCCAGGGGCAGTTCCTCAGCCTCTGCTCTCACACACACGGCTATTTCAGCACTTGTCCAGCTATAATTGTTCTGCCAAGGCCAGACCACAAAGCTTGTGCAAGGAGGATCCAATGAATGCCACCTCAGGCCCGGGAGATGGTTGAGGTGATGCTCCTCCAGCTCTGGGTGTTCCTGTGATTCAGAGAGGGGTTCTTCAGCTTTCCATGAGCCTGTCCATGTGGTGTGTTCACTGTGAGGGGGCAGGATGGGGGGCAGTCCTCTGTAGCACAGCACAATGCTAGCAACAGCCCAAGTTGGGCCTGGGAATGACGGGTCCTTCTGGCCACTCCTTCCCTCCTCACAGCAGAGCACTCACTCCCTTGAATTCCATTCCTTTCTCTTTTTCCCTCTCCCAGATGAATGCACAGCTCTGATGAAGTCCCCACATTGCAGCAGGCCCCTGCCAAGGTCACCCCTCTGCCAGGATTGCCCCTCTCCCTGTCTCCACCTTCTTGCCACAATTCCCACCCGTCTGGGCTCTGTTTGGTTTCCAGCATCCCACCAAAGATGAAAGAAATCCCTTGAATGAGCAAGCCATAAACAGGGCTTTAGCTGGCCCTGCGGAGTGGCACGACTGAGAGCCAGAGGCTGAGAAAAGAGAAATAAAATAGAGGAGATTCCTGCCCAGCCTCCTCCTGTCCACTTCCACTGCTTTAGGTCCAGTGGACTGTTGGACAGAAATGAGGCTTTTCTCTCCTCCAGGGGAAAACAAACATCTCTCCCATTACCCTGCTCCTCTCACCAGGCTGTGCCCTGGGGTGGATGTTTTCCACAGGCCTTACCCTCCATACCCCTTTACCCTGGGAATGCAGTGCCCAGGAATGGCAGTGGCTGCAGGACACCTGCTCTTTGGGTTTGATTTAGCTGCTCTTTGGGTTTGCTCTAGCTGCTCTTTGGGTTTTCTCTAGCTGCTCTTTGGGTTTGCTTTAGCTGCTCTTTGGGTTTGCTTTAGCTGCTCTTTGGGTTTGCTCTAGCTGCTCTTTGGGTTTGCTCTAGCTGCTGTTTTGTCTTCCTCTGTCAGTGCTCTCACTGTGCTTTGGCAGCAGCCATGGGAGCTGGGAGAGGGCACAGAGGGGGCTGTGTTTGGCCCCTGCCAGTGGAGAAGCCAAACTGAGCAGCTGAGGGTGAGGATCCCCTTGGCCCACAGGACACAAACCCCTCACCAGAACAGGCCACCCCAAAAGGGATTCACAGTTTATGGCCCCAGGGCAGCACAGGAGCTCAGGCCCTCAGGCTGTGGGAGAGGGAAAGAAGCCAGGCCAAGACCATGAAAGAGGGGCCAGCCCCCCCTCCTTGTGAGTGTGGAGGAAACAACTGGAGCAAGTCCAGGGAGGCCACAGAGATGCTCCAAGGGCTGGAGCCCCTCTGGCTCTGGAACCAGGCTGGGAGAGCTGGGGGTGCTCACCTGGAGAGGAAAGGGCTTCAGGGACACCTCAGAGCCCCTTCCAAGTCCTAAAGGGGCTTCAAGAGAGCTGGAGAGTGACTGGGGACAAGGGATGGAGGGACAGGAGAAGGGGGAATGGTTTCCCACTGCCAGAGGACAGGGTTAGATGGGAGATTGGGAAGGAATTGTTCCCTGTGAAGGTGGGCAGGCCCTGGCACAGGGTGCCCAGAGAAGCTGTGGCTGCCCCTGGATCCCTGGAAGTGCCCAAGGCCAGGTTGGGATGGGGCTTGGGGCAGCCTGGGACAGTGGAAGGTGTCCCTGCCCATGGCATGGGGGTGGGACTGGGTTGTCTGTGAGGTCCCCTCCAACACAAACCATTCCATGATTCTATAAAAACATCACCCCTCAATCCATCCCCTCTCCCTCTCCATCCATGAGTGACCCTGCCATGCTCTTCAGTCCTTCCCAGGGCTCTCTGGCATGAGCAGCCACCAGGAACTCCCCAAGGAGCTGGGGAGCCACAGGATCCTTGCAGGCTGAGGGACATCTGTGGTGCTCGCTGGGCTGGGGAACATGAATCATTGAAATGGGGTTCATTGGAAGCAGCCAGGCTGGGAATATCGATGGTGAAATGCCCAGCTCTGGAAAGATTAGCCAGATGCTTTATTCAGCACAGGGATTTGTCAGCAATGATGGCAGCGAGAGGATCCTTCACACCTTCTCACTGGGAATCCTCTGGGATTGGGTTTGGGAGTGGTTCCTCAGGATGTCAGGCCAGTGCCAAGGGCTTCCAGTGAAGAACATCCAGGAGTCCCAGGTACAGGCTCAGCCTAGCACCCACAGCCCCAATGCCATCCCCATTCCCTGGGGATATGCTGGATATCACCATAGCTGCCCCCTGCCCCACCGACAATGGAGTGCACACCCCTCCCACCCCAACAACCCACTGCCTGCCATAAAAGGGATGCTCACCCACCTGGATGACCCCAAACCATGGGTGCCTCTTTCTGGATGCCCATCCCATATCTGGAGGAGGACACTTGTATGCCCTCCGTCCCACGTACCCACCCACCTGGACACCTGGATGCCCCCAGATCCTGGGTGCCGCCTTTTCTTGTGTGGGATGCTCTGGATGCGTCCCCATCTACGTGCCCCTGTGCCCCTCCCATCTGGATGCTCAGCTCACATCTGTATTCTCCTCNCAAACCGTGGGTGCCTCTCTTTCTGGATGCCCATCCCATATCTGGAGGAGGATACTTGTATGCCCTCCGTCCCACGTACCCACCCACCTGGACGCCCCCAGATCCTGGGTGCCGCCTTTCCTTGTATGGGATGCCCCACACATCTGGATGCGTCCCCATCTACGTGCCCCTCCCATCTGGATGCTCAGCTCACATCTGTATGCCCCTCCTTCCTGGAGGACACCTGGGTGCCCCGCACATACGGCTGCTCCCAGTCCCGGGTTCCAGTCCCGGTTCCCAGTCCCGGTTCCCAATCCCGGTTCCCAGTCCCAGTTCCCAATCCCGAGTCTCAGTCCCGGGTCCCAATCCCGGTTTCCAGTCCCGGTTCCCAATCCCGGTTCCCAGTCCCAGTTCCCAATCCCGAGTCTCAGTCCCGGGTCCCAATCCCGGTTTCCAGTCCCAGTTTCCAGTCCTGGTTCCCAATCCCGGTTTTTCCAATCCCGGTTCCCAATCCCACTTCCCAGTCCCAATTCCCAATCCCGGTTCCCAATCCCGGTTCCCAATCCCGGTTTCTAGTCCCGATTCCCAGTCCCGGTTCCCAATCCCGCTGCCTCTCTCCGGTCGGGTGCCCCCAGCCCGCCTCGCTATCCCATCATGCCCTGCTTCCCGCAAGGCACGCCGGGAGCTGTAGTCCGCAGCAGCCCAGCAGTCCGCTGGCCCTGCCCCCTGAGCTCTGAGGGGCGCGTCGGGGCGGGGCGCTTTTGATTGACGTGTGGCTAAGCCTATGGAAGCGGCGAATTTGCGGCGGAGGCGGGGCCATTCTTGATTGACGCACCACTCAGCCTATGGGAGTGTCGAGAGCGGGGCCGAGGTACCGCCTGGGCTCGGGCGGACGCGGCGAGTCCGTGCGGCGGGGGCGGCCCAGC
>VWYP01007373.1:4772-46570 GCA_013400435.1 Pycnonotus jocosus | reverse complement strand
GGGCGGAGGATGCGGGCCGGGCCGCCCCGCCGATGAGAGGCAGGATGGGCACCCAGGGCAGCCCGGTGAAGAGCTACGATTACCTGCTCAAGTTCCTGCTGGTTGGCGACAGCGACGTGGGCAAGGGGGAGATCCTGGAGAGCCTGCAGGACGGCGCCTCCGAGTCCCCGTACGCCTACAGCAACGGTAAGGGGGGGCTGGGGAAAGCGGGCCGCAGGACCCCCATCACTGTCACACCCCTATCGCTGTCACCTCCCCCCGCCACTGCTGTCACCCGCATCCCGCGGGGACTCCCGAGGGCCGTACCCCAGCGCCGAGCTGGCGGGCAGGGAGGGGTTGTTTTGCTTTTTCCTTTGTTTTTTTTTTTGTGGTTTGTTTTTTGTTTTTTGGGTTTTTTTCATTAACTGGGAGCGCAGCGCGTGGCAGGCAGCTCAGAGGCCTCCTCAGCTCCTTGAAATGCCCCAAATGTGGAGGAGAATGTGGTCAGAGGGGCTGGTGTCTGATGTAATCCCTGGATGGACAGCCGGACCCTTCCCAAGCGGTCCCGCTCGCAGGGCAGGGCTGCTCTCCTTCTCCCCGGCTGCCACAAGGACTGAGCAGTCCCCAGAGGAAGCAGGGGCTGTAACAAAAGAACTGGAGCCTGATTCCCAGCCCGGAGTCGCTCTGGCTCGGTGGCTGTACCGGGAGCGGCCGCGCTGGCTGATCCACCTCCTGCCAGCGTCGAGATTCCTGATGGAGCCCACGGCAGACCATTAACTACGGTATCACAAGACCGTAATTAAGAGCCAAGGAGCGTCGCTGTGCATTTCCTCCAGTTACAGTGTAGCACGGCCTGGTAGGGTGCGGGTCCTGCTGTGGGTTTCAATCTGTCATCCTTCCCCCTGCTCCGTGCACAATAACATCCCCAAGGGCTCAGACCGTGTATCATCACTGCAGCCCAGGGCAGGAGCAGGTGGTGCCGAGTTTTGCCTGTATCAGGAACCCGAGGGAATCGGGAGCTCCTTGGTGCTCTGCACTGGCCAAATTCGGAGCGTGCAGAGCGATGTGCACGACCATACTCGGTCCTTGGAGCCACCACCAGCTCCCCAGGAGCTGATGTAAGTGCAGCACCTGCTCCACAGAGATTCACGGGGAAGTGGTGACTCAGAAGTGGAGCTGCCCATGAAATGGGAGCAGCGCTTCAGGAAGGAGAAGGCTTTGGTGTCGTTCATCTCCTCGGGTAGCTGGCTGGGCTGGTGTGGTTTGCCTTCGAGGAGGGCTGGGCACTTTAGAGCTTCCCTGAAGAGAGCTGGTGTTTCTGGAGAGCCTGCCTCGCCTGGCAGCTGGGGAGCTGCTCCGTGGGGTTGGTGTTTACTATGCAGAGTGTAACGGGGTGGCTGTTTTAAGTGAAGTGCTACAGTTAATGTTGTCTCCTGATTGAAGTGGGTTTGAAGCAGACAGGGTAGAAATAAGGAGTGACTTAAGTGGGGTCTTTGGTATAAGCATGAAACGCAAAGAGCAGGGATTTTGGCTATGGCTATAGACCTTTTGTCTCAGAACCCACTCTCCTGTAGCAACCAAATACCAGCATCTTTTTGTTGGTAAAAGAAATCTCAGTGAATAATTTCAGAACCTTCTCTTGTCCTTTGTGGGCAATTGAGCCCATTCCTAATTAGAGAATTAGGTCACATATTGTTGTTTCACAGTAATGTATGCCCTGATAGTCTCTGCTTTTCTTGATTCTGGGAAGCGACGCACCTTTAGGATAATCAGCTGGAGTGGCTTTGATATCCAAGTGAATTTATCCTGCTGATGCTGCTCACAGCCTTGGCAGTGGAACTCCCTGTGCCTCAGCTGGGACGTGCTGACAGGGTGTGCTGCTCCCCTGTCCTGATAGAGACCGTCCCTTGAGCAAAGACTTGGATTTTGGGAATAGCTTGAGCCTGGCATCCTCTTTGACACGTACCTAATACCATCCCAAAACAGCAATGCCAGAATGTTATGTGGAGGTTGTGTTTGTAAATCTGCTTGTAAGCACGTTGTCCTTGTTGTCATCCCCTCCCAGATCCCACATCCCAATTTTAAAATGAGTGTTGTATCATTTTACCACTATTTTGGTCAGTGCAGAAAGCACAACTTGCCTGTGCTGATGTGTGCTTTGGGCTGCTCTTGTGGTGGGGACATCTCGTGTGGAGCTCAGGTCCCTGACCTTGGCAGGGAGGGGAGAGAGCATTTGCCTTCTCTGTCTGGTTGGGACCTGCTGCTTTTACTCTGTTGTGTGGAAACATTTGTAAGCAGCCAGGTTTTGTGGTGCAGTGTGGAATGGATCGTCTTTCCAGCTCGGGGAAGGCACACCCTTAGAAGTGAAGCTCTGTAAATGTAGTTCTCTATATTTCAGCTGCTCTTACCCAGCCTATTAGAAAAGGGATTAAGGGATTCCTCTCTACTCCATGGGCATCTCTCACACAGCTGAGATGAAAAGCCCTTTTTCTGTTGGCTTTTAGGTGCTGTAAGCAGCCTGTGCCTGTCTGTGTCAAGTATCTGAGAGCCTTGGATGCAGTGGGAGCTGTGTCTGTTATACACCGCCATAGGTGCTTCTGTCCATCCTTTTTCAGGATCCCTGGATGATCCCTGAACATCCCAGAAGTGTCACTTTTCAGCACAGCTTTGGATCTTGACACCTCGTTCTAAATCAGGCACATCTTAAATTAGCCCCTGCATTTCCTGTGTGCATAGCAAGGCCTCAGCAATGTCCTTTCTTTAAATTGCTGGCAAAATAAACCTGCTCTAGGGGAGCAGAGGTGGTTGTTACTCCTGGTGCAGGAGAAGATGTGAGCAATGCTCTGACCATTGGTGCACCAAGCTGTGAGGGCACTGAGTATGGAACTTTTAGTGACATAAAGGTAGCATTTTGAGGAGGAATTTGAGGTCCATTTGTCATTTGTGTGATCCTTCCTAGGTTGACTCTACAACTATGCAGTGTGTCAGTCTCCAGGAGCATCAGCCAAGCACAGTCCCTGTGAAGAACAGGGAGGGTTATTTTTGTCCTGTGGCTGGATATTGTAACTGATGATTTTGCTTTTTCTTGGCCTTCCACAGAAGACCCTGAATTAAGCTTTCCTACTATTGTTTTGACAGGGAGAACATTAATGTTCTTCTGGAATCCCAGTGTTGTCCTTCCCAGCTTTCACCCTCCCTTTCCCAAATCTGTAGTTGTGGAGGCAGGATGCTGTTCTTAGAGCCTCACTGCTGCTCTGGACAGCTGGAGGATCTCACCTGGGAACCAAAAATCCTGCATTTTCCCTGGATGCCCTCTGCTGTCAGCATTGGCTCCTTCTCCCCAGGTGCAGGGAGGGGCTGCTCTGGCCCCTGTGCCATGAGCCACAGGGTTACACCAGACTCGGAATGAAACTGTGCTTTGCTTGTGGATATGAGTCCCTACACAGATCACTTTGGTCTTTAAACAGCTCACTTGAGGTCTGTCCTTATCCATCCTCACGAACTGAAGCAGGACAGAAATGTCTGTGGTCACGGGGTGGTTTGGGACGTGAGATGTGGTGGAGCTGCACGTGAAAGTAGGGGTGGTGTCCATGCCATGCATGAGGGGCACGAGGCAGCTCCTCACCTGAGGGACCCATGGCTTTGTCACCACCGTGTCATACATCCACTCTGGAATAGCTGGTTGTTCATGTGCTGGAATGATCTCACCCAGCAGGTTTGTTGGCTTGCTGGAGCAGCCAGCCCTGAGCCCGCTGAGTCAGGGCAGCTCTGTGCTCGGCAGGTACAAGGGCCAGCTCTGCCCTATGAGACAGTGCTGGTGCCCCAGGAACAGGGCCAGGGCTGGGCTCACCACACAGACGTGAGGGTGATGTGCTCCCTTCTCACATGATGGAGGGCTTTTTCTGCGGCTGCCTTCCCCCTCACCTGCTGCTGTTCCCACAGGAAAGCAGAAATGTGTGTTAGGGAGAGAGTAGAGCATGTTTTGGAGCAGATGGCTTTGACTGGAAAGGGGGTGGATTTTTATTTTTATTTTCCCTGTCCTCAGCTTGTATTAGGAAAGTGATGAGGATGCAGCCAATGTCCTCACTCTGATCTTGCAATGAGCACACAAAAGCTAAAATGAGAGCCCTGCCCTGCACAGAGTTGGTGCTGACGCCAGCCCTAATGCACTGAGCCCCAGCACCTCCCTTCAACCCTGTCTCTTGCCTGGGTTTTAGTACCTTGATTCAAGCATCATCCTTGGTGCTCTGTATCCCACTGCTATCCAGACCCAAGGCAGTGTCAGGGAAAGGGCACCTCAAGTGCTCAATGCAATAGCTGTTGACAGGTATTTTATGGTTCAGGTGAAAACTGGATCTTTCCCAGGAGTTCTTCCCCTGTAGCAGAAGTGCAGGAATTCAGCTCCTGGGCAGCAGCAGCAGCAAGCCCACCAGAGCTGGGGTTCCATGCCAGGAGCAAGGGCTGGGGCAGTGCAGCTTCCTGCCCTTTCCCTGGCCAGGAGGAACAGGAGAGGCAGCTGAAGACACTGCCCAGCCCTTGGAGGTGGTCGGTCCCCTCCAACTGCCACTGTTTGCCTGGGGATTGCTCTTAATTACCAGGTTGTTTATTTGAGTGATCCACAGCTTTGAATGTCTTTTCCCTCTGGTTGTTTCTGTGCAGCTGTCTGAATCTGGAGATTCCTGAGATGTCTCTTTCAAGTCTTCCTTAACAGCAATTCCTCTCCCAGTATGTCCCTATGACCCCTCAGGCACCAATGTGCAACCAGAAACTCCCCTGGTAGTTCCATGCCAACCAGGACATAACCTGTTCCACAGCAGCGTGCACAGGCAGGGAGTGAAGAGACACTTTGTGTCATGCTCCTTGCTGCCATGGAGAGCAGGTGAAGGGATGTTTCCCAGTGCTTCTGCTCCTTGCCTGCTGAGTCTCCAAGGCTGACCATGGAAGTGGTCTCTTGCTTCTGATCCGCAGCCTGCATGGTGCTGCCGTGTTTGGCTGGAGGTCCTGCTGCACTGGCTCACTTTTCACAGCATTAAAAGGTGTGCAGTGAGCAGCTCTGCTCTAAACTTGAACTTGTGTAAGCACAGGACCTCTCTTGATACTGGCTCACCCTTCTGAGCAGACAAGAATTGCTGGGTGACCCCATGTGCACTAAAACCTCAGACAGGGCCAGCACTGATGTTGTGGCATCTTCTGGGCACAGACATGAGAGCTACAGGTGTTGAGCCCAGGTTTCACATGGCAGCTGAGTCCTCATCCTGGTGCTGCTGCACTGTCAGGGCTCTCTTTGGCATCAGCAGGGAGGGAAGCTTTGGTTGTGGTGCTGCTTTGCTGCCTCCTCCTCCTCAGCTGGCCCGGTCCCACCCGGCGTGTCCTGCTGTGCCAGAGCAGCACTGTCCCTGTCGGTGGTAGACATGGGCTGGCCAGGCTGCCCCACTGCTTCAGCTGCTGCACACCAATGGAAACTGCTCTTTGTTTTTTGGCAGGACTGTATTCTTTGGAATAATGTTTGGAATAGTGTTTCAATTTGAGGCTTTAGCACTCTGATGCAAGGAGGATTGAGGCAAAGTGTTCCAAGTGCAGCCCAGCCATCACGTTCCTGTAGTGGCTGCACAACTGATGTGCAGGAAATATTTGAGCTGGACTGTGCTGGTCGTGCTGCTGGAAAACCTCTTTGGATAGCTTGCAGAGTGGTTGTTGCAGCAATTCCTGCTGTCTGCCAGCACTTACATCAATGTCCTTCAGAGATGTTCACTTCCCTGTCATCAGATGCAAAGCTGATCTCATCAGAGCAGGGAACTCAGAAACAGCTCCAGCATCTCTTATTTCTCCATTGTTTACTATATAACCTTTGTGTGAAAAATAGTTCCAAAGATATAGTGCTGAACCTCCAGCTCTGCTTGTTGTGGGACTGACCAGCTGTGGTTTAAACTTAAATCCCTAAACAAAGCCAACAAACAAAAAAAATCCCCATCAAGCCAAAACCCAGCCCCCAAACCAAGTGCCTTGCAGGTTTGGTGTCTCTCTCTAGTCAGGATTAGAGATGCTCAGCAGTGTAGGTGGTTACATGCACAGAACTTTTGAGGAGGGTTGTGTTTTTGTTGGGGTTTTATAAAGCTGGGGACCTACTCTGCAGAATTCTAGATTGCACTGCAGAGTTCTCACCACCTCTAATCCCTCTATAAAAGCTGTGCTTTTATGGCTGTTAACATGTTCCAGAGTCCTGAGTGCACAAAGGTGATGTGAGCTGAGCAGAACAAAGCTGAAATGGGTGGAATGTTCTTCTCAGAACTGGGATTAAAAGTTTCTCTGTGTTTTTGTTTGTGAAAAGCAGGCAGGTTTTGGTCTCTCCAGATTCCACACCAACATTGTCCACTCCTCTCCTGGTGTGGGGGTTTTTGGTTGGTTCAATGTTTAAGCTGCATAGGAAAGACCATGAAAATTAGTCTCCTCCTCCTCCTCCTTCAGCTTTTGTTTCCAGCTGTTCCCTGGCATGTTTTCCTCTGCAGGCTCGCTCTCTCAGAACAGCAGAGCATCTTTCCATTGCACTTGAGAGTAGCTATGCTCTGAGCTGAGGCTCTGAGCTGTGCTTCTATAACCCTGCTGGTTAAAATCTGGTTTTCTTTCCCCTCACCATCCCCTGGCACTCCAGCTTGAGCTCTACAGGAGCATTATGTCATATCAATTCCTGTGTGGTTGCAGGCACTGGAGGAGGAAGGAAGCTCCAATGTGAAAACCTTCAGCTTTGTTTTGCTAAAGGCTTTGCTGTAAGGTGAGACGCACCTGAAGGAAAATTACCCTGGGGCGCAGAGGGTGGTGGCTTAAGGCCAGAAACCTCCATCAGAGTCTCTGCTTCTGCAAAAGTTGTAGTAAATAGTAAGGTTGCAACATAGCTCGGAGATTGTTTGTTCCTCAGAGATTGTTTGTTCCTATAGAGCTTCTATTTGCTGAAAGTATTTTTACGTAGGCACAGCTTTTTAGATTTTCTTCCTGTTTTCCTTTCCATCTTTGTTTCATTTCTATCGGCCCATTCTAGACATTGTTAGATCATTTTAAAACTTTGACACCTGTTCTCCTATAAATATAACACCTGAAATTCTTGATGTCCTGTATGTTCTGTGCAGTATCAGGCATTGAACTGGGACAAAAGTCCTCATGCAATTCAAACATAATTTTTCTGCTTAAACTATCAGTGGTTCAGGAGGAGACAGGCAGAAAGGGGACACTGAAAGGCTGTACTGAAATGGTAGTTTAACAGAAGGTTCTGAGCATCTTTAGGGTAAGCTTTTAAATAAAATGCAGAGTTCTAAAAAAAAATCCCTTTTTTAGGGATTTTAACTTATTTCCAGCCCAGCTGCTGAGTTCCTGCACCCATTTGGGGGTTTTACTCTACTGTTTGCCTCTCTGTTCAGGTAATTCTCCTTGCTCCCTGTTCATTACCCTGCCTTGTTTCCTTTGGTACCAGCTGTACCAGCACTTGTAACAGGCCTTTTGCCCATGATTCTGGAGTGAAGGGCAAGTGGAGAGAGAACTAGATGGGAAAAAACCCCAACCAAACAATGAACAAAGAAAACACAACAACCCACCCTCTCACCCCATTTTGCCCATCGCTTATTTAATCTTAAATCCTCTCTTGTCCCCAGAGGAGTTGTTTTTCTTACATTGTCAAACTGCCTGAGTAACTTGGTGGTAAAATCATTGCAGGAAACTACAAGCCTGTGCTGTGGCACAAGGAGATGAAACTCTGCAGGGTAGATCTTACCTGTGCCTTACCTGTGCTACTCACCCTGCCAACAAATGTGTTTGCTGTGGAACACCTCTGTGGATTGAGACACACTTGGGTTCTTGGAGGGTTCATCTGTATTAAAAGGCTGAAGTTCAATACTTTCTTCTATTTTAAAAATGTCAAATGCTGGCTTTTCCCTGGTGGCAGCAGAAGTGCTCCAGAGAGGCTGCCAGGGTAGCTGGAGTGAGATCTTTGTCCTGTAGATCAGGAGGGAACCTGAGAGGCTCCAATTTGGGCTTTGAAAACCTGGTTTCAGGCTGGTGGGAGCTGCTGTGAGGCAGCAGAGTTTGTGCAGGTGTGTAGTGAGGTGCTTGCTGTGCCAACAGAGCCAGTCCATCCTTCAAGCACAGGGAGGGAGAACTGAGCACAGCTGCCATGCACTGTAAGTCAGGTCCCTGGAGATTTGTTGTTGTTGGAAAGGGCACATGCAAAGGTGAAGCCAATGTTAGCAGCCATCCTGGTGCTTCCAGTGTGGAGCAGCCCTTTCCTGGCATGGAGCTTGTGCTTGATGCAGTGAGACCAAACTTGGGAGGCAGGGAAATTCCTGGGGAGTGGAATCTCTGTAGCTGTTCTGGGAACTCTGCAAGTGTCTGCTTAACCTGTCTACACCCAGCTGAAGAGCTGCAGCTCTCTTTGGGTGTTCAGGTGTGGAGAGTAGGTCTGCAGATGCTGTTTTGCTGCTGGCAAAACCTGGAGATGCCAGCTGGGGTGTGGATGGGGATCCCAGGGATCAGAGCCAGCCTCTGCAGGATCTCTGAGCAGGTGTGCACCTGAGCCTGGCATGCACCATGCAGGCTGCCCGGGCATGGTGTGGGGATGCCATGAGGGTCTGATGCTGCAGAGCAGCATTTCCCTGCACAGTGTCCACAGAAATGTAACTATGGAGGAATAGGATATTCCAAGTATTTTGGACGAAAGACTTGGATTTTTTTTTTTTTTTTGAGTGTTGGGGATTTTTTTTTTTTGTCTCCAAGCATATCTTGATGTTTGTATGGTCATCCAGCAACAATGCAGACTGTTATGGTGCCCTCTGATTTCCCTCACAGGCTGCCTTTGTTTCTGCGTGCAGCTGTGTAGTTTTTATGGAGATCTGAACTGCAAGGCATGAAGAAACTCTTTTGTTTGTTGTCACTTCTGTGCATAAAATCATTCTTGATTTTCTTCTAAAGCACAAATCCACTTCACATTGCTGATTCTGGACTGACTTTGGACTGTTTCTGGGATTTCCCGGGTGTCCACTGAAATTGTTGGAGCTTTAGGAACAGATTTGCTCCTGGCTTCAAATGCCGTTTTCTGATGCAATTGTGCCCCTTAAGTGCACCCAGAACAGAGTTCCTCTGTGTAAGGACCATACAGCTGCTGAAACGCTGTTGGGCTTGGAGCAGGCAGTGCACAAGTGAACAAAGCAAATTCAGGCTTCTTAGAGGTCTCCAAATCAGTGTTTTCCTTTTGGCTGGTTACAAAACCAAACAAGCAATTATTTGCCAGAGATCTCCACCTACCAGCCCTCTCAGCTGGAGATGAAGATGCCTGGGAACTGATGTGAGCAGACTTCCTGTGAAAGACTTCCAGGCTAAATGGAAATCCCTCTCAGCTGAAATGAGGTGTCTATGAATGGAAGATGGAGTATGTTTTTCAGGAAAAAAAATCTACAAATCTGGGTAACTACAGATAATTGAAAGGCGTTTGTTCTTTCTCTGTTTCAACATGTGTGTCAGTACGAGGTGCTTGGCAGCTCGCTGGGTTTCTCACCGAGCTGCCAAGCCCCGCAGCAGCTCCCGGGGCTGGCAGAGCTCATGGAGCCGTGGGCTCTGCGTGGGGCTCCCCTCCTGCCCAAAGCAGCTCCTGCTCATGTGCTGCACACCGAAATAGGGGGAAGCTCTTGCTGCCTCCCAGCGAGCGGTGCAGTGAGGGTGGGTTGTGTGTGAGCTGCCGTGAGCAGGAGGGGATGAAGGCAGGAGCAGGGGGCGGGAGCGGTGCTGGTCTCCTTCGTGCCCAGTGACAGTCGAGACCTCTTGATCCTTTTCCCAAAGCTCAGTTACAGTGCAGGACAGGATCACAGAGGTAAAATCACATGTTTGCTGACCTTCAGTCCCAGCTCTGCAGGCAGGAACTGGGCTGTTTTGCAGTGGTGCTGTTGGGGAACTTTATCATCCTGCTCAAAACAGAGTAGTGATACTGTGGGTAAACTGTGACACTGGAAGGCACAGACCTGGAATGAATCCACCTGTGTTTGGTTGACCCCTGTTGTTAGTGATGACAATTTGTTTCTCTCTCTAAAGAGTAGGTAATTGAATGCATGACTCAAAGGGATGAGCTCATGTGTTGTTTGGAAGGGATTTTTCCCATGGCTCACAGCTCTGAGCTGACTAGTTAAATTGCTGTTAATGTGCTGCTGTACACACTTTTTAAGGTTGGGTGACTTCATCAGTTGTTATTTGAATAGCTTGAATTCTCTTTTTTCATCTGTTATGTTGATGCCCTCATACCACATTTTTTCTGAACAATTTAGTATCACTTACAGATGACAGAGGCAGTAACTACTCCTCTAAGTGCATAGTAGGAGCTGGGCTGGAAGATAATGCACCTGTAGTATCTTCTTATAGATGTTGCTGCCTGTTTTTTAAGTGCTCAAGAAATGAGAGGATCTCAAACCTGCATCTGTGGGTGCTGGCCCCAGCAGCTGCCTTCTGCCTGGGAGTGGGTTTGGTGTTGGATTAGTACATTTGGTTAAACCTGTTTGCTCTGAACATGCTTTCAGTGGCTCCTGGCCACCTGTGATTTCCATGCCCGTCTGCCTCGTTTGACTAGAAGTGAAGCAACAAGTCTTCCTCTGTCAGCTTTTGCCCACAACCAACCAATTCTGATAGCTGAATTCTGCCCTTTTCCTCACCGGCTGCTGAAGGCTTATAAAAAGGCCCCAAACCACAAAATAGGACATTTTAAACCATATTTACATTGCGTCCTGGCTTTGTATTCTGCTCTTGGAGCAATTTGGTCACTGGCCTCAGTCTGTGTAGGTGGCATTTCATGACCATCTCCACCATAAGCTGTTCTTAAACAAAAAGGTACAAGATGTGGGGTGTGGTGAGAAGGAGCAGTGAGCGTGGTGTTGGGGGTGTGGTCTCTGTTGTCTTGTGGAATATGGTTCTGCCAGAAAATGAGTCACAGGAGGTCAGTGCCCACTTTGGTGTGAGGCAGAGCCTGTGGTGAGTTTGTGTGGCCCTGGCTGTGTGGCAGGAACGTGCTGTGGAGCTGCTCTGGAGTAGCTCTGTCGCTCCTGGCCTCACCTATGTAATGCTCCCAGTACACCCCCAAAGGTGGGCATGGAAGAGGCTCTGCTGGAAACTCTGTCTGTGGGTAACACCCTGTGTCTGGGGGGCTGCTTCACCCTCAGATAACCTCAGCAGGAGCCTGTTGGCTCAGGGCTGCTCTGAGCTGCTCTGCAATGTCCGTGCTGTCCAGATTCCTGCTGTGAGCCCCATGTGTGAATGTGGTTTGCTTGTGGAGGTGGTCTGGGGTCTTTGCCTTGGTTTTGGGGTGAGGTTTTTGCATGCTGAGGACTGGAAGCGGGAGTGACGTTCTTATTCCATAGCTGATCTGCCAGCAGATCTGCATCTATTTTTCTCACCTTTTGGCCTTAATTTTGTGACCTCCCAGCACTTCTCCTCCCTCCTTTATTTTCTTAGGCTTGTTGAGGATGGGACTTAGCTTCGTGTTGCTGCTTCTGCCTTTTTGTCATACTCAGCAGGGGTAGGGGTGTCTGGCCACTGGCTGCTCTCCCCCCACAGTGGTTCCAGCTTTCAGGAGGATCTGGGCAGCCTCAGGTGGTACCTGCACACACAAGGGCAAGGCTTTCTATGCCCCAGCCACATCGGTCATGACTTGGAAAGGCATGGATCATCTTAGGAAAGGACTAGTAACACCCTGGAGAGGTCTGGTAACATCTGTGACACTCAGGGACTTGGTGGAATAAACAAATCGCCTTTTGGACACTGCTCGGGTATTGCTGGCATTTGGGATAAATGAATTTCTGCACTAATGGCCTTAGGCTGGACTTAGCAGAGCACAGAAGGGCTCCAGTTCCAGCACAGGCAGAGGGGCAGCCTTTGCACTGTGTGCAGCACAGATCGTTTTTTAATCCAGCAGGAAGATTGGCACAGGCCCTTCAGAGGGAGAGGGAGGGACCTTTCAGCGGCTCATGTCTTGCATACACACCAATAAGATGACAGCTAGTTTGTGTGACAGAAAACTTGCTGGTATGTCCCCAAAGATACGCCAGGGGACTGTGGCAGGAGGGAGCCTGAGTGGCACCCTGCCAGGCTCTGCCAGCCCTGCAAGAGAGCTCAGAGGAGGGGACACCCTGACTGAACCCCTCATGGAGAACCTGGCTGGAAGGGACAGGGCTCTCATGGGTGGTTTATGTTCTCACAAAAATTCGCAATTGCTGTGGTTTTCTTGGCATCCAGAGTGTTGTCTAAACTGTTGATAATGTTTAAAACCAAATTTACCCATCTCTGCTTTGTCACGGTTCCTGGAGTTCTTGCTGCTGAGAAGCTTCACCACAGATTCATGCTTAATGTTTTCCTTTTGCAAACACACAGTAAAGGATTTTCAGGATTTTCATTGACCCACTCTAAAGTGTTCCTAGGTGTTTATCTACCTTTGTGGCAAGGAGAACATGCGTTTAAGCCCAGCTGCACAGTGGGTGATTGTGGCTTTGATCCTTCCCTGTGTAGTAAGGAAGGATTGTCACAGCACAGGTTACAAATTCCTGGCTGGATACTCTTGGTGTTGGCAAGTCTTTGAATCTGTCAGCTCTTTGCTCTCAGAGCTCTGCATCTCTCTCTCCCAAGGCTCATCTCTGGTGCCACACAGCACAACCAGCCCTTCACAGCTGGTTACTCAAGTTCACTGTGAAATCTCAGCAAGTTAAATATTTGATGTGTATTCTCTGTTTTCATACCAGCCCTGTGCTCTCCCCTCTTCCCAGCAGCCAGTGGTCAGTGTGGCACTAAACCTACAAACCCTTAGGGAGACCTTTTCAGAGCCTGAGACCTTCTGCACTCGGCAGAGCTGTGAGCAAACAGAGGAGGCTGCAGATTTGGGGGCAAATCCAACATTTTCAGTTAGACATTTGTGGTCTGGTGGCTTCAGCTGCACTAATGACAATCACAAGTCAAAGTCCATCACCAGGCTGGCTGGGTGAGGCACTGTGGTGACACGGTGAGTCTTTTTGGTGGCTTCTGAGCCAATCTTAAAATTTCCATGTCAAGCAGAGCATTTTTGTAGGGCTGCAACAGACCAAGCACAGCTCATCTTCAGCCCTATTCTGAGTGCTCAGATGCCGTCAGAGTTGCAGAATGCAACCACTCTGACTTAATTATGTCTGTAGATAAAGGAACAATCCACTGAATTGCAGCATTAGTCAGGTAACAAAAGTCCACTCAGTTTATCTTATTTCTTATTTATATGATGCATTGAGTAAAGGCTTGGCCTTGGTTCATCATCACTGTATTCCTCCAGTTTTGCCTGTTGACCTTATGTATCACTTGGCAAGCAGGTTGGTTATCTTCTTTTGAATTACACATAAATGAAACTAAATTTAATTTTTAAAAGGGGGGGAAATGCTGAGGTTGCATTATATAGCACGTGTCTGTAGGCTGAGGGAACTGAGTTTTAATGAAGTTAAAATAATGTCCACTGGATTTTTTTGTGGGTGGACTAACAGTGAGGTGGATTCTGAACTCCCACAAGCAGAAACATTCATGTAATAAATGAGGTGGCAAAAGCATCTTTGGCCAATCTGACTCATGCAAACTGGAAATGACAGCAAGTGACAAGGAGTCTCTCAGAAGGAAAGCAAGCTTGTCTTAAAACTATATCAGTGTTTCACTTGAGTACACTGATTTATTTTTACTACTTTTTAATTTTTTTTCCTTTGAAAAGAGATTTTTGAGCATCACCTAATGTCTTCTGTCCCAGATTTGTGAATAAATTATGTTCTTCTTAGAGACACTGCAGATGCAAACTGGAGATGGTGCTGGCAGCTTTTGGGGAAGGTGTCAGGAAAACCTGCTGATGGCTTGGTTAATGTGGGATGAGCCCTTCATCCCTGTCATGGGGCGAGTCCTGGTTATACCTTTGTGATGTCTGTGTAGGTACAGGAATTGTTAGCTGGGTCTTGGATCATTAGAGCATCTCTGGAGGAGGACACTTGTTTTGGACCAATAACCTTAAATCTGTTGGCTCTGGCATTACCCTGGCAGCTGGAATCACCCTCTCTGCAGTGTGCAGTGCACCTTGGAAAGCTGAAGGAGGAAAGAGGCACATGCTGCTGTTAGGTTTTGCTCAAACCTGCCTTTTTAAGGGGAGGTGCCCTTCTGGCCCCCACCCAGGCATTAGGGCAGAGTCACCTGGGTGAGTCTGCAACTGCAAACTTGTCTCCTTTTCTCCAAAACAAAGACCTACACAAAACCCAGAGGCCACCGTGTTTCAGTAGTAAATATTTATAGAGCTTTGTTCACTTGAGCTATTTAAAGCAATTTTCCTGAGAGATCAACCTCTTTAAAGGGATAGCATGAAATACACATCTCCCTTATGTTTCTCCCTTTTCCAGTGTGACTTCCAGAGTCATGTAGCTGCTTGGCTGCTGCCTTCTCCATGCAGGTGCAGGGCAGAGGCTTGGCACAGTGGACATACACCTGTGTCCAAGCCATGAATTCCCAGGGGTAAAGGGAACAGCCTGATTCAAAGTAGTATCAAGTGCTGGGAAAACGTCACCATTTCTCTTGGAGGAGTTTTACTTTTCCTATAAACATCAAGTGTCATCTTTTGGGTGAAAGCTTTAATAAGTAAGCTCAGGTTGGGTGTGGAATTTTCAGGTGATGCTGATGTGAAGTGTGTTGTGCTCTGCGTGAGTAATGTGGAAGAGATGAGAGTTTGCTATAAAACATCCCGTGGATTCCCATGGGAAAATGACTTGCTTTCTTAGGTTTTCCTTATAGCAACTGGCAAAAGAAAGAAAGAAAGGTTTGGGATTCCCTGAAGCCTTGCCCGGGAGCATGAAACCAGCTCTGTGGAGGAAAATCGGGTGTCTGACATCAGGCTTGGTACAGGAGATCCGTCTGCACAGTGCCCTGTGCCAGGTCGGCTCTCTGCTCCAGGAGTGGGGCTGGGATGGCATCAGCGTAAGCAGGAGTCTAAAGCAGGGCTGGAAAAATAACACAGGAGTCGGCCTGAATGCTAAATCCGAGAGAACAGCCCAGACTTGTTCTCAGAGGCTCATTCGCTGTGTTGCATCATGCTAATACCGGTGCAGAAAGAGATCAGTTGATATAAAATAGGCTTTAAAGAAGAGTGTTTTGTTTGCCCTCCCAGCGGCGCCGCGCAGGGCCGGGCTGGGCCGGTTCTCTGAGCTGGGTGTGCTGCAGGAGCAGCCCCGTGCTGGCCTTGGCCCCTCCCTGGCAGGGGAGTGGGATCGGAGCCACTCCCGCAGAGCAGTGTCCGAAATAAGCCGCGCTTGGCCGTGAGGAGTTAAAAAGGTAGGGGAAACCCTGGCACCTGCAGAAAGGAAGCTCTAAAAACTTGCCTTAATTTGTGTCTGAGCTGCCTGAACTGTAAAGGCGGAGGGGCAGCCCTGGTTTGGCCATGGCCATGCACTGCCACACTGCCAGCAGCTTCAGTGCAGAGGTGGCATCTAGTGGCTGCTGTGACCCTCTGTCCCCAGATCCCTGCGACAAGGCTGAGCTTGGGCCTGGGAGAGAGAGCTCGATTGTTCAGCTTCCCTGTGAGCTGTAAATGTGGGAGTGCCTTGGGCTGCAGCTCAGGACATGGTTGTATGTTACTGGGAGTGAAATATAAGGGGGCAGTACTGGTGTTCACCACCATGGTGAGTCCCATGATTTTGAGGGCACCTCTAATTGATGCAGATTTTGTGGCACTAGTGAGCCATGGGAGAGCTGGACTTGTGAGCTGCAGCCTAGTCAGTGCTAACCAGCTAAAATAACAGACCAAAACCAGGGAGTGCCTTTGAGCTATCCTGATGCGCTGAGTGTTTATGGAAAAAGAAAGCTGAAATTTTCTCCAGAACACTGAAGTTGTTTTGAGGTTTTTGTCCTTCATTAATGAGTTTGTAGGCAGAGTTTGCTCCAAAACCTTTTGTAAATTCAGTCCTAGTCTCAGTTTAGGTGTTTGCAAGTTAAAAAGTGCAGCACTTTCCTCAGCCCGATACCAGACACCAGCTTGCTTTTAACTGGAGTGTGTGTGTGACCTCCTTGGGCCAGTGTGTGTAATGCCCAAAGACTGGTGTCCCTCTGGATTAAAGGATGTGGTGTAGTTTCAGATGAACAGAGATTATTTAAAGCAATTCTCTGGTGACCAAGTCATGAGTTTTGAGGACAGGGAATCCATGGTCCTCTGGAGATGTAGGCTGGGCGGGTAGTGGGCAAGGAGCATAATGAAGATATCTGTGTATTTGACATTTCCATTAACAAGTTTCCTTCTCTTCCCAGTTAAGCTGAACCTCTCTCACATTTAAAACTGTAGTCAAGCAATTTGTTTCAGCTCAGTATTGGCAATTTTTGGAAGTATGTGGTCTCTGTGCCCTGAAAACTGTCCCTGTCCCCTCTCTGTGGTGCTTTCATGCAACTGCTCCACCGTGCACTGCTGGCACTGAAGGTGATTGGGCCTCACTGCTGACAGAGAGTTCTTGTGCCTAAGGAGGGGGCAGAGTCTCTGGGGATTTTGCATCTGAAACAGAGCAATGGGCTTGATTTGCCCCTTCCCTAACAGCCTATCAGATCCTGGTTCAGGGACTGGTAGAGGAAGATGCCTGGATGCTCCCTTCTGGTAGCAGAGCAGCCTTACTCCCACTACTCCACACCCCGCCCTTGGGGATGAGGGAGATTTATATCTGCCTGAAAATAAATACAGATCATTCGCTTGTCTCTGGAGGAAGATAAAACGTAAACTGCCTATTTTCTGTGATACAGCACTGGAAATAGTTAGAATTTAAGATAATTATCTTTATTGCTTTTTATAGCACCCTATGAAGGCTGAAATCTAATTTGTTTTTCACTAACAGGGAACTCCTGTGCATGACTCAGAAAAATCCATTTGCTTTATTGACAAACTTGTCTGGTTGTCAGGGCAGTGTTCTCCTTGCAGGGAAAGGGAAATGCAGGTCATAACACAACAGTGTGGGGTTTTAATAGAGATTCCAAGTTTGATATCTGTTGGCAGGAAGAAAAACTAAAGTTGATGTAATTAGAGTGAAGTGACTCTGCTTTATTAAAAGGTTGTAAATTAGTTGATGCTTCAGTGGGTGTGCAGTAATGGTGCTCTGTGCTTTGTTTATGCAACTTCACAACACTTGAAGCTTATTATCAAGAGCTTGCCGAGAAGCTGTTTTTCCTGGGCACCTGGTGCCCCTTGGTTTGGGAAGGAGGTGGGAGGTGCAGTTGTGCCTCTTGCCCTCTGCCTGGGGCTGCAGGGAATGCTGTGTTTGGTGTGGTTTGGGCCTGTTGCTTGCAGGGGGAGTTGGTTTTTTTTTAAACTTCTCAGTCTGACTGTGAGACAGGCTCCCAGTTTTAACAAATTTCTTGTGTATCTGAAGGCAGTGGACACCCCTTGTGTGAGTGAGTTGTGTGTCAGCATGGCTGGGTGTTGTGGTTTGGGGGTTTCTGCTGCTCCAGTGCTGTGGCTCTATGGAAAGCAAAAGCAGATGTCTCTGTGCTGCTTCTCAGCCCTTCACAAGGGGCGAGTGTGTCCTGCCTCACCTGGCCCTCTGTGATCTGCACCCCAGAGCTGCTCAGAAGAGACAGCAATGGTTGAACAGGCTTCCTGCAACATCTCCCAAAATGTCCTGTGGCTGCAGGCAGTGGTGTTTGAGAGATGCTGAGACTGCATGCTGATGTAGCAGAGATGTATCGAAATTGTTTCTGTCTGTGGCTCACCCCCCAAAAGTCTAATTTATCACTGCCATATGGGATAATGCTACAAATCACTGAATCTCAGGGAATCATGAAGTGACTTGGGTTAGAAGGAACCCTAAAGCTCACCTTGTTCCATCCCCTGTGCCATGGTCAGGACACCTTGCTAGGTTGCTCCAAGCCCCATCCAACCTCTCCTACAGCTCAAGTTCTAAGAGGTTTAAAACCACAATGAAGTCAGAAGCAGTGTAGGGGTTAGTGGTGTTTTCAGGGAGGAGGGCTAGAGCTCCATGAGAGCAGTCTTTGCCATGGAGCAGAAGTCTGTTCCTGTCAGGTCTCTGTAGCTCTCCTCAAAGAGGCAGCAGAGCAAGGAGGAGAAAACATCCCTTCAGGAAACATGAATTGAGAGCTCCAAGTGGGCAGAGCAAGGTGTGTCTCTGAAGATGATCTCAGAGTTTGCTGAGTTTTTCATTGCTTTTCTTTCAGGAATTGACTACAAGACCACTACTATCTTGTTGGACGGCAGAAGGGTCAAGCTGGAACTCTGGTGAGTGTTTCTGAGCCTTTCTAACCCAAACCCTGGGAGCTCAGGCCAGGTGAGCAGGGACACGGGGCTGGGGGGACACTGTACCAGGCTGTGCAGAGTTGGACCATCCCTGGCTGTGTGTTGGGACTTCCTGGCTGTTCTTACCAGAAAGTCACTCTGGCAAGCAAGATTCCTTTCTGTCAGTCAAGCAGCACAAACACCATGCTGCTCTTTGCTGGAATAGTCTGAATTCAGTCATTATCTGCCATAACTGACCATTTTCACTCTGCACTTGATACCCCGCCTGTAGTTCTGTTGTCCAGAGCTCCTGACACAAGAAAGAAATGGCTGTGTTAGAAGAGGTTCAGAGGAGGCCACGGAGATGCCCCAAGGGCTGGAGCCCCTCTGCTCTGGAGCCAGGCTGGGAGAGCTGGGGCTGTTCACCTGGAGAGGAGAGGGCTCCAGGGAGAGCTCAGAGCCCCTGCCAGGGCCTAAAGGAGCTCCAGGAGAGCTGGAGAGGGACGGGGGACAAGGGATGGAGGGACAGGACACAGGGAATGGCTTTACACTGCCAGAGGACAGAACTGGATGGGATATTGGGAAGGAATTGTTCCCTGAGAGGGTGGGCAGGCCCTGGCACAGGGTGCCTAGAGCAGCTGTGGCTGCCCCTGGATCCCTGGAAGTGTCCAAGGCCAGGCTGGACAGGGCTTTGAGGAACCTGGGACAGTGGGAAGTGTCCCTGCCCATGGCAGGGGGTTGGAACTGGTTGGTATATGATTATCCCTTCCAACCAAACTATAACATCATTCTATGTTCCCATACAGTTCTTGATCACTGAGGGACCAGTATTGTTTGGAAGCAATACTGGATTTTCCTGAAATCCAAGGATGAGAAATAGAAACAAGAGAAGGAAAGTAGAAGAATTAAACAGCTGAAGAAGGCCTTAGTCCCTCAGCAGCTGGATATTTCTCAATGCCTTGAGTAGAAAATTAAAACGAGCTGTGAACAGACATCACAGCATCAGGGTGGGGTGAACCCCTGGAGAGCAGGACTGACTGGGGTGACCAGACACTGGGATGGAGATGGGAGGGGTAACCCTGCTTTATCTGTCAGCACTGGAGGGACAGCTGGAGTCCTTCTGGCTGAGCTTTGTCTGAGGTCTGACTTGCTGAGGAGCTGACACAGCAGTCTGTGGAGATGAAAGAGGAAGGGAAGTACAGGACAGGATAGGTAAGGACAGGTAGCCTGACCCTACTCTGTTTTTCACACAGATCTGGTAGGGAATGACAGAGCTCCTAAAACATGGAGTTAAACACCCCCTTACAAATGCTTGGGTCAGGTAACAGGAATATTAGTAACATGTGTGAATTGTTAAATAGGAATGAGCTCCATGTTCTCAGCCTCAGTGACTGACTCTAGCAGTGTGTAGTTTGGTGATTTAATTACACCCCTGCTCTCTGAAGCTGAATATCCTCATTTTTCTTACAAAAAAGAACAGAAGCAGCTAATTTATCTCTTCTAGCCTCCATGGTTTTATGTGCCACTTGCATTCTTGTCTCTCTTGTAAGATGCCTATTTTAACATTTCAGCCCCAAGTGTGTAGTAACTTAGTGTTTCCCTCTTGAAACCATCTCTTTTATGTAATTCTTGAGCTGGAGAACAGCACAGGAACTGGAAAGCTGGTAACACTGATTGATGATGCCTTAGTGTAATCTTTTACCATTACTTACCCAGTATTTCATTGTTGAGGGAGAAGGACATGTAAGCACAGGCTGTTAGATTGATGTCCAGGATCCTACAAAGCTTTAGATCTGAAAAAATTACTGTCCTACATATGAGGTCAGTATGTTTTTCCTAGAGCTGCAAATTGGGGGCTAAGGGATTCCTCAGCCTTCTCAGTGGTCATTAAAGTCTTTTATCCTGGCCCAGGGAATAGATTTGAGAAAGACCATAATGGGTCTCTGATTAGCCTGACACATTTCAGTATATCCTGGTTCAGTCACAGTGCTGGGCTCTGGCATCTTGTTCTAGAAGGGCACTGAGGGGTGCTGGTAATGTTTGCAAACCTTGTCCAGACAGGTGTCACTGAAAAGTCCCTTAATGTCACAATGGTCTAGAAACCCTGTACCCCACTCCTGTTCCTCAGCTTTCTGTAGGGTATATAGACCACATCTGTCGGGGATCTGGGTATAAAGAGAATTCCTTTTATTTTTGGTTAAAATGTATTTGAAAAATGAGCGAATCCTAGTGCAAGGCAATTTTCCCCCTGTGAGTGATCACATTCAGGTTTGCTGTTCTGCATGGCTGGGAGACCTCTGCAGACTCACTCTGACTTTGAGCTTGGGTGGACTGAAGGGAACTAGGCAGAAAATCCTTTGCCCAGGGGAGTAAAATGACTTATACCCTCACACATCATCAGGTAGCGCTGCAGCTGAGTGGTTTGGGCTTGTACCTTCTCCGTGGGAAGCACGATGACCTGGAAGTACAGTGACAACCTGTACCCAAAGGTAGAGATGTACCCACCAGTTTTTCCCCAGAAGAACCCACCATGCAGAGCAACTTTGGGTACCAAGCACATCCTAAAGATCTGACAAGATCAACACTGATTTTTATTTTATGTTTTATGGCCAGTAGGACATGTGTTGTATGGGAGTCAATTCTCCACATCTCATAGCTGTAACTTTTCTGTGTTTTAGGGACACCTCAGGACAAGGAAGATTTTGCACCATTTTCAGATCCTACTCCAGGGGAGCCCAGGTAAGTGCTGCTCTCAGGGCTTTGATGGGACACATTTGCTTTTCCTTTAGGCTGCATGAGTCTTTCCTGCCATAGTAAAGAGCTCTGAAGAGGAATGCACTGATCACCAAAAGGATCTGAAGAGGAATGCACTGATCACCAAAAGGATCTCTGTAGATGACAAGAGACACCGAATGTTGCCTTGTTGCCTGGGATTCTGTTCTTATGAAGTGGTGGGAGAGAAGGGAGGGAATGGCAGACTTTGCTAAACTCCTACAGAAAAGGTCTGTGCAGACAATATTCAGTCTTAATTTCTAGAGGAAGGGTGAGAGGTTTGGGTTAGAGAGGATGAGGCAATTCTCACTCTAGATCTGCCTTAGCTTTAATGTGGGAGCTCCTACTTTCTGAGGTTTTTAAAATTTGTTTAAATATGGCACTGGCTTTCCCAGTGGAGTTCTTCCAGTCTGTGTTGCTCTCGAGTCATTCCAAAAATAGGGGTGGCTCCTACTTGAGTGTTTGAGGCAGACTTGAAACTAGAGCAGCTCAATTGGAACGTAAAGTATGTGTGTTCCTCAAAACATGAGGCAGAGTGTTACATTTTGATTTTCTCCTTTGAGCCCTGCTCCAGAATAGCATCAAGATCCTCAACAGCACAAAAATCTCGTGGTCCTCTGGAAAATTGTTGTTTAATAGTGCTTTCTCACAGTTCTGCTGTTGTCCTTTTAGTAACATGGCAGGGTCCCTCCAGGATAAAGTTTACCCAGGTTAAATGAGTTACTTTATTATCCTTATTGTTTTCAAGTTGGGAAACTTTTGAGAAAATTCCTCTTATTTTAAATACTAGGAGTCAGAAGCTGTATATCAGCCTCCTGAGTATGCCAGTATCCTGGGAGATTCCCAGCCTTTGGAAAACGTTGTATTTTACTGAAGCTCTTATCACTCTTGGCTTTTTGCTCCTTGTATCTGTAGACTGTTGCTTTGCTAACTGGCAAAATCCATGTTGTTCTCTTCTTCTGACTTCCTGCAAATTCTCTTGTGCCCATAGACATAGGAGCACCTCATCTGAGGTGTGCTGTTGAGATCTCCCTGTGTCCTGTTTATTCATGTTAGTGCGCATCTCTGGTGGTCTGGATCTTTGAGGCTGCTCCTTTGAAGCAGAGGCCAATTTCCTGGAGCTTGCAGAAAAGTGCAAGGGAAGGAGAGTTGGAGCTCTGCAGTGGGAGAGTGCAGGATCTCCCATTCACAGGCTCAGTCCTGTGTCTGAGCCTCTTGACTTCTACATTTCATTTTCTTTCAGCCTTTGCTACATTTCAGAAAAATCTGGAACTCCAATTACATAATCACAGTTTGCATTGGAAGGGAGCTTAAGGCTCATCTCATTCCAACCCCCCTCCCATGTGCAGGAACACCCTCCACTAGACCAGTGTGCACCAAGCCCCATCCAGCCTGGCTTTGGACACTTCCAGGGATCAGGAATCCACTGCCTCTTCATGGAACCTATGGGCTTGAGGCCACATTGCTTCCCTCACCAGTTAGAAGGGAACAAAACTGGACAGTGTGGTTTTCTGGTGACCACAGAACTCACCTTTGGTCAGGCTCTTTCTAAGACCTTGCTGTGTCAGATGCTCAGATCAAACTGGGAATAGAAAGCAGCAAGCACTGTGTCCAGGAATGCCACCTGAGAGTTTTTAGCCCTGTGTGCAGCCACTGTGCACAGTGGTTGCTCCCCTTGCTGTCACCTGGGAGCTCCTCAGAGCAAGTGCTGTGTCTTGGCAGGGCTGCAGCCTCTAGAGCCTGAGCCCACAGGCCAGAACATGTACCTGCTGCTGCCACAGGGCAGACTAGGGCACAGGGCAAAGCTGAAATGAGCAGTGGTGGGAACACTTGAATTGGATGGGGGGAGAGACACACGTCTGTCTGGAGCCTTCATGGAGCTATGAGGCACTGGCACAGCCCCTCCACGGGATTCCTGCAGCCTGTTCTCCCTGGACACTACATTTAGGTGCCACAAGGTGTCATGTACCTGGCTGCCCACAGGCTTGAAAGGGATTGATTTTCTCTTCCTTCCTCAAAGTGAACCTTCTTCAGCTGTATTTATCAGTATTGCTGGGTTCAGCTCTCACCTGACTGTCAGCAAGGTTTGCCTCATCCATCTCACTGCCTGCCCCTCCCAAGGAGTGAGTGTGAGACAGTGAAGCTCATCAGCCAGGCAGGGGGACCTCTAATGGGAATGCTTTATAGAATCACAGAATCACTAAGGTTGAAAAAGCACTCTGAGATCATTGAGTCAAACCAGTAACCCAGCACTGCCAAGGCCCCAGCTAAACCATGTCTCTCAGCACCACATTCTACATTCATTTGTTTTTAAACATCTCCAGGGATGGTGATTCCACCAGTGTACTTGACAGCCTGAGCCAATGCCTGACCACCCTTTCAGTGAAGAAGTTACCCCAAAATGCAATCTAAATCTCCCCTAGCACAACTTGAGGTTGTTTCTTCTCACCCTGTCACTTGTTACCTGGGAGAAGAGGCAAATCCCCACCTGACTCTCACCTCCTTTCAGGAAGTTGTAGAGAGCTGAATGCTGGGGAATGGAGCTCACTTGGCACAGCAAGGTGTAGCTCACACCTTTGACTCAAACCTGCCCTCTGCTTGTGCAACAAATGCCTTTTCCAAAGTGCTGTTGTGATGCCTTAATCCTGGTCTGCCTAAACAGTCAATGCTTGAAAGAGGCAAACCAGCCCTAAGGAGCAAGCCTGCCTAGGAGGAGGAGAGGTAATTCACAAGGGAAGTCTCTCCATGCCTTCTGAAAGTGCCCAGGAGATGAGCACAGGGAAAGTGCCTCTTGGAAATGACTGGAGTTCTTGTACAATCTTCTCCAGGTGGCTTGGAGTAAAACTCAGATTGTTTTCAGCAACAAGTGGTTGGCTCCCATGTGATGTTCCAGTGTTATTCCTGTATTAACAGGAGTACAGATACCATGTCTTTTAAATAACTCACCACAGCTTTCAATGGAAGAAGAAAGTATCTAAATTTATACTCTGAATGGTTAACCAAAGCAAGAGCACTTTTTGTTTTGAATAACAAATGCCTGTGTGACTGCAAGGATGGACTTCCAACACCTCAAGTTATTTTCAGTATGCAGAAGCTGACTTCTTCTGGCATGGCCTTAGCATAAATACAGCATAACCTGTGTGTTCTTGGCAGAGAAACACNCATTCCCTGTGTCCTGTCCCTCCATCCCTTGTCCCCAGTCCCTCTCCAGCTCTCTTGAAGCCCCTTTAGGCCCTGGCAGGGGCTCTGAGGTGTCCCTGAAGCCCTTTCCTCTCCAGGTGAACAGCCCCAGCTCTCCCACCTGGCTCCAGAGCAGAGGGGCTCCAGCCCTTGGAGTATCTTCATGGCATCCTCTGGACTGTTACAAATGTCCACATCCCTCTCATGTTGGAGGCCCCAGAGCTGGGTGCAGTACTCCAGCTGTGGTCTCCAGGATGTCTTCAAGGCTGGGTGCTGTGCTGGCTTCTTAGCTGCAGCTGTTTGCTTTCCTTTCTACTGTCTTGGAATCATCAGACTTCAAGATTTCTGCTGTAGCAAGGCTGACGCAAATCCCCTTGGAGGCAAGAGAAACAGCTTATTTAAACTAAAAGCCAAAAGCTCAGGAAGAACAAATCCAGCAGAGAAGAGAGGTGCCAGCATGGGGAAAGCTCTGTTTGAAGTTCAGTGTGATATTTGTACAAGAACAGATTGGTGTAAACTGGCCTTGAGCACCTTCACGCTGAGAATGGGTGGAAGGTTCTCACTGAGTGAAGGACTAAAGAGCACAAGGGGAGCTTGAAGAATGAGGTTCCAGAGAGGACTTGTACAGGTTGGCTGTGAGAGCAGGAGGCTAGCTCAGCAACCTGGCAGCTCTTACCCAGCTCTGAATAGCCAGTGTTCAAGAGAATACTTGGTATGAAAAGTGCCTCCAAGCCAGAGAAGCATGCCTGACTTTCCCACACAGTCTTTATTCTTTCTCAAGTGTAGTGATAAGAACCAGAGCTTATGAAGTAGACCCTTCTACTTCAGAGAGGTTGCAATATGGAAAAAGAGTCTCCTGACAGCAGGAAGACCTTCTTGGGAGTTCTTCTTTCCCCCATGGCACAGCGTGGTGCAGTGCTCAGGCTGAACTTCTGGCTGGTCCCTCCCCAGGGAAAGAACTCGAGTACCTTGATGCCTTCCCCAGTTTCAGCTCCACACCAGTGGCCTGGGTCCTGAGCTATGTGACTTTCATATTCAGCAGGAACTTCTTACTCTTGAAATTATCTGCAGTAAAACATTCTTGCTGCTCCTGATGAGCTGGCGTGGAGCAAGAACCAGCCCCTTCTTCCAGCATGATTACCTCAGGGTTTGCTGTGAGGATCACAGGTCTCTTGCCTTCCTCCCTGCCCTGCCTTAGCAGATCTGGTCTCACCAGGGACACAGTGAGCTCTTGGGCTCCAGGTGGAGGCTTGTGGTGCTGGTGTGCATGGCAACCCTCTCATTGTCTCTTAATTCCTAGGTGCTGAGTTTCCACTTCATCCCCTTCTCTGTTGGGGTCTGCTGGGCCAGCAGGTCCTGAGCACATCACTTCAGGGTCTCCTTTTGGGGTAAAAGAGGAGAATTTGTGTCTGGGGTAGCAGAGCACTGGCCTCCAGGCACTGATGGGGCAGGGGGAGTGTGCAGCCAGTCATGGTGACTGCAGGGCCAGGGAGGAGGGAGAGATGGAATCCAAGAGGTGTTACACCCTGCAGAGCCAACTCACAGTCTGCAGCCTTGTGTGTTGCAGAAGGATTTTTATGTTAATTTTCACAGTATGGGGTACAGTGAAAAGTATTTTGTGTGTTTAAAGGTGCTGCAGAAATCTTTTTTGCTCTTGGACTTGTGTTCCTTTTTTGCTTGGCTTCAAGGTCTCAGTCATTGCAGCAGAGCTGGCTCGCTGATCTCGGCTGTTGCGAGCAGCTGTGACTGTTCTGGCTGCTGTGAGCAAGTGCAAACTATTCCAAGAGTGATCACAGAGGGGACAAAGAGTTGTGGTGGTACTTCCTGATCTAGCCAGGAAAAAGCAGTGATAGGATTGTTCCGGATGTCCTCATATGCCAGTGATTTAAACTGTTTCTGAAAATGTGGCTTGCCAAACTCTTCCCAGACAGTGTGATAAAATGCTCCCATCTTGCAGCAAAGCTGCAGCCCTAAAGAAATGATGAATATTGTTGAGTTCTGCTTAGGCAGGTGGTTTGAGGAGCTGCTGTTTATCCTGTTCAGGGCTTCTTAGTATGCAGGAAGGTGTGGAATTTTGGCAGCTCAGCAGACTCAGGTGTAGATTCAGCCCTCCCTTACAGCTTTTTTGGTTGCTGCAAATACCTCACCTGCCTTGGGTCATTCGGATGGGATTGTCCAGCTGCCGGAGTAGCCTGACCTGCCTGCCAAAATACTTATCAAAAGCTCAGTGATAAATACCCCCCAATGTGCTGTGCTGTTGGGAAGAGGTTTGGCAGCAGGATGTCACTGCCCATGAGCCAAGGTCTGAGGTGCCAGCTGGAAAGCCATGATCAAGTGAAGCTGTGAGAGAGCAGGCAGGAGACAGTGTTCTGGTTCCTGTCAGCATTGGATCTTCTATTTAAGGTTTATTTCATGCTGTGGGACAGAAAATTCAGTCAGAGGGGCTCTTCAGTCTTCTTCAGCTTTTTTCCATCAGTGGAGAATATCAGCAAATGACACTTTCCTGGCCACCCTGTCACCTGCCTGCATTGGGCTGAGGTCCGTGGCAGTTGTGCAGGTGTTCCTAGCAGCTTCTTGTGTGCTCATAGCCCCTAAAGCATCTGGGAAGCCTTTATAGACAAGCCTGCTTTGCACTGACAGTGCACAGATTTTCTCTTACCTTTAAAAGCTTTTTGCTTATAAATCTGTTCCAAACCTGCTGCAAGCAGGCAGAGATATTTCCCCCCTACACCACCTCAGTTATGTGGACAGCTCTTTGTGTAAGCTCCTGCTGGAAGCAGATGTGGGTTTTGGCAGAGTAAGTGTCCACATGTGCTGCTGGATACAATAACTGGTGATCTGTCTGTGTGCCTTGTTCACTATGTGAGGCACTCGTGGAAATTTCTGTCACTGGTTGCTGAGGGTTGTGCCAATCCCAGTAGTGTGGACCAAACCAGAGTGGGAATGAACTCTGAAAATCCAACTGTGAAAAGACCCTAGATGGATCTGGGGATGAGTCCAGTCATCTTCTACCTACCCAGAAGCTGTAGGCAGACTGAGGAGGAAAAGAAGGAAGGCTGTTGGAGGGTTGTGAGGGGTCCAGGTCTCCTTGGTGTGAGAAGCTGAGCATGGAGCTTTTCACTCCGTACTGTGGGAACCTGGGGCACATAATGGTACAAAAGGGCTTTGTGAAACTAAAAATTGAAAGCTGTGAAGATAATAGGGTGTTGACAACCATCTAAGCATTTAGAGAACAAATTAGGCTGCAAATGGGAAGCTGTTCATTTGTTGAGTTGAGGAAATTAAAATTCTCTGCATGTTATTCCAAAGGAGACTTTAAGAAAGCCTGACAGATCTTGGAACTGTCTGCAGAGACGGAGCCAGCTCCCTCCCTGTGCATGGCTGAGTGCTGTTCTCTCTGGGGCAGAAATGGCAGCGACAGAGTGGATTTGGGATGTGTGCTCTGGAAACGTGGTGTCTGCAGTGTGCCAGTGCTACTTGGAAGCAGTGTGAGGTTATCTGGCAGCACCAGGAGCTGGCCAGGGGTTGAGCAGCTGCCTTCTTCCTTCCCCCTGCTGAGCTGCAGCACAGCTGGGCTCCATACCCAGCTGGGCAGGAGGGGGATGGAACAAGGCAAGGGCAACTTGGCCTTGGTGTCTTCTGACCTTTGAGAAGCTTTCCCGGACAATCTTCACTCTAAACGTGTGTGCTGGAGCCATGGTGTGGCTTGGAGGCTCAGCTGGCAGACAAGGTGTCATATTTTGCATTTAGAAATCATGGTCTTGCCCTTCCACCCTGCTGAGAACATAGGGGTGTGTTTTTGCTGAAGTTTTATCCTTATTTCTGTTCAAAGAAGATCCAGGCAGAAGCTGCCAGCAAGCTTAAAAACTCTCTCCTCGTCAAGCATATTCCTGGCAGAAATAATCGTCACAAACTAGGTCTTGGGTCTGTTTCTCTTGGCTGAAGGAATTTGTCAATCCAGAAATGAATCAAGTAGACTTTATTTATCTTGCTGGCCATTTCTGTTGGAAGGGGCTCATCAAACCCTTTGCTTCGTTATTTCATGACTGTCATTAATTCTCACACGCAGCTTTGGAGGCTGAGAATCAAAACAAACAGAGGAAAAAATTAAAAGAAAGCTCAGAGTCTTTTTTTTTTTTAATCAATATGCAATTAAAATGTAATATATCTTGCTGGTAGGTATTTCTAGATTGGGTCCTTGACAAGCAGTATCTTTGGTTTTGTAGGATTTTTTAGTTATGGAAAATCGTTACTCCCTTCTTATTTTTCCTCTCTAAATCTATGACAAACTGATCCTTTTCTCCTCCAAAACAAAAACTACATTCAATTCTTTTGATTATGAAGTTTTTAGACTAGAAATTTTGGTCCTAGAAATGAGACTATAAAAAATTATGGACTCTGTGTAGGAGCTCCAGACTTTCTTTAAAGGAAAGTGAAGATGCTTCCCTCACCCCGTCCTGGTTTAGGGCAAATTTGGGAGCAAACCCAAACTGCCCCTCCCCCCAGCTGGTCCAGGAAAAGATCTTCCTGGGAGAAAAGTGGAAAAAACTATTTATTTAACAAACAAAGTGCCCACAAGCATAAAGAATGAATAATATGAAGCAATAAAACCTCTCATTCTGGAGTGAGATGGCAAATTGAGAAAGTCCTTGCCGTGGGTGCAACTCGACTCGCTCGGTCCCTTATTTGTCTCTCTGGAGGTGCAGGCCCTGGAGGGCTGCAGGGGCGAGCTCCCCGGTGCTCCTCTGGGTCTTTCAGTCTGGAGCAGGTTTAAACAATCCCAAGAAAAAGGAAAAAAAAAACAGTGCAGGAAGCTTCTTTGCCTCAGCTAGCTAAACTAACTAAAAGCAAAAAAAGATCTCTGTCCGGCCGCTGTCCATGTCCCCGATGAACACTGACCAGAGCGAGGAATGCAGAGCAGTGAATGTTGTTTTGTCCAAACAAACTGCACGTGTCTGCTTTCCCTGCTTCGCTCTCAGAACCAGTCTGAAAGGCACAGAACATACAGCACACACAGAACAGATGACTGGGGATACAAGCATCATAAACTCACCCTAGGACAAACCCACAGATGCTTCTGCCATTATGTAAACTCACCTTCAGGTCCTACAGAACAGCCTCAAACCCAGACTTTGAAGTGCTTGCTCTTTGTGTTGGGCTGTCAAATATGAAGCCAACCCACCTGACTTGCCTTCTGTGCCCTCGACCCTTGTATTTCTGTGCATTTGAGCCTTTCTGTGGGGGTACAAATGCAGATGGGGAGATGTTGGAGGGCCAGCATGGACAGAAAAAACCAAACTTCACCTGGAGACTGACTGCCTGGGGTGGAAGCAGTGAGCAGTGAGGCTGGGGGTACAGCTCGAGAATCAGAATTGTTCTACAAGGAAGAATTGAATTGTTATAAAATTATAAAATTGGTCAGGCTTTGGGAGCTGCTTGTTCCAACAGAGCTGAGAGAAAGGCAGACAAGGTCAAGGCACACCCAATGCATTCCGGGAATGGCTTCTGTTCCATGAAGGAGGGGGCAGTGCTAGTGTGACTTTATTGCGAGGATTCAGATGCCTTTGTGGCCCAGATGCCAGTTTATCATTTCTGTGTGCTCCATATGTCATGTTAATGATTTTTTTTTTTTTGTAAATTTGAGGTATATCATACACAAAGCTGCTGCACAGGCTCCTCTCAGTTCACCATAGGGGTTGGCAGCTGCAAGGATTGTAAAGCTGGGGTTTGGGGGTACTGGATAGCTTGTGTCTCCTATCTGTGTAGCACATCTTCCATTTCAGCAGGTAAAGGAGCAATTCCACGGGTACATGAGGGTGCTCCATGGTCCCTGACTTGTACCAGGACAGATGCTGGGAGAGTCTCAGCTCTCTCTATGCCTGTGCTCAATCCAGGGAGGACTGGGCTGAAAGCTGAGACCTTCCTTTGCTAATTTAAGATCTCTGCTTATGCTGGAGCTTTGCTATAGGGGATGGCTGTTCCTGATGGATACTCCTGATTCAGGGAAGGCTGATTCTGCAGAACTTGGTGCTCAGTGATCTGGTTTGGTTTGCTCTTAGTTTTGCTGCTGCTGGGTTCCCTTTCATTCAGCACTGCCTTCCAGCTGGGCTCCTCCTCTCTCAGCACAGGATCACCTCCTCCTCCTCTCTAGTTCCCATTCCAGACATCTTGTACTGTGATTCTGCCAAGTCAGCTTGGAGTGCCTGTTGTCATTTGGAATGTCCTTGCTTGCAAAGAAGAGTGACAAGAAGTCAGAAAAATAATGGGAGGGTTGCAGAAAGGCTCTGCTGAGGACAGTTCCATAAATGCTGTCTGTGCCCAACCAGTACTGAGTGGCAGCTCCTGACTCGTGTGCCTGCAGAGCCAGGCACAGCCTCCTTCCCTTGTGTCTGTCCTCAGAAATACTCAGATTCAAGAAAATCTCACTTGCTGGGAGATGAATGGTGGCCAACAGTCTGGCCATGCTCCTGGGTCCTGCCAGTGTGGCTTGGGGTGAGGTGGAGACTCCTCAGAGCTGCTCCATGTCTTTCCTGCCTTGAGTCACGCCTGTGCTGCTGCCAGCACGATGTGCTGCACCTCAGGAGGTGACTGGGGAAGCAAGACATGGATGTGGGTGGTGTTCAGGGACAGTGGATGTGAACCTGAGGATGCTGTAGGTACCTCTGGCCTGAAGAAAGTATTCTCTGCCAGTGTGGCAGTGACAGTGGGAAACACCTTCAGCAAAGTCTGGATGGATCCTGGTCCTGAGAGCTCAGTCTGTGGAGATACTGTGGTGCTTATTGGCATTATTCATCTTCTTCCTTGTCAACAAAGGGCTCACAGTGACACAGGTTCTGGAGAAGAGGGGTGTGCTTGAAAATTCCTTCCTGTCCTGCTGCCACCTCAACGCTGACTGCAGCTGTTCTGTGTAAGAGGATAGAAAAAAAAGGTGTGTTTCTGCCTCAGTGAGTTTGTAGCAGATTTGTGACAGGAGAAGGATGTGTTTTGTTCCTCCAGATACAGCTACCAAGGCAGTTCCTCCTCCTGTGTAGAGACTGCAGCTTTGGAAATTATTTGGGTGATACCAGAGCCAAAATAGGATTAAAACCTTCCCTTATGACCTGAGACTGCATTAGCACAGCCCTGTTGTCTCAATTTTTTGCCCTAGCAGCACACAAATGGTGCAGCTGGAGCAATGTTCTAGCCCTTTGCTTCTTGGTTTCTGCATGTGAGGGTCTTTTGAGGGTGTCCTGCCCCTTTTATGTTGCCTACTCTGAAACTTCCTGATTGCTTCTGATTGTCTTCCACCAGGGAATTCTCTTGGTGTATGACATCACTAATCGCTGGTCCTTTGATGGGATAGACCGATGGATAAAGGAAATAGATGAGGTAAGTGAATGGAAGAACATATGCAGTGATCACAGCAGAGACATGGGGAGGTATCACCCAAGGTGTTACCTGATACGGGAACAGGGATGGCTCTGCTGTGGAGGGGACATGATGGCAGTGCAGTCACAAGTGGAGCAAAGCAGTAAATGTCTGCCCTCCACCTCTGTGTAAATCTGAAATAGTAGGAAAGGGCTGGGGAATGGTCAAGAAAGACAGGAAAGTTCCCTCAGAAATGAATGGACTGGGAGGTGACAAATTAGTTTTTCCCCGCCACACAGAGGTGCTGCTGGGCAGTCCCTCGGCCACAGAGCGGCTTCTTCTTCTTTTCCCTTTGCTGCTGTTGCAGCTAAGCAGAACGCTGGGTGTAGCCACGATTTCTCCACTTCTTCCCTCCCTTGTCCCAGCACGCCCCAGGTGTCCCTCGGATCCTGGTGGGAAACAGGCTGCACCTGGCCTTCAAGCGGCAGGTGCCGACCGAGCAGGCGCGCGCCTACGCTGAGAAGAACTGCATGACCTTCTTCGAGGTGAGCCCCCTGTGCAACTTCAACGTCATCGAGTCCTTCACGGAGCTGTCGCGCATTGTCCTCATGCGGCACGGCATGGAGAAGATCTGGAGACCCAACCGAGGTCAGTGCGCAGGAGGCTGCTCCGGGTGGGGAGTGCGGGCTCACACGGAGCCGTGGGGCTGTGGCTGCCCGGGTGGGAGGGGTGGAACTGTGGGAGCTGCAGCCACCTGGTGGGGAGAAATGCCTGGGGCCAGACAAGCTGAAGCACAGGGATGGGCAGCTCCAGAGGGCAGTTCGGCATGTCTGGGACCTGAAGTGCTCTGGGGCATCCTCCATGTTTTCACTTACTCTGGATGAGGCTGAGGGCAATTAAGCTCCCAGCTTGAAAGTACTTCAATCAAACAGCTGTGTGAGATAAATCCAAGTGTAAGCACCTCACTCCTTGCCCTTGCCTGAGCCTGTCTTCCTCATTTTGGAGCGAAACAGAGTGTGCCCAAGGAGCTGAAAGGGACTAAATCCCTGCTGTCAGCCTGCAGCAGTGGGCTGGGTTATTCCATATATCCAGGCATGTGTACCACAGGGAGGGAAACCACAAGCAGATTCCATGTTACATCTCAGCCTGTTGAGTTTGAAGCAGAATAATCTCAGTTCCCACATTATTCCTGGCTGGAGATAGCAGTGTGTCCCACTGCAGTCTGAGCAGCAGCAGATCTGTGTTCCTGGGGTGACCTGCTCTCATATGGACTTTCAGCTCCTGCTCACTAGTCTGAGAAAATGCTGTTTGCCTGACCAAATTTTCTGCCTGGGCTCCTGTCCTAACCTGGCTGCTGTGCCATGGTCTGCAGGTCACAGAAGGATGGTGGGCAGGGACTGGGCTGAATGCACAGACCTTTCCTGAATCTTTTCCAGAGGATTTGTAACTGCAGGCTGCCTGCTTGAGAATGGAAAGGGCAAAAGGAAACTGCTACAAATTGTGCCAGAGGAGGCTTAGATTAAACATCAGAGGAAATTTCCTCACAAAAAGAGTCAGGCACTTAAACAGGCTGCCCAGAGCAGCAGTGGAGTCACCATCCCTGGAAGTGTTAAAAAAAGATGCTGATGTGGCACTTGGGGACATGGTTTAGTGGCAGCATTGGCAATGCTGGGCAAATGGTTGGACTCGATGGTTTAAAAGGCCTTTCTAACCTAAATGATTCTGTGATTCCATGAACGAGGGGCTGCCTAGAAGGTATTGGGGACCTGCCTGCCCGGGAATGGCAGCGTGGCTTTGGCAGCAGGCAGGCAGGAGGATAAGGAGTGCCCTCGTGTGGCCCCTGGCTGGGAATTCCCCGGCAAGGAGAGGGATTTCCCAAGGCAGGCTCACATGGTGCACGCTGAACTGAGAGGATGCTGAGAAGCTGGAAAGGGCAGAGTGGTGTTCTGGGTGTTCTGGCTTGTTGGGGTCTCTGTGGCCCGGGGGTTCTGCAGAGAGGTGCCCCCTGAGCACGTCCCAGGTGACACTGTCCTATTTCAGGACTTGCTTACCCTGTTGCCTCTTTCCCAGGCACATCCTGGTTGGCAGAGAATGGGTTGAGAAGCCAAGTGTCTGTCAGGAATGTGAGCCAGGCCCTGCCAGCCCTGAGCAGAGCAGGGCTGGCAGTGCCTAACCCTGGGTTCACACCAAAGCTGATGTCTGGCAAAGTACAAGCCTCCAACAGCAGAGGTCACCTTGATTTCCCAAGCTTTTGTCCTAAACATCCTGCTCCCTGCTCCTGTGCAATCAATATTGACGTATTTCCCTGAGGAGCTGGAGCTGTGCAGCATAAGGAATAGTTGTGGAGGAATGGCAGCCCAGGAGATCTCCTGGCCCTTGACTGTGTGGTCCTTTCTCCCCGCAGTGTTCAGCTTACAGGACCTGTGCTGCCGAGCCATCGTGTCCTGCACCCCAGTGCACCTCATTGACAAGCTCCCCTTGCCTGTCACCATCAAGAGCCACCTGAAATCCTTCTCCATGGCCAACGGGATGAACGCGGTGATGATGCACGGCCGCTCCTATTCCCTGGCCAGCAGCGGGGGCGGGAGCAGCAGCAAAGGGAACAGCTTGAAGAGATCCAAATCCATCCGGCCGCCCCAGAGCCCCCCACAGAACTGCTCACGCAACAACTGCAAGATCTCTTAGCAGGATGGGCACCCTGAGCTTCTGTCGGATCCACACCCACCCACCGATGTACAGCTGTTTGCACACTGAACCCTTTCCCACTGGATCCTTTCGGATGGGCCACGGTTGCTTTTCCAATGGCACGCACAAGCGTTAGGAATGTGCTCACGTTTTGGCTTGGCATAGGAAGAAGCATGGTGCCGGCTGGATCCCACAGCGCTGGCGGGGAGAGGATCTGCCAAGTGACCGTCCAAGAATGCTTTGGGCTTTGCCTCTTGGCCTGGGGTGGAAAATTCAGCAGCTGCCGGGTTGGGGAGGGGGGAAGGGGAAAAAAAGCTCATCCAGTCTCAATGGAGCAATGGATTTAATGGAAGATTGAGGGGCTTAAGGGAGTAGGCAAGGAGAGTCTGTGCTGCAACTTTAACTCTTGGCCTCCTGGACAGATTGCTGGTGCAATGGTTATCATTGGATGTAGACAAAAAGAAACAGGGACAGGGGACTGATGACAGTTTTCACCGGGATGTTAACCTGCTATTGCCAAAAAAAACAGAGAACAAGGCAAGAGTTGGCCAATTGGAAAGGGGAAGGCAGCGCTCTGTTTGCTGCCTTCACTTATTTATGTAAATATTATACATATATATAAATATCACTTGTTTTTTAAGGGTTTTTTAAAGAAGCAGTCAGGGAAAATTTTATGCAGCCATGTAAATACAAGCACTGGATTGACTTTCCCAGTGTCAGCAAAGTGGACAAGTGGAGGATTTTCCAATGAAAACACATAAATGCTTTAAGAGACTTTTCCCTCACCTCTGGGCTTGTGCTGGCGTTTTTAAATACTACATGTGCAGAAGGAAAGGACGATTGGTGTGGAACATGCCCCAAGCTGCTCTATTGCTATCATTCCCTAAAACCTGTGAGTGCCGAAGGCAGGGTGGGATAGCAGTGTGTGGAGAAGCAGAGCAGCAAGGCCACGGTCCTGGGGGGTTGGAGTGTTTTGGCAGGCAGGAAGAAGAGGCAGCTCTGAGGTCAGACTGATGCCTTGCTCTCTTTGTGCTTTCTTGTCGGGGATTTGGGAACAGGGAGTGGAAGCATTGTGCCTAAAGCAGAGGAAGAATGCTGAATTTTGTCCCTTATTGCTGCAAAGACTCAGCCATTGCTTCTAGTGCCCTCCATCCATGACAGCACACCATGTGACAGCCCCTGGATCCTGGCTGCTTCCAGCTTTGCTTTCCCATAGATGCTGCCTGAGCTCACGCTGCTGTGGCTCCTCCTGGATGAAAGTGGGAAAGGGCAGAAGCAGCTTTTCCCACTGGAGCATGAAGGAGCAGGGACTGGGAAGGTGGAAGATCAGGGTGGGGAAACAGCAATCTCCAGGTCCCTCAGTGGCAAAATCACTTGGCTCTTGGGACAATCCCAGGAGATCGGGAGAGCAAACTGCTTTGCTCCGTGGGATGGCTCCTGGATCTTGGAGGGGCAAGAGCTTGGGATGGATCTCCTGTCAAGCAAGTGCACCTGCCTCCCTGGCTTTGTTCTACAGCTGATCTGTGCTGGAAATTCACCTGGGAACTGAGAAATAGCACCCAGCCCTTATCCCAAAAGCTAAGGGAGCCTGGCAGTGGGGCTGGGCTATGGTGGCAGGTTCTGATGGGTGGCCAGGGTGTGTAAATTGTGAGTGGTAGTGTGGTAGCAAGTGAAGTGTACAGTGCTGCCATCTCATCCTGGGATCATCTTGCTCTGCTCCCCCTTCCCAGGCAGCCTGGGGCACTGCATGGGCAGAATGAAGCCGCTGCAGCTCCTGCGTGGCCGATGGACCCGCTGTGTCCGGGCAGCAGGGACAGGAGGGACACCTCCCCCTGTGGGGGCATCACTTCCCTTGCTCCCAAGCCAACCTGGGAGGTGCCAGAGGCTTCCCCCTCCCCTCTCTGCAGAGCACAGCACAGGGAGGTCTCTTGGCTCGCCTCTCTCATGCTTTATCACCCAGCTCAAGTGAGCGAGGACAGAATTAAACCCCAGGCAGGTGGAGGGGGAGAGGAATCCTTTGAAGGGGTGCTTTGGCTCGAGAGCAAAGCCACAGCCGGGCCGTCCTGGTGGCACGAAGGCCGGGGGATTTGGAGAACCTGTCTGGCATGGCTGGCACCTGTTTCCCATCACTTAACACACAGCAGAAGACAATCGCTGGCTCAGCAGCACAGGGATATACGGCCAACAGGTGACCGCCAACGGTGGCTCCTCCTGGGAATCACCCCGGGCACCACGGCCCCGGCGCCGGTGTGTGGGATTGAGAGGGATAAAGGGATCCTTCCTGAAATCACCAAGCTGCTGCATGTCTCAAAACTTGCTGTACCTCTGCTTCGGTTTGGCTGTGCCACGTGTGCCACCTCCCCATGCTGTTTCCCTGTGGTTGGTTTAGGTTTTGTCACTCTGTAAAGTCTCGCGGATCCTGTCTGGAGTGGGGATGGAAGATTTCCCTGGAGTGATTGCCCAGCAACAAACTTTTTTTTATTTTTTAATTTAAAAGGAAAAGATTCTTGCATCTGATGTCAACACTAGTCTGTAGCTGCTCTCCAACACTTGTACCATTCCTGAGTTGGGTTTTTTGGACTATCCTTTTATTTTTTTATTCCTTTGTACAGTCAGTGTTGTTTAACTGATTCTACATGGTTTCGTTTTGTATAAATTAAAGTCTTTTTGTTTGTTTTGAACCAGCAACTGAAAAGAGGAGAAATTGTATCCATTTTTGTGGGGGCTGGGAAGAGGCTGAAGGGAAAAAGGTGGTGATTTTGCCCATGCCTGGGCATTTGAGACTGTTTGTGGTACAGGTGTGTATTCCCATTTCCAGGTCATCCACAAAATAACTTGAATTACATTTTCTGGGGAGCCATGATTCCTTTTCTGTAGATGCAGATTAATCTGTTCTTGATTTTCACAGAACCACTGATTTGGGGTAGTGGAGCCCTAAGAAAAGGTAAACTCATCTCCAGCAGGGTTGGTCCTGTAGGTGGCTGGAGGAAACCAGGCTCTCCAGCAGTTTGCCAGGAATTGTGCCCAGTCCCTGCTCCATGGGGACAGGGCAAGTACAGTCAAACCCTAAATCCCTTCTTTGGGTCTGAGTGATCCTGGGGGAGCAGCAAGTGCTGTGGCAGCAGTCCCCCATCCTGTCCAGACTGGAGCAATCCTGGGACGAATGGGACTGAAAGGGAGAGGATGCTGCAGGGAGCTTGGAGCACCAGTGTCACACCAGGGTGGCCTTTGGAGGCACCAGGAGCCCCAGAGAAGAGGGATTTGATCCTGAGGTGGAGGGAGACTTCTTGTCTGATCCCCTTCTCCCAGCCCACCTCCCCTTGACCTCCCTTTTCCCCTGCCTTCTCACTTCCCTAGGATCAGATTTTCCACTTCGTACCAGACTGGCCATGCTTGTTTTAACAGCTTAAGTAGTAATTGCTGGGGCTGGGAGGGGGCAGGGGGAAATGAGATCGTGTCTGCAGCCTGGAAAACCCTGGAGCTAAGGTGAAAGCCTGGTCAGGGAAGAGGCACACAGCCCTTTTTTTCCCCCTTTTTCTTCAGGGGGTTCTGGAAGTGTCTGTTCCCTCTCCCAGGGCCGAAACAAAGGCTGTGTGTGGTTTCAGGTGGGGTCGGGACAGCCGGAGCCCATTACGGCGGAGCAGCGGGGGCTGCGGGGCTGCAGCTGTCTGCTTGGGAAGAGCAGGGCAGGAAAACACTGCACAGCCTGAGCCGAGTGGGAAGGCTCGGAGAGCTTCAAGGCTCTCTGCTCCTTGGAGAAAGGAGGAGGGAGCAGGTTGCTCTGGGATGACTCTGGTCTTTGGTCACTGACTGTTTCTCTGCACACACCTTTCTGATGTGAGGTTTCTTGGGTTGGTCCCATTGTCCCACACAGGCTGGGAAGTGGTGGTGACCTTCATACAACTGCACGACGCTTGAAAATGGGGGTGCAGCTGCCCATGGGTGCATCGGAGGGGCAGGAGCCCACTGGGTACAGCAGGTTCTGGAAGCCAGGGACATGTGGCACGGCATGCTTCCCTCCAGGACATTGTGCTGAGCCAATTCCTTGTCTTGAAGGGAGAAGATGAACCATAAAACCCTCATCTATGTCTGGGATCTTTGAAAGTGACCCCAAAAATCCCTGTTCTAGGGTGCATTTGGTGCCTGGACAGATGGAGGTAAACAGTTTGGAACTGTTGAGAGGGTAGGAAAAGTTGCTTTGTCGTTCACCTTCAGTTGAAGAAGCACTAGAAGAGGCTGGGTGGGGGTCCCAAGGTGTGGGTGAGGATTTCCAGTTGTTGGGAGCTGCTTTTCTAGCCAGCTGCAGCAGCTGCCATTCCTCCATTCAGCCTTGCACCACTGAAGGTTCCTGGCTTGTTCTTGCAGCTTCTAATCTTGAGAACACAGGCATGAGACACCTCAGGCTGTGATGTGAGCCACCCTTCTGTGGCTCTGCAAAGGGGCAGTGGGGCAAGAACTAACCCAGACCCTGGCACTGGCATCATGCTGTGACCACACAGAGCCCAGCCATGGCTATGGGCAGAAGTTGGGCTCCAGGTCTTGTTCCCCATTCCCTCCTGCACCCGTCCCCCCTGGAAGGACCCTGGGACAGGACACCCCAAAGTGGCCCTGTGCCTCTAAGCTGCATCCCTGGGGACCAAGGTGTCATGCATCCATTGCTTCCCAGCTGGAGTTTGTGTGTTTGTGCATCGGGGATCTCCAGGCAGCGGGTGCCTGGGGCTGGCTGGGTTGGTCTGGGGGTTTCAGGCTGCCTGGACGTGCAGGATACAGGCCCTGGCAGCTCCTGGCTGGGCTATCCTGATGTAATTCCCTGTTTGCAAAACATCAGCCTCCCCATGAGTGTCCCAGGGCAGCATAACTTTCCCTCAGCATCTACAGCTGGATGGACCTTTGGGCGGCTGCTTGGCTGTGGAATGGATTCGGGGCACAGCCATGGGACATGCTCCAGCCCTCCGTGCATGGTCATGGCCAGCTGGTGACAGACCTGACTGTGCTTTGGGGTTTTGGGCCCTGGGGAGCCCCAGGGGTGTGGGAAGTGGCAGGGGTGGCCGGTCACAGCACTGTGTCAGTGGTACTGGCTGGAGGTCACCTTGTCAGAGCATTGTGGCTGCACCCTGCTCACACCAGCATGGGGGTGTTGAGGGTCCCCCAAATCACCTGGTCTGGTGCAAAAGGGCTTCCCCAAGGAGCCGACTGGGGGAGCACCAAACTCTTAACGTGCAAAAGCAGCTCTAGGGTGGGGGTGGATCCCCCCCAAGCCAAAAAAACCCCAACAAAATAAGGACAGGGCTCCCACCGGGTTGGTTTTTTTTTTTTTTTGTCCCCTCCACCACCTGCACTCCAAGAAGGGAGAGTGGAGGTGTTGAGCTGCTCCCCGGGACAAAACGCCCTCGAGTTTGCTGTTTCGCAGTGGCTGCAGACCATTCCCCCCCCCCCCCCCCCACCCAGGCGNTCAGGGCTGAGGCTCTCACCGGAGCCGGAAGAGTTAATGCTCCCAAAATGCCGTGAAATGTTCTTGCTGCAGGTCAGTCTCCATCGGGGATTAGGGGGATCTGGCCGGGGAGCCGCGGCCGGCTCCTGCCAGCTCGGGGCTGGTGCGGGAGATGCTGGTTGAGCCCCAGCACAGTGTGTCGGGGGTCTGGTGTGGCTCAGGCGACATCCTGGCTGTAAATCATCGGGAGGGAGGGCTGGGAGCCCCAGGGGGCTGGGGGAGCCTCTCCAGGGGGGCTGGGTGAGCACCCCTCCGCCAGGCGAGACACGGTTCTGTGCCAGCAGCACGGCACTCGTGGGATGCGGGCTGGGAAGCGGGGATGGATCCGTGTCCTGTCCCGCTCCCGAGCACCTTCGGCTGTGGTGCTGGAGGGTGCCCAGAGATGCGGTGCGGGGTGAGGGAGTCCCGGACCTGCCGGGTCCGGCCGCCCGCAGCGTGGGCTCCATGGGCTCCGCGTACCTCCCGCCGGCCGCCCCGTCCGAGGGGACCGCAGGCTCCGGCTGTTTTCTCATCCTGCAGGAATTCGGCTCCGTGGGCCGGGCGGGTTTTTGTGTCGTCCCCCCCACCCCTTTCACTCTCCCTCTTTGGAGACTTTCTGCATTCTGCCTTTGATCTCCCCCCGTGTTTGCCCAGAGATCGCCGGGCTCGCCGGGGTTAGAGGCTGAGGTCAGCGCCTTTCCCATTCCAAACACCCAGAAACATCAGTGAGGAGGGAGGGGATTCAGATTACAACCTTCCCGTCCTCCCCTTCCACCTCACTCGCCCCGCTAGCCGTGCCGGGGATGGACTGAGCCCCGAGAGACATCCGCCACTGCCGCCGTGTCCCCGGCGCCCCGAGAGCCGAGCGGCGGCGATGGATGGAGGCGGCGGGCGGCATCGCCGGTGGTCCGGCGGGCGCCGGGTGTGCTGAAGGACAGAGGTTTGGACCTCTCCTCCTCCTCCTCCTCCTCCTCTTTGTCCGCCCGCCTTCTCTCTCATCCTGTCCGTCCTGAATGTGATTTATCCCGAGCCCTCGCCAGCGAGCCAGGCCGGCGGCGCGGGGTGGCCCGATGGCTCCTCGTGGGACAGGCGGGCGCGGGGCCCGGGGCCAGCGTGAGGGTGGGCGGCAGCGGCTCCCCGTGGGCGTCGCGCTGCTCCTGCCTGTGCTGGCGGCGGCGGCCGGGCTGAGCCTGCAGCCGGGCAGGATGCGGCACCTGGGCGTCTGCCCCAACCAGCTGAACCCCAACCTGTGGGTGGACGCCCAGAGCACCTGCGAGCGGGAGTGCCAGGCTGACCAGGTGAGCGAGGGGGCTGCGAGGGCGGCGGGCGGTAACGGGGTTTGGGGCATCCCCAGGTCCCCGAAGGAGATGCTTTGGGGTGCGGGTCCTGTGCCGGATGGCACAGCTGGTTCAGTCGTCTCAGTGCAACGGGCTCACCTCTGCTGCAGCTTTGCCGCCTAAGCAGCTCCTGTCTGCTGGGCTCCTCAGTCCTCCACAGGCAGAGAAACTGCTTGTTGCCCCCTCATGTCAGACCCTGTCCCATGGTCAGAACACCCTCCTCGTGCAGTCCCACTCTGTCAACGGGCTGGCTGGGATGAAGGGAATGGGTGTGCTGGGACACGGACCCCTTCAAGCCGAGGACAGAATCCTCTCCCAGCTTTCCCCTGGGGGCCGGAGCCCACCCACGGACCGGGCTGTCCATCCCAGAGAGCCCTGGCTCTGAGCTCCACCAGGCTGAGCAGGGGCAACCCCACCCCGGTTCGGGCTGTGCGAACCCGGAGGGGAGACTCCTTCACAATCCATCTGCATGAGTTCTGCCTGCAAAAGCTGAGAAGGGCAAGCCGCTCTCTGCTGTGGGGGAGAAGGGACCGTCATCACTGCGGTGCACCCCCAAACATCCTGGGGGTGCTGAGGGTGGGCTGGAGCTGGGGCAGCTGTGCCGGGGAGGTCTGGCTCGTACCCGGAGCCCAGCGATGCTGAAGGTGCACAGGGCTGCGCGGGGGACACCTGCCCACCCGAAAGTCCCAAAGGGTGGGAACAGCACCCACAGCCCCACCACAGCGGTGACCTCCACGTCGCGTGCCCCCCCCCCCCCCCCCCCCCCGCA
>VWYP01007372.1:157283-192230 GCA_013400435.1 Pycnonotus jocosus | reverse complement strand
GCGCCGCGCACCCACGGGGGCCGCGCACCCACGCGGAGCTGGCGATCCCCTCTGACCCGAAAGCCGGGGCGACACTTTCTGGGTGCATTCCAGTATCCAGCAACGATACTTGGAGCTGTCGGCTGGGTGCTGTGGGGTATTCCAGTGGCTGGGAGGTGGTGATGGGACCCCGATGGAGACCCTTTTCCCGGCTGGAGTCAAAGCACACCCAGACAGGGTAGTGGGACCCCGCTAGTTCTGCACGTTCTCTCCAGCTCCAAGAAATGGATGAATCCCGCCCTGCCCCTCCAATTCCTCCCCTTCTCAGGATCCCTGGAATTCACTGGGGCAGCTTCTGCCATGCTTGCCCTCCTGCCTGCCCAGTGCTGTGGGGACTTGAGAGTCACTGCCCTCCCCAGCCCCTGCCTGCAGATCTTCAGGAGCTGCCTGCTCCCAGTCTCTCCTGCCCTCCAAACTCCTAGGGCCTCTTAGACTTTGTCCCATGAGGAACGTGGCTGTTGCAGACATGTCCTGCCCTATAGCTGGGCAGAAAACCAAAATACTGGAATTTCACATTGAACATGCTGCTAGGTCTCATCCCTTTGGCTTTGGTGGGTATTTCTGCATTCAGGCAGGAGGTGGTTGAAGTGCCCCTCACCAGAGGGGATCCCAGCTCTGAGGAAGCCTGGCCTGCTCCTACTTTACATCCCAGTCCTGGGGCACCTTGGGGACATGCTGGAGCCAGAGCTGTTCCAGTGAACCTGGGTGCTCGGTCCGCAGAGCATGGCACATCTCCTATCCAGTATCTAGCTGGATTTCACTTCCAGTTCCTGATATTCCTGCAGTTTTGGTGGCAGATTCTTTATCTTAGGGACTGCACTTGGTGCTAGGTTGGAGGATGGGTGGGAGATCAGAAACTGGTGCTTTTCCCCAGGGAGCTCTCCTTGCACCCCTCCTGTGTCAGAATCTCCCATCCCTGGGGGCTGGATCCCTTTCCATCCCAGTCCTTGGGGCCAGGGCTGGATGACTGCAGCTGTGTGCACCTGAACTGCCTCAGTTCCTGCTGAGGTGGGCAGAGCTGCCTGTGCCCTCACCTGCCCTTGCTTCCCTCCCTCTGTAGCCCAGCACAGAAACTCGTCTTCAACAGAGTGAATGGCAAGAGGCCCCCACTGCTGCTGCAGCAGATCTCGGCCCCTGAAGAATGTTACACCCTGGCCCACGAGGAGAACGTCCGCTTTGTCTATGAAGGTGAGGGCAGAGGGTCCTTGGGGCTGGGAGCTGGAGCAGATGTCCCTGTGCTAGAGACATTGGTGGCAGGGATGGAGTCCCCAGCCTGGGGATTTGCCCTCCCTTGCTCTGCATCCCTCTCCTGTCCTGCAGCCCCCCACACTGGGAACTCCCATCCCAAACCCACCCAGTGCTTGTTCCCTCTCCCCAGCCTGGCAGCAGGTAGAGCAGCAGCTGGACGGCAGCCGGAGCGGGGAGAGCGCCTGCGGCCCCGTGCAGTACGTGGAGAAAACCCCCAACCCTGGACTCAAAAGTAAGTGGGCAGTGGTTGTGGCACTTTGGGGTGCAGTGAGTGGCACCCGTGGGCTCAGCCTGCACCTGAACAGGGCTGTGGAAGGAGGAGGAGGATTCCAATGCCAGATGTGCCAGAGGGGTTGGTTTGGTCTGTCCTGCTGATGCTGAGGTCACTCTGGGGATGCTGGGAGGAGAAAATTGGCCCCAGGCACTGTGGTGGGGATGTCCCACTGTGTCCCTTGGATGTTCCACTGTGTTGCTGGCTCCTCTGGAATTCAGGCCTTCTCCTGCCACCAAGGGGTTCAGCATCATGCTGGAGAGAGAGAAGCCCCCCGTGGGGACCTGCTTCTCCTGGGGCCAGCAGGACCAGTGGGGCATGGGTGCAACACTTGTCTGGTGGCACCTGGAATCAGGGCAGTGACAGCATCTGACAGCTCTCCGAGGAAGAGAATGTCCCTGTAAACCCAATCTGGCCTTTTGGTGACATGGCACAGGGGTGGAGGAGACCTGGGGCTGTCATTAAATTGGATATCAGGGAAAATTTTTTCCCCCAGAGGGTGGTGGGGCACTGAACAGGCACCCCAGGGAATGGGCACAGCCTCAAGGCTGCCAGAGCTCCAGGAGCCTTTGGACAAAGCTGTCAGGCCCAGGATGGGATTCTGGAGTGTCTCCGCAGGACCAGGAGTTGGACTGGATGATCCCTGTGGGTCCCTTCCAGCTCAGGATATTCTGTGATTCCATGGTTATTTTTTCTGGCGTTGGGAAGGGAGCACCCAGTGCTCTGCTCCCGCTCCAGCTGCTCCCTTCTCTCTCTCCCCTCTTTTTCAGATTTTGTTCCCATTGACCTGGAGGAGTGGTGGGCACAACAATTTCTGGCCAAAATCGAGAACTGCTCATAAAAGGGAAGAAAAGGTTGCATTTGGTTTCTTTATAAGAGAAACAAAGCTGCGAGCACCTGGTCACAACCCAGAATCGGTGGCGTTTTTGAACCACGTTTTTAAAAGATGCCCGAGGTGGAGTGACCCAGCCCAGCAGGACCGGACCACAGCCATGCCCGGCCACGCGCCCTCCCCGCGCCCGCCAGAGGAGCAGCGTGCGGCCCCAGCCAGGATTCCTTAAGTGCCAGTTCTCGGACTGCTGCAGCTCCTGCAGCCTCCAGCCCCCAGGGACACTGCGGTGCCACGCTGGGGACAAGGGAGTGGCTCCCCCCTGCAGCCACGGGGAGCACAGTGGGGTGCTGTAGCAGGACCGCCAGACAATAAAGCACTGAAACTGCCCGTGCAGCCATGCTTGTGGGATGGGGAGGAGGGGGAAGCAGGGCTGCAGCATCATGCCCTGGAGAGGGCATGCTTCCAGCTGACTTGTGGCTCAGTGGGAACCTGGCTTCTGTGGATTCAAGGGCTTGGAGCTCCTCTTCCTTGCCCCAATGCTGCCTCACCTTCCAGGGCTCAACCAGGGCCTGGTGCTGTCTTAGGTGATGTTTGGGATTGAGAGGGGGGCTGAGCCCACTGGCTGTGCTCCAGACCTGGGCTGCAGCATGTAGCTGGGCAAAGCTGCAGGAAGGGGAGTGCCAGGGCCAGCTGCCCCCTGCCACATGGAAGCCAAAAGGCATTTTGAGCACCAGGCTTGACGTATTCCCCTCACCTATGGTTGTTTGGGGGAGCTGACAGAGGATAGTTATGGCTGCCTGAGGTAGAAAGGATGGAGACCCTAACTTCTGCTTCTACATGTCCTTCTCCCCAAGCAGAGAACTGGAAGCCAGCACAGCCTGAACAGAGTCGCATTCCAAAGGAGGCCAGGAAACACCCACTGGAAAAAAAAATCATCTTTATTATTCCTATGATGGGAATAACAGCCACACTGCAGCCAGGGGGGAGCAGAAGCTGCCCAGGAGCTGTGTTGCTTCTCCCACCTGGCAGGCCAGAGCAGTGCCAGCAGCAGCTGTGCCCCTGGCAGCACCTGCCCACGGAGCACTCCTGGTGCTGCTCCCTGCCCCAGGCTGGCACACCTGGCACTGTGGCTGTGACTGAAATCAGGAGCAGCACCATGCACAGCCCGCAGTGCCTGCCTCGCTGACAGGCAGGGTGTTACAGCCCCCAGGACAGGGAAGTGCTGCTTGCACAACACTTCCATAATTTAGGCCAGGGTGGCCCCAGAGTGATGGAGAGCTGGGGCCAGAGGATGTCATCCTTGCCATGGACTCTCCCACCAGCTCTGCCATGGCACCATGGGCAGTGTGGGGGTTATGCTGCCTCTGTGTCCCCACCCAGCACCAAGCCTTGCAGGGGGCACCAGAACCAACACGACATGGACTGTTGCTGCTGTGCTCAGGGCACTGCCAGCCCAGGGCAATTTTGCATCTCACTACCTGAAACCTCCACATTCCCACTGTTCACCATCCCAGGCAAAGCCTGGAGGCTCTACTACATCCTGCTGTACTTCCCTTTCCAGAAAACAGTTACTGGGAGTTTCAGCACCTCAGCCATGCCCCCAGCAAAAAGCATCCAGTCTTTTTTTTCCCTCCCTGTGGAAGTCACTGGTGCTGGGAATCCCCCCTGCATGGTGCCTTGGCAGTGGCTGGCTCTGCTGCCCACCAGGATGCTCCCAGGGTGCAATCCCCCGCTGCCAGCAGCTCCAAAGGGCTCCAAGGTGTCTAGGGAGGCCATTCACCTGCTGGCTGCTGACTAATAAAAACACACATCTTTAAGATCTGGGGAAATTCTTAGTAACATGATGCACCATCGTTCTGAACAACAACATTAGGCAAAGGGAAGAAATGGAACAGGAAAGAATGAGTCAGTCACGAGGAAAAAAATGAAAACCCAACCCAAAAATATAACCCAACCCCTGACAATGCAATCACTGGGAGGGAATGAGCCCCCCCCTTGCCATAAATATTAATTAGTTATGTGCAATTGTGTGTAGTACTATAGTGCAAATAGCTCTGCATTGATCATGGGGCAGCACCCAGAGGGCTGCCCCAGGTGACACAGGGACTAGTTAAGGACAGACAAGAATCAACACAGATTTCCAACAAACAAACAAAAAAACCCCAACCCAGCCACTGGGGAACTCCAAAAAGCTGAAGTTGCCTCCTCCAACTGGGCCCAGGCAGGACTGGGCAATGCTGGTGCCCAGCAGCATCCTGGAGCCAGGCAGGGGCAGGACAAGGCCTTTGCTCCCTGCCTGCTGCCAGCACAGCCTGGTGAGGGGCAGAGGGGATGGGGATGAGGAGGGGGATGCAGGACAGATATGGTTTGGTTGGAGCTGTGTGGGGTGTAAGGGGTGAGCTCAGCAGGACATGGGCACAGCGAGGGCATCGCTGGCTTCAAACTGGTCCCGTGGCTGCCCTGCCCAGCCAGATGCACAGTGTGGGGCCGTGTTGCTGGCAGAACCCCTGCATGGGCACAACACTGAGGCCAGCAGCGTCCCTGGGCACCTTGTGACACTTCACACCCGTCCTACAGAGCACAGCCAAGACCCTGCAGCACCTCTGACTCAACTCAGCACCAGCTCCAGGGACCTTGTGGCACCCCTCACCCATCCCAGCAGCGTCCCTTGCTGCCTGCACCTCTGGCTCCCCAGCCATGCCCATCACGTGCTGCTCCTGGGGCTGAGCTCTGGGCAGTGCTCCAGCACCACGCCACCTCTCACCCAGTGCCAGCTCCTGGCACCACACAGCTCCCCTTGCACGGCTGGGACCAGTGCCAACTCCTCGGGCCAGGCTTGGCAAGCGGGCAGGAGGACACAGTTTTCCCAAGCAGAGCCTCCTCTTTCCCATGCCAGGCAGGTGCCAGACAGGAGCTGAGCCATCCCCTCCAGCTGGACACAAAGTGCTCCCATGGGCAATCCCAGCACATCCTGCTGACCCCAGGGACGGTTTGGATCTGAGCTCTGTGACAGCCTCCTGCTAAACCATGAGCAACCACCCAACACCACATGGACATGCGGGGCAGGGAAGAGGGGAGCAGAGGGGATCCCGCTCCTCCTCTGCCAGCCCAAGTCCAACACTCCTCTCCACCCATCCAGGCTCCTCCTGGCTTTCTGGGCAGATTTTTTTTGCTGTACGGATGGATGACGGCTGGAGAGTGGCAATGTCACATGTGAACACACATGCACACCCAGAGCCAGTGACAGCAGCAGGAGCATTGCCATCCTCTCACCCCTCCCCGGTGGAAAGTTTTACATTTATACAGTATTTAAGACACGCCGATATATAAATTACTGTCTCTATATATACTATGTATAGGCTGAGGGCCAGTCCGTGACGAAGGGCACCGGGAGGGCTCATTTCCCTCTGTCCTCTGTGTAGTGCTGGAAGCGAGTGAAGCTCATGAAGACCTGCTCCAGGGAGATCTGGCTCACAGAGTAGTCTTCCAAGCGATACTTCTCTTTGGCTTTCTCCAGGGCCCCAAAGACCTGCAAGGGAGGGCAGGGACATGAGGGCAGCCCGACTTGGTGTGGGGACCCCCAGGGGAACCCCAAGCTGTGACAGAGGAACCCCCCAGGCCGTGACAGGGAAAGCAGAGAAAACTTTTTTCTCTGGGGAGACCCAGGAAAATTACACTTTCCCTGGCAGGAGAGTGGGGGGAAGCCAGGAGTATCTGACATCATTTAAAAATATATGCTGTGGATATGATTGTTTTACACATTTCTGTGTGATAAATGTATACATATATACATATACATACATGTATCTATGTGTATATATGTATATACACATATCTGGGTTTGAATCCCTGCCCAAGATTTCTGCTAACACATTATATATATAGAATATGTATATAATATAGAAATAACTACATAGGATACTACATACATGCTACATAACTATCTGTATCTAGCGTACATATTACTTTTATATTGAGCTATAGATAATACACATATTTATAAACTCACTCTTTCTAGTTTTTATATAATTCTATACATAGTTTTTATATAATCTGTATACAATGTACTCTCTCTATATGTACTCTATAGACTATGCTGCATGCTTGATACAGAGTATATACTGCAGAGTATATAATCTGTATAGAGCATTACCATATACCTTATACAGTATATGTTGTATATGTACAATATACAGTATATTATATACACTACATTTGGTGCATATAATATAAAGATATATAAATATATATATACACTTAGATACTGCATATGAAAATTATCTGTATACTGTGAATATCTCTGTATAGTATACATGTATTTACATATGGATAATGTACACAGAGAAGTATCTATAGAGAGATACACTGTGTATACTCTATACATTACTCTGTATACTGTATGCAGAGGGTTACACACTGTATCTGTACTGTGGCCTTTTATCAGTGTCCCTGGGCTGGGACCCTCAGGATCAGTGGCTGGGGAAAGCCACCACCCACAGCCCCTTGTGGGATCATCTGAAGCCACTGCCAGGGGGTTCCTGGGGCCGAGGGGCAGGAGCAGGGAGGTGCCAGGTGCCAGGGGGAAGCCATGCCCACCCATGCCATGTTCCCACAGCGGAATGCAGTGTGGGGAGGATGCATCATCGAAAGCGAAGCACCAAGAACACAGGAAGGAGCAGGAGAAAGTGCCCAGTGCCCCCTTACCTGTGCCCAGCTGAGGTTCTTGTTGGTCAAATGGTAATGCACCATGCCCTGGTGCTCGTGCTTAAGGACACTGCCTGGGGAATGGAGCAGGGAGAGGCTCTGTGTTAGGGCATGTGCTGAAGTTCACACCCAGCACCCTGCCCCTGCTCTGGCAGCAACTGCTCCAGCAGCTCATGGTACCTGGGAAAGTCTTCTCCACGAAGGCCTTGAAGGCCTGCAGCTCGCCCTCCTCCTCACTCTGGGTTTTGGCCAGCAAGGTGTATCCACTACCAAACTTGCTTTTCAGGTGCTGGGGGCTGCCCAGACACTTGAACTGCCCATTCACCATGATGGCCAAGCGTGTGCACAGCGCCTCGCACTCCTCCATGCTGCAGGAAGGAGAGGAAGTGTTCAGAGAATCCCAGGATGGTTTGGGTTGGAAGGAACCTTAAAGCTCATCTCGTTCCACCCTCTGCCATGGGCAGGGACACCTTCCACTAGCCCAGGGTGCTCCAAGCCCAGTCCAGTATATCCTTGAATGTTTTCAGGGATGGGGCAGCCACAGCTTCTCTGGATATGTAAGCACCATGGATACAAGCAGAAGCTTCTGAGAAGTGGCTGGAGGTGTATTCCCTTCTCTCTGGACTCTTTGAGGAACGAGATTTGGGTAAAGCCAGCCACTGGCTGCAGGCAGTGTATGCCCACCCACCAGGCCCTGGAGGTGTGTCCCATTCCTTGGATCTCACCACTCTCCCTAATTTCTCATGCCAAGCCCTGCCCAGCCAAGTGTCACCTGTGGGAGGTGAAGATGATGGATTTGCCACACTCCCGTGTCCGTGTCACTGCGTCCCAGAGCAAGCGTCGGGCCACGGGGTCCATGCCAGTGGAGGGCTCATCCAGGAAGATCACGGGGGGGCCACCAATGAGGGCAATGCCAGTACTGAGCTTCCGCTTGTTCCCACCACTGCGGAGGAATCACAGAACCGTCAAGGTTGGAAATGACCTGCGAGATCATCGAGTCCAACCTCCAGCTGAAAACGGGAGCGAGGACCGGGGACAGAGACCCAATACGTGCACAGGGAGCATCACGCAAGAGCAGGGGCAGCAGTCAGTCCCTGCCTGCTCTCACCTGTAGGTCCTGACCAGCTTGTCGGCGTGCGGCTCCAGGAGCAGCCCGCGCAGCATGTTCTCCACGCAGCTGCCGATGTAGCGCTCGGGGATGCCGCGCAGCCGCGCGTACATGCTCAGCGTCTCGCGGCCCGTCATGTGCTCCAGGAGCGCGTCGAACTGCGGGCAGTACCCGATGCGCTGCTGCACCTTGGGCCGAGAGGAGCACACGGCAATCAGCTCACGGGCAGGTCTCTGAGCCACTCAAGTGCCTGGGCACCCACAGACTTTGCTGCTTCTCTGAGGTTTTGCTCAGAGTGATGGGAACTGAGCTGCAGCTCTGAAACTATGGGTGGAACGGGAAGGCAATGCCCCTTGCAGCAGCTGGGCTGACAGGGATGGACAGATGTGTCTCTGGATAGCACCTGGCTAGGCTCACAATGCCTCTGCCAAGCTGGTTCCTCACTGTAAAGGGACCATTTTGGGGTGCCCAGGCTCTCAGGAGAAAGAAAGCACTGCAGAGCTGGTAGCTCCCCCATGTTCTGGTCACTTCCAGGGACAAGAGTGTGACAGAAGGCAGTTCCAGGGAAGGAAGCAATTTGGGGCATGCTCTCAATGTTCTTCATGTCTGACCTTCTCTGGGATCCCCATTCACTTAAGAGTTTGACTTGATGGTCCTTGTGGGTCCCTTCCAAATCCAAATATTCTGTGAAATCCGGGACAGTGGTAGAGGAAGGTCTGGACCGAAAGCCTAACCCCTGCTCATCTCTTCCTCTTCCAAAGGGAGTGGGCAATTCCCAGCAAGGAGACCCCTAGCAGAGGTCTGGAAAGGTTTGATACACTCATTTTAGAGACCATCTTCCAATATTCTCCACATTTCTAACTATGGAGGCAAATCCTTTGATGAAGGGTTTGCCACCCTCACCAGGTTTGGCCTCCATTTGTATCGTATCTGTAATCCCACTGGTGAGGAGACTGCTTCCACATGGCCAGATAATGGAGAGCTGAGCCAGCCAAGGACACAATGTCCCTGGGATATTTTCGCCACCTCTGGAGCTGCAACCATGTCCTCCTGGAGGCACCTGCAAGGTGGCTCAGCCCAACCAACCAAAGGACGGTCTGCAACAACACCCTTGCCCCTGCAGCCTTGGGTACCTTCTTGATGTTGGCCAGAATGCTGTGGCCATCCACAAAGGCGTCCCCCGATGTGATGCTCTCATCACCTGTCAGCATCTTGAAGGTGGTGGTTTTGCCTGCTCCATTGAAGCCAAGCAGACCAAAGCATTCCCCTTTGCTGACAGCCAAGGAGATCCTGTCCACTGCCAGCAGGGACTCCCGGCTGTCATAGACCTGGAGCAGAGCACACATGAGCCATGTGTCACTGCATGGCAAGGCAGGCAGTGGCTTTGCCAGCCCCCAGAGGACACGGCTCAGATGGCAGCAGCATGCTCAGGTCATCTTGCCTCACCTTGGTGAGCTCCTTGATGACCAGAGGGCTGCTGAGAGACGACAGCAGTTCTGGTGGCGACTCCAAAACCTTCTTCCTCTCATCTGCCACATCCCTGTCCTCTGGCAGCACAGACACCCTGTTCAGCAGGGCCACCTGAACACAGGGGGAAGACACACTGTGTCATCTGGCTGCTGGGGGATGAATGGGTTCCTCCAGTGTCCCCATCCATCCCTTCCATCAGCCACCTCTGGGGATGCCTCACTCCCTTTGCCAATCCATACATTTAACAGGATTGGCTCCTCCAAGCTCTGGGGATGCTCCCTGGGAAGATGATTTAGGTGATGAGGGCCCGTCTCCAGCTCACAGAGACTCCTAGGCTGAGCTTGGAGGGCACAGCTCCCTCCCACGTGCTTCACTCACCCATTTCCGCCGCCTGCAGATGGCACAGACCAGAGCTCTCAGTCTCCAGAGAAGGTTTGTCTCAATGAGGAAGAGGAGGAAGAGGAAGGAGAAACCCTGGATGGCCAACGAGGTCAGATACCGCCCAATCCCAGGGGTCTCCCAGGAAAAGTAGTTCATCTGATAACTGATATCTGAGGAAAGAGGGAACAAAATCAACTCCTGGATCAATCCACACTTTGGGATGGGGCCAATAAACTCCAGAAGAAGCTGTGAGCACAAAGCTTTGCCAGGTTCATCTCCATCCCACACTGGCTCCCTGCCCATAGCTCTTTCCAATGCTTCCCACAAGAGGATTGAGTTTGGAGGGGATCTGGCAGAAGATGCCCAGTGGAAGCAGGCAGAGGACACCAACCTTGGGATTAGGATTTCTTTACTCATCTGTGAAACTTCCCTTAGCCCACATTTTCTTCCTTATCATGGGTAAGGTGATCCAGTTAAGGAATGTTTTCCTATGTATGTCCCAATATGCTGTCCAGTTTTTGCTCTAAAATGGTGCCTGCAGCTACTGCCCAGGCAGAGGCCTCATGATACTGCCCAGTTCCACCACCCACCCCACACAACCCCCCAGTGATGCTGTGGGGATTGGCCAGGTGAGGACATAGAGACTCACTGAAGGCCTTGCAGATGAAGATGGCTTCAACGGAGGAGGTGCAGAACTGAATGAACTCATAGTTCTGGTAGAAGTCACTGATGCACTGGCCCAAGCAGTAATTGGGTAAGATGAGAAAAACTTTATCCAGGGTTTTGGAGAGGTCCACCAAGCCCAGCTCTGAAAGAGAACAGGTGGATCAATGCTGATTTGGGAGAAAAAACCCTGACACTGCCAAGTTTACAGGGAAACCAAACATATTTTGTCACATTTAATGGGTGGGAATGGACTGTGATAGGATTTTATGGCTATTGTAGGAACAGCCCTGGGGTGAGAGAGCCCCCTTTGGGGCTGGACCTTGTTGGTGATGGCTGGGCAGGTACAGAGGGCAGTGACCCACCTGGGATGCTCATGATGGTGACGGCGAGGAAGGTGGCAGTGCCCGAGAGGATGTTGAAGATGGTGAGACGGGTGTAGGCTGTGGCTGCCACCGAGAAGAAGAAGCTGAGGAGGTACATGAGGGGGATGATGGCCCAGCCATAAAGGAGGAAGATCAGCATCACATCGACGAGGTGGCTGTCTTGGGTGAAGGCTTGCACGTTGAAGGCTTGGAATATCACCTGGGGCACAGCAATGTGGGGAGAAGGCACATTTGGCTTGACCTCAGGTGATGTCTCCTTGTCCCATTGGCCCAGGGTAATATCAGCACTGCACTGACCCAGACAACACCTCATGAATGGGTCCTACCAGCAGCCCATGGCTGTCGCCATAGGAGGCCCTATCTGCAGACTGGGAAGAAGAAGGGCAGACCTGGGGAATTCTTCTCCAAGATCACACGGATTTAACATTTTCTAGTCCCAACAGCAAAGTGTTCAGCTGCCAGAGGTAACTGTCCCAGCTGGTTGGCCGTGGTCCAGCTCCCAGCAGGACCAAGGGACAGCTTTCCTGCTGGTCCTTTCTACAGTGACAATGCCAGTGGCTTTGTCCTTCTCCCTGCACCCACACACATCCCAGAGGAGCAGCACCCAGCGCTCCCACCAACGGGGAGGGCATTGGGGTGCCAGGGGTGACTCACCAACATCAGAGCACAAGGGATGAGGAAGTTGATGATGTCCCAGAGCAGAGCAGAAAGCCAGAAGTTGACCACATAAACGCCACTGACGAACTGGACGTGCTTGGCCTTGATGGCCCGTTCGCTGACCAGCAGCAGCGCAAAGGTGCTGGCGAGTGAGGCCATCCCATACAGCAGGTTGATGGCAATGGCAAACCCAGTCTGGCCTCTGTGGGGACAGAGGGACATCTTAGGGCAGGGACACCTCAGCAAATCAATGCTGAGGCTACACATGGACAGCACAGAATCATAGAATAGTCTCACTTAGACGGGACTCACAGGGATCATCCAGTCCAACCTCTGGCCCTGCACAGACACCCCAACAATCCCACAATGACAGCACTGTCCAAACACTCCTGGAGCTCTGGCAGCCTTGAGACAGTGACCATTCCCTGGGAAGCCTGGTCAGTGCCCAGCACCCTCTGGGGGAAGAACCTTTTCTTGATTTCCAGCCTAACCCTCCCCTGACACAGCTTCAGCCATTCCTTCGGGTCCTGTCTCTGGTCAGAGAGAGCAGAGATCAGCACATGCTCCTCTGCTTCTCCTCTTGAGGAAGCTGTGGCCAGCATATCCACACTGGGCTTCTTGAAAAGGCTACACTCTGCCAACATGCTGAAGAAACACTCAAGGGAGACAATAATCCCCGAGACATAGCCCACCCTGCACACCGCAAAACTCCACCCTGCCTCGGTGAGATCCCAGACATGGCCCCTCTGGTCTAAGTGAGGTTTAGAGGCCCTGGATGTGGGGTTTTGTGAAGAGCACGGTCACATGGCCTCCCCTACTGGGAGCACCTGGGAAAAACTAACCCCAGCCAGTACCTTGAGGGGAACAGCCAACCTCTGAGATGTGCATGGAGTGATGTGGCTGCCAGGCTCAGCAGGGAAGCAATCTCCACAGCTTTGCTCCCCTGACCTCCTGAGTGCAACCATAGCTACATTTGAGCCTGAGAAGCTCCAGCCTGGCTTCTCCAATGACCCCAGTACAAGCAAGCCAACCTGCACCCATGGGAGCCCTGAGCCCTAGCAGGAAAGCAGTGCCATCATCACACATACTCCATGAGCTGGTCCTTGGCCTTCTCGGTGATGTTGCGGGGCTGGGGGTAGTTGGTGACGGTGATGGAGGCGTTGGGGCCTGCCAGCACCCTGAGGATGGCGCTGTCAGCCAGCATGAGGGCGGTGGCTGGGGAGTGGTAGGCCTGGTTGTTGAAGAGCGCTGTGACCAGCGTGCGGTTCCCTGTGCCCTCGAAGGAGGCAGCTGCAATGTAGTGCTCGTTGAAGGCTCCTCCTTCCTCAGAGGCTCGGGAGATGAGGTACTCCTCCAGCCCACCTGCCAAACACCACCGCTGTTATGGGTGGGCTCCATCACACCAGAGCTAACTGAAGCCAATTGGAAAAGACCCCAAGTAGACTCAGCCCTGGTGGCCCATCCTAGTCCTGATCACAGAAACACCGATCCATTGAATCTCCTGAGTTGGAAAGAGCCCACAAGAATCATCGAGTCCAACTCCTGGCCCCGCACAGGACACCCCAACAATCCCACCCTGTGCCTGAGAGCATTGTCCACAGCTCTTTGAGCTCTGGGAGCACTGGGGCCATGACCATTCCCTGGGGAGCCTGCTCCAGGGGCCACAAACATGGAGTTACGGAGAAGACAGCTCTGCCCAGGTGAGGAGAGCCTCTGCCAGTGATGTGACACTCCCATGCAGGAAAGTAAAGCATCAGACATGCCACAGCTGGGACCTAAACCACCCACACCAGACCCTCCTCCAGGCACCACCTACTCCAGGGGTGCTCCTTGAGCCCTCACCCAGCACCTCCAGTGGTGACTGATGCTGGGCATCCAGCAGCTCCACATACTGCTCCGCCAGCCTCTGCGGCAGCCCCGCGGCGCCCGACACCGAGAAAGGCACGATGGTGTGGCCGTAGGGCTCCAGCGTCAGCCGCAGCAGGGACGAGTCCCGCGGGCCCGGGAACGTCTTGGCCACGACGAGGGCAAAGGCAGTGAAGATCAGAGGCACGAGGAACTGCGCCGCCACCATCTTCCAGTTGCGCCAGCTGTACATGGCCCGCTTCATGAACATGGCATAGAACTGCTGGCAGCACAGGTAGAACTGCAAGGGGAGAGGCCGGGTCATGGGGAGCTCTGCCAGCTGTGGACACATCACCCCATGCAGCTGATGGGGAAGATGACCCCAAACCACCCCCATCCTGTATGCATCTGCCAGCCTGCAGCAGAGTCTGCTCGCCTGCTAAACCTATAAACGGATTAACAGGGCAGCTGCCCAGCTCCAGCACATCCAACTCCATGGCTTCTGAATGAGTCACAGTCACTTTGAGATCTCAGGTGTTAAAAGCAGCTTTAGCCATGACCTTTAGCTTCCCCCACCTTCCAGCAGCTGAGGCTCCCAAACAGGATTACTGCAGGGTGGCTGTAAGCCAGAGCGACCAGGTGGGACACCTGCGAGTGCCCAGCCCAGCCCCTGCAAACACCTTCTGTGCTTTTCAAACCCAGCAATATCCTCCTCCCCCTCTGCCTCTGAGATGTGCCCTTGAGAAGACAAGGGTTATTGATCACAGGCGCTGAGGCAGCGGGGCATGAAGGGCTGCCAGGGAACTGGAACACAGCCTAGAGAGGGAGGGAAGATGGATTTTCTCATCTGCAAAACCCCAATGGCAGAACAACGGCAAGTGGAAAACCACATTAGATCACCTTGAAGAGCACCTCAGACCCCAAGATTAACATGAAGAGGGTGGAAATGACCAACCCTACCAATCCTAAATATCAACTGTTGGGGAGGCTCCACCTGGTAACCCTACTTCAAACCTCCCCCTTCTCATCTCCATTCCCTGCTCCTGCTGCACAGACCCCCAGCACTCACCCCGGTGTTGAGCTTGATGCTGGAGCAGTCCTCGGTGATGAGTGCCCCGCTGTCATCTGTCATGTCTGTCATGCCACTCAGGCTGCTGGAGTCATCCATGGCCCAGTCGTTGGAGCGTCTCTCATGCTGGTACTGCAGAGCAGGCAGCTGGATGGCCTGGATATCCATGCTGGAGTCCACCAGCTTCCCAACCCTGTGCCAGGAGGGAAAGGGGGTGATGAAACAGAGATCCAGGCAGGATATAGCTGTTCTGAGCTGGGGAACAAAGCCAACAAGTGCCCCAGAGAGCTGTGCTGGACATCACCAAAGCACACAGGCACTGCTCATCCCTCCACCTACCTGAGGAACACCTCCTCCATGGTGGTGACTGAGGCGCCGTAGCTGGCAATGCCCAGCTCCTCCCGCCTCTGCTCCAGCTCCGTGAACAGGGCCTCAAACCTGAGCAAGGAAGGGAGATGTCAGACCCCAATACTCATGGGAGGGGGCACTCAGGGGTAAAAAGCCTCTGGGCATCAGTCCTGCAGCTGGCTGGAGTCCTGCATCCAACCCCAGGGTGACCTGTGGCATTGAGCACACACCTCTGTCCCCAAAGGCAGATTTTGGGCTCCACTGGCCGCTCGTTCTTGCCTCAGCTATCACAGAATCATGGAAACACAAAAGGGTTTGAGTTGGAAGGGACCTTCCTGACCATCTCATCCCACTCCTTGCCATGGGCAGAGACACCTTCCTCTAGACTAGGCTGCTCCAAACCACATCCAGCCTGGTCTTGGACACTTCCAGGGATCCAGGGGCAGCCACAGCTGCTCTAGGCACCGTGTGCCAGGGCCTGCCCACCCTCCCAGGGAACAATTCCTTCCCAATATCCCATCTAACCCTGTTCTCTGGCAGTGGGAAGCCATTTCCCCTTGTCCTGTCCCTCCATCCCTTGTCCCCAGTCCCTCTCCAGCTCTCCTGGAGCCCCTTTAGGCCCTGGAATGGGCTCTGAGGTTTCCCTGGAGTCTCCTCCAGGTGAACACCCCCAGTTCTCCCAGCCTGGCTCCAGAACAGAGAGGTTCCAGTCCTTGGAGCATCTCTGTGCTCTCCCTGGACTTGTTCCAGGAGCTCCATGTCCTGCTGCTGATGCCTCCAGGCCAGCAGAGAGCACTGCAGGAGGGGTCTCATGAGAACAAAGCAGATGGAGACAATCAGCTCCCCTGCCCTCCTGGGTCCATAGATGTCAAAGCCAGAACATCCTGCCTCATCTGTGCCACCCCGAGCACTACAGGAGGAACTGAATCCCATTTTCCATGAGCAGTGCTGATGCAAGGAGCAGCTCCCCTCTCCAGCAAGCCTGAGAGACAGTGTGTGTGAAGACAAGGGGACCCCCTAAGGAAGGGGCAGCAGAGGACAATGCCATCACCTGTGTGTGCTCTCCTTGGGCAGGATGAAGGACAGCTCTGCCCCGGCATTGCTCTCCATGGTGGCGTTGGGCACGTACTGGCAGATGAGGCGGGAGATCTCCCCCAGGTTGCAGTAGGGCTCCTTCACCATCACCATGTGATATCCTGCCCCTGGGGGGAGCCACCAGAGAAGGGAGAGGAAGGTCAATCCCAGCCCAGCCCGGCCTGGGGGCGGGGCTGGAACAGACAGGGATGCACAGGCACCGGACACAGACATGATGCAAGAGCAAGTGTGGAGATGGGCCTCAGGAGAGGCTGAACAGCAGGATGGGGAGCAACTAGCCATCAGGCAAGGAGCAGTGGATCCCCTCCCTGTTCTCTATCTCCCTGCTGCTCCTCCCTGGCTAGCAGAAGCCACAGAGCACCATCTGCTGCTGCTGCCGTACCATATTTGCGCTTGAGGAAGAGTGAGGAGCCGCAGCACTGCAGCTCCCCCTTGGCCATGATGGCTATGCGGTCCCCCAGCAGGTCTGCCTCGTCCATGAAGTGAGTGGTCAGCAGGATGGTTCTGTTGCTCCTCTGCTGCTGCAGGAGATCCCACGTGGCTCTGCGAGAGGCTGGGTCCATCCCTGATGTCGGCTCATCCAGCATCACCACCTGCACACAGGAGATGGCTGCAGGTCAGAAAGGGCTGGGAGAGGCCCAGCAGCACAGCAGGGGACAACCTCAGGGCCCAGTAGGAGCCTTGGTCTCACAGCAATGATCTTGGGAAGCAGCTACTGGACAGCAGAGCCTCAGGGCACAGCCCTTAGAGTGGGGGTGCTCCTGCCCTTTCCCGGCTGTCCTTGCTTCTCCCACTGGCTCACCATAGATGAGGAACAGCCTCAGAGCCACCCCAAGGACCTGCACTGGCCCCAGGTGCGAGGGGAGCCCACCAGAGCCACCTGCCTTGGAGTCCCCGATGAGGGCGATGCCGATGGACAGCTTGCGCTTCATGCCCCCGGAGAGAGCCTTGGTCAGGGAGCGGCGCTTGTCCTCCAGGTTGAGGATCCTCAGGATGTGGTCGATCTCCTCAGGACACTTGGAGGGTGGGTATCCCTTCAGCTGCCAGACAGGGGAAGAGAGGGATGAGCCCACCCACACAGCTGCCAAACCCTGCCACACTCCCTGCTCCACGCACAGACACTAAAGTGGGGAAGCAGAGATGGACTCCTGCCAACCCCTGCAGGAGCTGGCACAGCTGGAGGGATTGGTTTCATGGAGTTGTGCTGAGACTCTCCACTCCTCCACCAGCCTGCAGAGGAGGTGGGCAGAGGATGCAAGGGCTGTTCTGTTTATCATGGAATCACAGAATGGTTTTGCTTGGAAGGGTCCTTTAAGATCATCTAGGCCAACTGCCCTGCCATGGGCAGAGACACCTTCCACCAGCCCAGGCTGCTCCAAGCCCTGTCCAACCTGGCCTTGGACACTCTCAGTGATACCAGCTACAGCTTCTCTGGGCACCCTGTGCCAGGACCTCACCACCATCACAGGGAAGAATTTCTTCTGTATAGTCCATTTAACCCTACCCTCTCTCAGTGTGAAACCATCCCCTGTTGTCTTGTCATTCCAGGCCCTTTCCCTCTCTTGGAACCCCTGTAGTCACTGCAAGGGGCTCCAAGGTCACCCTGGAGCCTTCTCTTCTCTGGGTGAACAGCCCCAGCTCTCCCAGCCTGGCTCCAAAGCAGAGATGTTCCACCCTCTGATGATTTTTGGACCCACTTGACAGATCTCACCAGACTTCCTCACTTTCAGGAGCCCAGGTGCCTCCCTGAGGGCTGTCCCCCAGCTCAGTGTCAGGCTCACCCCTGCATAGAAGTGGAGGTGCTCTTCCACTGTCATGTTGTCAAAGAGGACATCGTGCTGGGGACACAGCCCCAGGCTCCGGCGGATCAGGACCATGTCCTGGGAGATCTCGTAGCCGTTGATGTAGGCGTGCCCGCCCGTCGGGGAGTGCAGACCTGTGGGAAGCAGGACACAGCAGCTCAGGGTGACTGCAGTGGCAAAGAGCCAGTGGAAATGTGGAGGGTCCTGATGAGCATCCCCCTGTGCTGCCAGCTTTCTGCCAAAAAACAGAGCAAGGCTGTCTCGTGCTCAAGCTGGGGTACAACAGCTTCCTCCTGCCTGCAGGATGGGCTACAGGGCACCCACAGGTGGGAACGGAGCCTGCCAGTGCAGAAAGGAGAGGAACAGCAGGTCAAACATGGCTCTGAGCTGTGCAGAGAGCCAGGCAGAGCCAGGGCAGAGCTCTGGGAAGGTCCTGTGAGCCCCCTGAGCTGCCAGGAGCAGCTCAGAGCAATAGAGAACAGAAAAGGACCATCAAAGGTCACTGTGTCCATCGTGCCAAAATGGGTATCCCGGAGCCCAGCAGCTCAAGAATGACAAACACCAGTTCTACCTTATCTGCCTTATCATGGCAAGGCCTACAGACAGCAATCCCACAGCAGGTCCAGTCTCTTCTCACGGCTCTCCAGCACAAATCCTGGCTGTCATTTCGCCCACTGGCTGACCCCACTCTTGTGGAGGGCTCAGCAGGGATCCCCCATGCTCCTTCCATCTCCCTCTCACCACCCTGGCACTCCTGGCCAACAGCTCAGCAAACTGAAGGTGCTCCAAGGAAGATCAAAAGCCCCTCCATGCCCTCAGAGACAGGGTCTGGCTCTTCTTTGAAGGTCAAGCCATCAATTCCTGCAGCAGGATGCTCCTACCTGTGAGCATGGACAGAGTGGTGGTCTTCCCAGCACCATTGTGTCCCAACAGGACGGTGATCTGCCCTTCATACATGTTCACAGTCAGGTCCTTCACTGCCTCTTTTGTCTTGTTTCCCACTTTGAAGACCTGTGGAGATCACATTCATGAGTTGGTGTTGCACTTCAGGCAAGTGCCTCAGCTCCACCCAGCAGGCAAAGCCTGGGATGCTCATGGAGTATTAGCAGTAGACAACAGGACTAATTCAGGTTAAATTCAGATGTCAACAAGTTAAATACAGATGTCACTGCACCTCTAAGTACCCAGCACTTCATCCCACCACAAAATGCAGCCAGCTCTGGGGAAGAGCTATACCCAGCCCTAGGGCAGCACAAGGATACAGAAACTGTCTGCAGGCAACAGATTTTACAAAACCAACATTATGGCTGGGCAGTCAGTACCTTGGATAGGTGCTTTATTTTGATGCCTGACACGAGGTCAGCTGGTTCCTCCTCAATGAACTGACTCTTCAGGGCTTTCTCAGGGTCCTCCTCCTCCTCCTTCTCTTTCCCCACAACAGTCCTGGGCCGCCCGCACCAGTATGAGGGCTGAGGAAGGGAGAGGCAGAAATCAGGCACAGGCAGAGCCCATCTCTTCTTCCCAGCCTTGGCCACCCTCCTCCTCCCAGACTCCTCTCAAGGATCCCCCAGACCACTCTCCTTAGCCTGGGAATTACCAACCAGAACATCTTCAGCAGGCAGGGCTGACATGATGGAACACCTCCTCCTGCCTTCCCCCATCTCTCCCTTACAGCAGGACTGCCTGTGATTACACAGCAGCTTTTCCCCATCTTCATCTCCATTGAAAAAATTCCACAGAGAAGTAAAATAACTCAGCAGAATCATCCTGCCCAGGAGAGCCCATGGATGACCACCCCCTCCAAAACCCCTGAGAAACTCTAAATACAGCCTGGGGTCCAGCTGCTGCAGTTACAGCCCCTTTTTATTGACCTGGCTCTCTAGGAATGAAACTAAGTGTATGGAACCTTAAATCCTGGTGGGAATAACAATTCAATAACTCCTGGATGCAAAATCAGCATTTGTCAATGGCTCCATCTCTGCTTCCCTGGTCTGACTGCAAGAGGGAGTGAGATGCTGAAGTGAAACCACTCTGGGATGAGAATTTGGAAGGGAGAAGGAAAAGCCTCTCTATCAAAGGATCCATCTCCAGTATCCAATAGAACATATCTGCTCTGCAGCCAGGGAGCCACAGTGCCCACTGCAGCTGCAGCAGCTGAGGGCAATGCCAAGTGCCTGGCTTGGCAGAGCGAGGGCAGCTCAGCTGACAGGGTGACAGTTGTCACCCACACCCTGGCACGTGGCAGCTGGCAGTGGGACACAGGTCATTGTGCCTGCCTGCATGGCAGCACTCGGGGGTGTCAAATAGCTGGATCTGGTTGCTCCTACCTGTGGTTTCTCTCCAATGCCTTTGTTTGGGCCTGGAGACATTTAGGAACACACTGCATGCCAGGAAGTGCTGAGAGAGAGATTTAAAGCCAAGACAACCTTCATCCACAGTAAAAACCTACAGCTGCATCAGCCTTCAGTGAGGACAGGCTGCAGACCCTGTGATTTTGGTGGCCAGATCGTGCCACCCTTGCCCATCAGACTGGCCTGCTGCATGGCACAGAAGTGGTGACTGTCCCAAGTGACACCCTCAAGCCCAGGGAAGGAGTGTAAGCAGAGCTCACCGTGAGGAAGAAGTACCAGGGCTGTGGCACACCGTACTCCCCGGGGAACACGGCCTCCACGTACCAAGCCACCACACCATAGAGAACTGAGTCCAGGAGCAGCATCCCCAGCACCTGGGCCAAGGTGAAGTTGTCATCCACACTGACGGGCTTCATGAGGTCCCTCCACTGGATGCCAGTCCCTGCAAGGCACACGGAACACTGCTATCTCTGCATCCCCAGGACCATCTTCTCCAGGACCAGCAGAGAGCAGCCCCTCTGCCAGATCACTGCTCTGTAACCAGGAGCATCTGCACAGCTCTATGATCCTCTGCAGATGGAGGGAAGAGAGGCACTGACACCTCGAGGCTCTCCACACCACCATGCTCCTTCCATGCCATTCTCTGCCACTGCCTGGGAAGGAATGATCCCTTCTCCAGCATCACCCCTCCACCACTACAGAGCTACTGCCACATTTAGTAAATGCGTGTCTCTGCTAGAACCAACAGCAGACTCTTTTAAATTAAAGAAATTAAAGATATATATTTTGAACGAGGAAGTCCAATGGTTCCCATCCATTAGAAGAGAATTCCTTTGGTAATGAAAGTGAAGATGGCATTTTGCACAGACCAGGGGCACAGGCACAAGTTTAGAGGGCCCTGCTATGGAAGCAATCAGCTCTAATAAGAAGGAGGAAAGTGCTTCTTCTCCCTGATGTCTTTCCACCAAGCCAGTCCCACCCCACCACAAAATCAGGCTGACAGGAAGGGGATGCTCCTCTCCCCAGGAACAGACGGCCCTGCTCACCTTTCCCTTCAAACATGCCGATGAGCTGTGCCCCCATGGCCATGGCCACGTTGGAGATGAGGCAGGATGCCAGCTTCTGGCTGTGGGACATCAGGTCGTAGCGGGGCGAGATGAAGAAGTAGGGAATGTAGGAGAAGAAGTAGAGGAAGCCACCAGCAGCAGCCGCGACGTTTGCTGCCAGCACAGGGAAAAGCAGGAGGGAAAGTGTCAAGGTGATGCCACCCAGCACTCCTCACCAGCTTCCCATCCAGAGACATTCTAGATTTGTGCACATGGCATGGTTAAGTGGGGGCAGGACACACCCACACCCCACAGCAAGGCAGCAGCCTGACACCAACCCCAACCCCATGGTGGGCAGCTGCAGAATCCCCCTCCCCATCCCAGAGCAGAGTCTGGGGCCAAGCCAGGCAGATGAGGCCCTAAGACAGGAGCTGGTCATAGTACCAGGGAATGGTCTGGGTTGGAAGGGACACTAAAGACCACCATGTCCCATGCCCTGCCATGGGAAGGACACCTTCCACTAGACCAGGCTGCTCCAAACCCCGTCCAGCCCGGTCTTGAACACTGGCAGGGATGAGACAGCCACAGCTTTTCCGGGCACCCTGTGCCAGGGCCTCCACACCCTCACAGCCAAGAATTCCTTCCCAATATCCCACCTATCCCCGACCTCAGGCAGTGGGAAGCCACTTCCCCTTGTCCTGTCCCTCCAGGCTCTTTCTTTATACCCTTTAAAGTTTGAGCCTGCTTTGCTTTTTCTCCTAATCCTATCTCACAGCAGGAAAAGAGTAAATAATTCTAGTGGGCACTCAAACCACTACACTAATTGGTGCTGTGACTCAGATCCAGAAATTGTCAAACCTGAAACCCCTACATGGCCCTTGTCCCCAGTCCTCCAGCTCTCCTGGAGCCCCTTTAGGCCCTGGACAGGGCTCTGAGCCCTCCCTGCAGCCTCCTCTTCTCCAGGTGAACACCCTCAGCTCTTCCAGCCTGAATTGAGAGCAGAGGGGCTCCAGCCCTTGGACCTGCTCTGGAAGCAACAGTACCCACATCCCTTTCTACACACTGTGCAGAAAATGCAGCCAAAAATGGGAAGAAATGCCCAAGTCAAAGTGGTCAATAACAAAAGGAGGCAGTGTGGGGGGGACTCACCTCTTGAGAAGAAGGTGCTCACCATGAAGTTGAAAGAGATGGAGGAGATGGAGAAGATGGCGAGGAAGGTGAACACCAGGGTGGGGTCACTGTTGGTGAGTACCGCTCCCTGTTCGCTCACCTGCCAAGAAAATCTTGTGAAGCCCAGAGCTGCTGGAGCCAGCCATGGCTTCAGCAGCACAGACCTGATGGTCTCCAAGTGCTGGAGACAAACTGAGATGGGTGAGAACATCCAGAAACTCCCAGACCACTCCAGAGGGAGGAAATACAGATTGCCCTTGTGTGATGGCAGGGTCTAAGAGGCAGGGGACACTCTGGGCAGCACCCAGACTGCCCCCTCCTGCTCCCCATGGTGTGGGCAAATTCAGAGGGGAGAGCTCGAGGCCCTCCAGAGGCTGTGGGAGCAGGGTGGTCCTGCTCTGTACACAGTGTCCATGGGGCTCCAATCCCCACCTCCCTCCCTAGGGAATCATCCCTGCCACAAACGCAACTGTGGGGCAGCACTGACCACCTCAGTCTGGAAAACCCAAACTCCAGTCTTTGGAGGAGCCCTGGGACACCAGGACAGTCCCATGGCAGAGTGGCCCTGTCATCCCCGTGCCTTGCCCCACAGCTCGTGGCCTGGGGACAGACGCTCACCTTGACACAGAAGAGCACAGTGACGAAGAACACGGACACCAGGAGGAAGAGGAAGAACATGAGGAACCAGGCGCTCCAGTGCAACCAGTTGCTGAGGCCCATCATGTGCATGTACTCCTGTGGGAGGTCACAGTGTCACTCAGGGCTGCACCTCCACTCCCCAGGCATGGCTGGGCTAAGGCAGAGGTGGCTTTGCCTCGTGGCACAAGCAAAGAGGTGGCAGCCCCAGGTACCACAGAGTGGTCCTGCACAGCCACCACCATGGCATGGTGTCCCCCACCTTCCCAAACAAGGGCTGCCACCACTGCAGGAGTCCCCAGAGAGCTGAGCTGAGCCCAAACCCAGAGAAGGTGCCAGTGGTGCCATCAGGGCCACACAGCACAGGGCAGGACACCCAACATCTGGGGAAAGCCAAGCCCTGCTGTTGCAACCACACAGCCAAACTCCAGGTGCTCCCACAGCACATGCACAATGCAAAGGGCAAAAATCTTCCTTCCAACAAGCTGAACTTTTGAATCCACCAATTCAGAAACCCACAAATGTTGCCCTCTCTCCGAGCCCAAGAGAAACACCATCCCTGTGGTACAGCACCACAGCCAGGAGAGCCCAGCCTCCTCATGGCAGCAGGATTAGCAAGATTCTTCCCTGGGGCTCGCTAATCCGCTGCCACCCTCACTTCCTGCTCACTGGCTCTACATCCAGCAGGGATTTTGTTCCTAATCTAATGACATCATCCACTGGGAAAGGCTGCAGAGGGAGGGGATCACACCCCAGCGCTCACCTTCAGCTTCTTCTCCTTCTCGTGGACGACGGCGCGGACGATGTTGAGCGAGGTGTAGGTGAAGCTGAGCATGAGCAGCAGCGGCAGCTGGTTCTGGATGGCCAGCAGGAAGAGGTCATTGACGTAGGCTGGGAAGGGGAAGCGCTGCACCACCACAGTGATGTTCTCCAGCAGGCTGGCAGAGCTGGCACTGGCGTGGTACTGCATGATGGCCCTGTCCACTGCATGCTGCACTGCCAGGAATCCCTCCCGGAGATAACCTGCACAGCAAGAACCACACTGGGAATAGAGACGGGTCCGGGCTTTGGAGGGACAAACAGCCTTGGTGGGAAGGATTGCATGGGAAGAACAGGGACTAAAACTGGAGCGCAGAGGAAGAGCAATATAAGCATCACTGTGACACAGGGGACTGGGGAAGGATTGATACCACAGCAAATTCATGGAATTGCTGTTTTGGGTTGGAAGGCACCTTAAAGCTTATCTTGTTCCACATCCTGCCGTGGGCAGGGACACCTTCCACTAGACCAAACTTGTATGTCACATAACCATCATTTAGGAGGAGCTGCCAGGAAAACTCTGTTCACATGGCTGTGACTTTGTGATGGTGAGATTCTCTGTGACCATTAACCACCACAAGTCACTGGGCTTGTGTTTCACCCCTTTTTCTTTGTAAACCAAAAGAATAAACAATACTACATAGGTTGCAGTGAGAAAAAGTACATCCTGTGACTCACACGTGTGGCTTAAATTCTTGTGCATTAGAAAACACTGACAATATTTTAATTTCCCAACAGCATCTCCCAAGTGGGAAGGGACGCACAAGGATCATGAGTCCAACCCTTGGCCCAGCACAGACAATCACAGCCTGTGCATCCCTAAGAGTGTTGTCCAAAGGCTTTTGAAGCTCTGGCAGCCTCAGGGCCGTGCCCGTTCCCTGGGGAGCCTGGGCAGTGCCCAGCGCCCTCTGGGAGAAGGACCTTCTCCTAATATCCAGTCTAAATCTCTCTTGACACAGCTTTAGATAACAAAATAAACTTAAAATAGTTTATTTTTAAGTGGAATTGCTGCCAAGTGTTACCTGAACAGGAACTTAAGTTCTCTTACAAAACCCCCCATGAACATTTTGAACGTCAGTCGGCTAAAATGACCCACAGAGAGAGAAGATAAAAGTGGAATTATGAGACTGGGAACTTTGTTTGATATTAACTCATGTACTGAGCAAACACTCTGGGGCTCTGCTTTATTTACACACTGTGAGCAAAACCCGTTTGCCCACTTCCTCACCCTCACGCTCCCTGGACATTGCAACTGAATACAGAGGGAGAAATACCACTGAGGGAAATATTCCCTTTGCCATCACAGAAATTCCCAAAGATCCACTCCTAAGCCAGCACCAGCTCCAACAATGACCCTGCTGGCTCCTGCTCTGCCAGTGGTTTGGCTGCCCTTAAACACCTCAAACCACAGAACTGCTCTATTTACTTTTTAAGTACTTAAGCAGTACACTAAATACTGGGCAGTTTGGATTGTGAAATAAAATTTCCATTAAAAATCGAAATGGGAAAAGAATTAAATTTTAAAATTATTCATGCACATTAACATTTACTCTTATCTAACTGCGCTCAGCAGAGGTGCCCAGAGGCCAAGCAATGCCCATGAAGCCACAGGATAAAATTTAAAGAAAGAATAGCTATAAGGAATATAACAAAATTGTAAATAGAGTCCAATTATATCTAAGTAATAAATAATAATTCAACAAATAAAGACATATGATTTAATATATAAATAAATATTAAGAAGCTCTATAGTTAATAATTAATTAATAATTAAATATTAATTTAAAATTGTGTCATTATTTGATGGATTGATTATATATGCATAAAGCTGAATATAAACGTCTATACAAACACATAACCATTTAACTATTCATGTATTCATAAAGATTTATATGTAAATCTACAATTTTTAATATCTATATAAAATTTTAATTACTTGCATGTATTTATATAAAATAAATATATGCTTCTAATAAACAAATATTTAATTGTTTGCCTTATACAGATATAAATTTAATGCTGGTATAAATATAAATCAATACTTCACTATATTTAACTCAATGTAATGATTTCTTCTAAATGAACCTATTTCTTTAAAAGCTCAGAGCCTGCCAGGTGCTGGAGGAAGGTGACCCCACGTCCTCAGCCGTGCTCACCTGGTGTCCCCCCATCAGCAAACTTGGCCTCGCGGGGCCCGGGCAGCTGGAAGAGCGGGAAGAGGTAACTGGTGTGCCAGTCACGGTCCAGGTTGGGGTTCAGCCCCGTCTGCTCGCTCCGCGGGGCGTTCCGCGGGCTGTACTTGAAGCGCAGCTCGTACTCCACCTGCAAGGAGCACTCGGAGGGTCAGGGCTGGGTGGGACAGACAGCAGCGACACCTGGATGACATCTGGGTGGGTGGGGAATGCTGTCCCCACCTTCCCCTGGCTCACCTGGAGGGGCAGCGGGGCCGAGCTGTGCGGGAAGCGGTGCCGGAACACGACGGCGGCCAGGACGCTGCCCGAGCGGTTGTCCAGCCTGACATACTCCTCAAAGTCCCGCTCCGAGGGGAAGCCCTGAGCTGTGGAGGGGAAAACAGGGAGATGCAGGGATGGAGCACAGCAACACTGCATGCATTGGTGCTCAGCCATCGCCAGGAGCATCGTTGGGCCCAGGACAGGAGGGATGTGCCGTGCCTGCTGTCAGACACGGGGGAGTTGCACAGGATGCCGCCCTGTGTACGCATGCAGACATTCTTCCTCTTTGAGAGTAGGAGTCAGCTTTCCCACAGAAAATCCTAACAGTTTGGAACACCAAGTGCTAAAATTTTCTGTGCCAAAAGATTTCCAAAAATACTCTTTCACAGAGAAGCGGTGCCACCTTCTTTAATTCCACTGTTAGAGTGGTATTTTTCTAGATGGAAACTGCAATAAAATGAGACCAAAAAGCAACCCCAAATCGTGTCATTTTAGCGGAAAAAAAAAAATCAAACTACAGCCTTGAAGTTCAGAAAAAAATGGTGTTCCAGGAGCATGAGGATTTAGAATCAGTCACAGAATGGTCTGGGCTGGAAGGGACATGACCATCCAGCTCCAAGACCCTGCCATGAGCAGGGACACCTTCCACTGGACCAAACTGCTCAGAGTAAAGATCCACACCAATTTCTGGGGTGGAAGGGGCAGCCTCAGCCCTGCTCACCTCTGATGTTGATGGGCAGAGCTCTCTCCACCGCCTCGGCAATGCTCCGGACAGCGCTGCTGTTGGAGGGGACATAGGCCAGCTCCCAGGGGTTGCTGGCATGCTGGGAGGAGAAGAAGCTGGGCAGGTCATCCACAGACTCGGTGGGATAGAGGGTGGCGTTGGGGTGGCTGACGGAGTGCACGCGGTGCCGCAGCGCGATCAGGATGGCGGCAAAGAGCAGCGGCAGGCACACCTCGATCACTGTCACCAGGATCTGCCGCTTCTGCAGGGCAGGGGAAAGGTACAAATATGGGCATAAGGATAGGAAATATGTTATGTATCTATATACACACACACATCTAGATATCCACCATAGATATGTATCTATACACAGACACTTATCCATATATAGTACACTCTCTCTCTCTTTCTCAAGAGATAAAAAAGAAGATGCAAACACAAAAGGTAGATGAGCACAGTCACAATGTTCAGGGCATGAGAACACCAAGGAGCAATAGCATTCTCACATTCCACAAGGTTTCACAACCTGGGTTTTTCCAGAGGCCAGGAATGACACTGTGCTGGTTCCCACATCCTTGAGGACTCTCCAGCCAAGGTGTCCCCCATGCTAAGCACTGCTCCAGTGGAAACCAGCCTCTATCAGAGCCTTCCTCACCATGCTGCTGGGTTGAATGACCAAGGCTGGTCCTTTGCTTCTTCCCTGTGCCCTGGGGCTCTGCCACATGCAGCAACACTGCTGGAACCACTGCAACTCTTCCTGCTGGAGCTGAGTTGCTGCAGGCAGCTGGACATGGGATCTCCATTCCAGGATGGCACTCAGTAGAGCCTCTGGGTACAGGATGGCTACAGTACAGCAAGCACACCCATGGGCATACCCAAGCCACTGCTGCACTACACACAATGGCTCATTTTTTAAAACTGAGGTTCAAGCAACCGGCGAATGAACTCAAGCCATGCAATCTGGAGCTTTATCCAGCAATTCCCCCAGGACTACCTCTCCTGCACAACGCCCCCTACCTAGCAACACCCCCCACCAACACAGGTTCATTAGCATCCAACCCAGGTCAATTAGCATTTCAAACTGGTGTCCCAGGGGAACTGTGGTCATCTGAGCAACCGGAAAGTGTGTCTGCCTACGGCAGGGCAGTGGGATAGATGGTCCCTCCTAACCCAAACCATTCTGGGAGTCTGTGATTTCCTCCTACAAACTGAGCTGCCTCCACCCCAGGCCAGGCTCAAGAGCAGCACAGCACACTCAGCCTCAGCCACAGCAGTGCCAGCTCAGAGATGTCCCTGGCCACACGGGTTCATGGCTGCTCACTTGGAGCACGTGCCTGGAGCAGCAGTGGCAGCATCAACCTTTTCTGAGGCCTCTGGCTAATCTGAGCTTCACAAGACATGGGGATTTTCCACCCTCCCCTTTGCAAAGCTGGAAAGAGGAGCACCAAGAGCTTTAGTCTCACAACTTTGCTGTCTCAGCACCTGGATTTTATCCAGCAACCAGTGGGGAGGCTCAGGTGGGCTGAGTCTCCAGTGAGGCAAATAGGGAGCCCTGAGCACAGCCTGGACATCCTGGGAAGAGAGACAGCCCTGCAGGAGTCAGGGTGAATGGGATCTTGGGCAGTTTGTCAGGAGATGATACTGGGACTACCATTACCCTGGCTGTCAGCATCCACTGCCAAAGCCCAAAACACCTGTTGGGGCTTCCCCTGGGAGGAACAGTCTGCTCCAGCCACAGCCAGCCCCGGCAGCATAGGCAGGAGGCAGCAGCTTTGGGCAGGCAGGGAAAAGGAGCTTTCCCAAAGCCACACTCATAAAAGCGAACTCTGCAGATGTCTGATGGGTTTATAATGCAGCCCTGGCAGCCCAGCTGCTTCCCACTGATTTACTATCATACTAAACCTCTCCCTGTCTCCTGGGCTGCCTCCAGAACAGCTCCCTGCCTCCCTGAATTGCAGGCTCACACACCTTCACCAGCCTTGCGGCAGAAATCATTCAAGCGCTGTATTCAGAGGTGACAGGGATGCTGATCCATAATCACCACCTCCGCCTGGCCAGAGCAGCTCTGGAGAGCCACGTGTGCCACCATCCATCCTCACAGCGGGGTGGGGGTGACTCGGGAGCTCTGTGTTTTATCAGGAACAGGACTTTTAGCTGTACCCTGGCACAGAAGACCTGAGTCACCTTGTGGCCTTGGAAAACACGCTGAGATGTGTCCCCACCTTGGAGCACACCCAGAAAACAACGCTCTTCCCCTGCAGAGGCGATTGGGGATGCTCCTGGCTGCAAATCAGCCCTGCTGCCAGTCCCTTTCATCCCCTCCAGGCTTTGCTCCCTGTTTTCCGCCTGCCAGAAGGCCGGGTGCAGCCAGCACTTCCCTCTTCCTTTGGTTTATTTTTACAGCAGTGCTGTGCTCAGCTGCAGACGGGTAATTGAAAGCATAAAGCCAGGCTGCAGCCACCCCTGCTCCCTCCTCTTCCCCTGCGCTCTGCCAGGGCTGGCTCCAGGTCCCAGCGGAACCACAGCATCCGCCCAGGAACACCCACACGCGGCTTAAAGGGGCTGCGGCCTTGGCCAGCACCAGCCAGGACCTGCTGGCCCTGAGGTCCCCAAATCCCTCAGCACCACCCAGCTGCCACGGTGGGAGGTGGGCTGGTAGTGGGTGTCAGTGGTTTAATATTTTTAAGACCCCTAAAAGCTACTCCTGAAAGAGAGAAAGCAATGGAGGAAAAAAACTCCAGGGCTCCAGTGGGTTTTGGAAGCATCGGCACTTCCAGAGGAGGCTGTGCAATGAGACAGCTCAAAAAACCCCACTGCCACATGGGTGGGGTGTGGGTTACCCTGTCTCAGGAGAACAGGAGCTGGGCTCATTCCCAGAGGGCAAGGGGGGAATGCTGGGGACAAGGAAACCGAGTACACAGCACAGTCCATAAGGTCACACAGCCCAACACAAAATACACCACATGCACAAATATTGAGTTTTCCTCCTAGAGATGCCCTGTGTCCACAGGGGAGGTTTCCTGGCGGAGCCAGAGGCTGGGCAAGCTCTGATGTACCCCCATTTAGCAGTGTCAGAAGCAGCCCCCCCAGCGCAGTGCCAGCCTACCTGCAGGATGTAGTTCTTCCAGAGCAGCAGCCTGAACTGCCTGAGCAAAACCATCCTCCCATGAGAAGGGGTCCAGCGCTGCCACCGCTGCTCCACAGGACCCTGGAGCAGAGGAGAGAGCCGTGAGCGCCAAGTGCTGGTGGAGCTGGGCAGTAGGAGGGCATCCCACATCCCACCCACATCCAGCCCGGGGCAGCTCTCTGCTTCCAGCCTGGTGCCACAGCAGCTGGCTTAACCCCAAACATGGGTTAAAAATAACCATTGTGTTCCTTCTCCTAAGAGTAAGAGCCCCTGGGTTTCTGGCATGGCTGTTGCCAGAGAAAGAGCTGCTGTTCCAACACCCAACCTGGGTCCTTCCCAGCAGGAGACAGGAACAGCCTTCCTCGAGCTGCAAGAGCACAGGGTTACACCAAACACCACCCCCAGGAAGGCCGTCAAACCTCTGGCAGCCCATTATTTTGGGATGGGTGGAGACTGCAAGCTGTGCCTCCACCTCCTGCCGTGTGAAGCTTTGGTTCTGCAACACTGCCGGTGCTTTCCCAGCAGAAACTCGGCCCGGAGAGGCGAGGATGAGAAAAGGGCAGGGAAGCACAAGGGAATGTCGGTGCTTGAGAACGATCCCCCGCCACCTCCTCCCCCTCCCGGGAAGTATCCACCATCCCGTCAAGTTGTTTGTCTCCATTTGCAGTGGCATTTCCTCACGGAGAACTGCTGTCCCACCAGAAGACTGGCTGGGATTTTGAGCTTGCAGAGCAGCACGGAGAAGGAAGGGGCAGCCCTGGCACAAGCAGAGCCTCCTACCCGCGCTGCTGGACTCTGGGCAGCCCCCACGGAGCAGTGCCAGCCTCTGAGCACGGCAAATCCCGACAGGATCACAGCGGGCACCTGCCGGGGTCAGCTCCGAGCCGGTGCTGCAAAGCCTGGCAGCACTGAAAGCTGCCACAGGGACACAGACGGGCACGTAACCCACGAGAAACGCCCTGGCAGGTGCTCCACAGCTCGTTCTCCAGCCCTGCTTGGGACGGTATCAGCTCCTCGGATGCAGCTGACACCTCAGCAGGGGTTTCAGGGTCCCACAGCAGGAGGAGCGGAGGTTGCTGACCCAGCCTGCCGACCTTGGCTCCCAGACCGGTGCCAGTGAACACACACAGCGAGCACAGCTCCGGTGGCAACAGAGCTGCAGCAAGAGCAACCCGAGACTCACGCAGGGCTGCAGGCACAGCAACAGCACCCACCTGCCTCACCCACTCTCTGACACCAGCTCCTTGAGCTCTTCAAGAGCCTTCTCCAGCCTTGGCACACACCTTCCAACCCTAAACCCAGGAGCCTTCTCCAGCCTTGGCACACACCTTCCCAAGTGCAACCTGAAACCCAGGAGCCTTCTCCTGCCTTTGCAAGCACCTTCCCAGCCCCAATGCTAAACCACGATTTGTTATCAGAGCACAAAAAACCCACCGTCTCCTTGCCACTCCATGCACAGAAGACAGATTCCCACAACAGCAGGGACATTTCATGGATCTTTTCCCAGTCAGGAAAAAGCAGAAGAGATCTTATGCTTCAACCCCAGAAAGTCCATCAGAACCCCCACCCAGAGCAAGCAGGAAAGGAATAGCAGCAATGGGGACCTCAAGCACCTCACAAAGTGCCATGTCTCCAGCTGACCTCTGGTCCACATGTGGCCGAGCAGAACAGTCCATGCTGTGCCACAGGATCCCTAAGCAGGTCCCATAGACCCACACACACATACCCCACATAGCAGCATCTGAAATGCCCCCCAAATAAGTCCCCCCATCCCCAAGCACAAACTTTTGTCATGGCACCCCCTTGAAGGAATCCAGAGCAAACCAAGGGAATCAAAGTTGTGGCTCACTTTAAAGAGGACAAATGCTGCAGGTCAGGCAGGAGCAGGCTGCAGCCCTGCCAGAGATCCCAAATCCTGCTTGCTCCACCGCACCCTCAAACTCAAGCTGTCCCCCTGACCCGCCCCCCCCACGGGTATTATGGTTGCTGCTGGGAAAATGTCAAGCAGCTCTTGGCTAACACAAACACTATGCAAAGCCTCAAAACTCCATTATTGCCAATAAATATTTTCCAAGTTTTTAAGTGTTCCAAGAAAACTTGTTCTGGACCTTTTGTTTGCTGGAGAATGAGGGGAGGAAAAAACTAAGTTACAAAAGTTCTTCTAGACTGGAGAGGAAAAATGGCTTTCCAGGCTCTGACATCCAAAACGTGATTTTTTTTTTCCCAACCCAAAAGAGAAAACCTGTTTTGGGAGGTGCTGCCTGGATCAGCCCTGAGATGTCCATGACCACAGGCAGCTCAGGCGGGGCCCAGGGTCCGTGTCTGGGCCCATCTTTGGCAGGAAGGGAGGGCTGAGTGCCACAGGTTGATGATGACTTTGGAAGCACCAAGGTGCCTCACAGGAAGACATGGTCAGCACACTGGATTGTCCCTGCCAGAGATGCTTCTGCCTGACCTCAAGCACTACAAGATAAAACTGAATTTCTCACCAAGAGGCAGGGCCAAAGATCTGGGAGAAGAGCGAGGCAACCACCACCAGCTTCTGGGAGAACAACCCAGTTCCTCTCCCTGCTCTCTGCATCTGATCACAGCAGGAGGAAGGGTCTCCTGAATATGTGAGTGTGGACACACCCTGGCCATCCCCAGGGAGGTCAATGAGGAAGGAGACACTCCTGCCTACCCACAGCCTGCATGAGTGGATACGAGACTGGTCATCACCAGTCCCTGCCACAGTACCAATCTGTGCTGGGTAACGTGGTGGCACCAGCTGCCAGCCTGGACCAGAGGTGTTCTGCCAGTGGATTTAGATGAGGACAGGCTGAGGATTGGCAGGGATCAAGGCCACAGCATCCCACCTCCTGACCCACTTCCACTCCGCCTCATTGCCGAGAGGGGCTGTGCCCGGCTGCCGCCTCAGCAGAAAGGGCCGAGCAAAGGCCACATGCTCCCGGGAGCTGGCAGTTATTTTAGAGCACACCCCGCATTTCTGCTCTTCTGATGTCCCGTTCCCATAGAAACCAGCCCTGGAAACGGCAGACGTTGCCTTTTTAATATAAACCCGGCATTTCTTCCTGCTGGTTGACAGAGACACCATGTCACCCCTACAAGATGAGCTGCCAGGTGCCTGCACCTCCACAGCCATGCTGAGGAGCACATGGTGCCTGGGGTGGTGGCATCACACACCTGGCGAGGTTAGACCCCAGGTACTTTCCACATTGTCACTGGAGCAGGAAATTCCTCTCTGCTCCTCACGGTGTCTGTGCTGGAAATTAAGCAGCCATAGCAGGGCAGGGACTTTTCATGGCCTCTGTTTTCAGGAAGAGCGGGTGACTTCCGAGGCGGCTGCATGCAGAAAGTCCCAGGTCCTGTAAAGATCAACCAAGGCCAGCAGCCACCAGACCAGCCATGAGTGTTCAGTGACACACAGCTCTCACTGCTGGGGTGTTTTCACCTCCTCAGTGTTCACAGAGATCTGGGAATCATGATACAGCCAGACCATAAAAACTTCACTTTGGTTGTGCAAACAGTAATAAAACGTTCTAAGAGGCTGTAAGACTGGTGGGGTGCTGGGTGCTGCAGGGACCAGCGACCTCGCAGCCCTCTACAAACCCAACACCCACTGCTCGACAGATATGTGAGTCTGGGTTTGACCCAGACAGGAACTTCAGGCCTTGACACAGAGAAGAGAGCCGAGGCTGGATCCTGTTTGCAGAATGAGGAGTTGGCTTATGCTCAGCTGCTGCCCGGCAGTGGCAGAGGTTGGTGGGCATAGGGAGCCTGGTGGGCTCCATGGGTGTGTCTGTAACTGCCTTTGTGCTGGGGCAGCAGCAGGAGAGAGGGGACAAAGCTGCTGCAAGAGCTGGCCAACGCCTTTGCCTTAAAAACAACATTGCCGGTTTGCCTAGCGAGTTTACAGTTGCCCATAAAACGGGAAGCTCTGCAAACTCACTGGCCTCATGGATTTAGCAAGAACAAAGTCTGGAGCCCAACACATGGGTTTCTCATGAACCCTTGTACAACCCTGCTCCTGCCCTGCAGTTGCTCGGTGGCTGGGCAGGACAGGCCACCCGGGCAGCTGTGAGCAGAGCATAGGAATGTCCCTTCTGCATCTACCTGAACACTTCCAGGGATGGGGATTCTACCACTGTCCTGGGCAGCCTGTTCCAGTGTCGACCACCCTTTCCATGAAGAAATTTTCCCAATATCCAACCTAAACCTGCCCTGGCACAACCTGAAGCTGTTTTCTCTTGTTCCACCACTTGTTCCCATGGAGCAGAGTCCAACCCCCACCTGGTTTCATCCTCCTGTCAGGGAGTTGTGTACTGAGAAGGTCCCTCCTGAGTCTCCTTTTCGCCAGGCTGAGCCTCCCCAGCTCCCTCAGCCGCTCCTAGTCACACTTGTGCTCCAGACCCTCCTCCAGTTCCGCTCCCTTCCCTGGACACGCTCCAGCCCATAGGAGACTTTCTCATACCGAGCCACGGCACCGGGGCGCAGAGGGGCCGGCAGATGCCCCCTCGGTCCCCGCAGCCCCGTGTCCGTTCCTCGGCAGGGAGGGGTGGCCCGAGCTCCCCCGGGATGCCGGCGGGTCCCAGCCAGGCGCAGCCCCCCGTGACTGCCGGAACGCGGCCGAGCATCCCCGGCGGAGCCCGCGCGGCGCCGCCTCCATCCCGCGCCTCCATCCGCCGCAGCCTACGGGGGACACG
>VWYP01007372.1:111086-148870 GCA_013400435.1 Pycnonotus jocosus | reverse complement strand
CGAGGGGCGGGGGGGTTCCCGACTCTGGGTTCGCCGACAACTGTCGGGACATCCCGAAACCCCCAGAACCCGCGGAGTGGGTGACACTGCCGTGTCCGCCGGGCTGGCAGTGACCCACAGGCTTGAAGGATCCATCATTCATACAATATTATGAGCCGGAAGGGACCCACAAATACCCTGGAGTTCAACTCTTGGCCCTGCACAGACACCTCAACAATCCCACCCTGTGCATCCCCGAGAGCTCTGTCCAAACACTCCTGGAGCTCTGGCAGCTTTGGGCCCGTGCCCATTTCCTGGGGAGCCTGCGCAGTGCCCCAGAACCCTCTGGGGGAAGAATATTTTTCCTAATATCAAATCTAAACCTTTCCTGGCACAGCTTCAGCTGTTCCTCACTGGACATCTGCCTGTCAGCCACCAGCATAATACCAAGCCGAGGCCAGGCTGCTCTGTTATGAAATGTCCATTGTTGGGGCCACACTTCCTCTTTCTGTTCTTTTAGGTCCAAAAACTATTTGCTGGTACTGTACGGGAGTTCCTGTGCTGTAAGTGGTGTCAGTACCCACTAAATGTCAATTCTCATCCTGTTTTGGGGTGAAAGCAAGCAACTACACCACATAGGCTGCTTCTCAGCCATTTTTCAGTCTAGTTGTAAACTTCCAAAGGGAAGTTTTTGATCTTCTCTCTTGTTAATTTGGAAACTGTACAGGAGGAATTTTCCCCATTACTAAGTTTTGCCTGATATTTGGCTTTACTTTCTTTTTCATTATTCAAGCTGTTGAATAATAAAGTCTGAGCATCCATCTATGTTTTTTAAAAAATGTTATAAAAAGGAAAATGAATAGTGGAGGGTGCTTTTATAGAAATAGGTTTTAGGTGATGAGCCACAGGTTACTGTGGATAGCACTTGGTCTAAGAGCAAGAGAAGAGGAACTGCCCTGAGGCCAAGTCATGGGTGCAAATCCTTTTGGAGAATGGAAGCCATGTACAACTCTAACATCCATACAGAGCAGAGGGACTTGGCATCCCTTATTGACTTGTCAAACCATGGAGTGAGCTGGAGGGAGTTCTCAGCAAATTAATTTGGGGATGCCTTTGAGATTCTGCTTATGATCTATTATTGCATACCCCTCAAAGGCCCCCCATACTGTAGCCATGCCTGATGCTTCTGTGACTTAAATGGAACTGCACTTGCTGCATGTCAGGGGGCTGAGCTCCTGGAGCAAGGTAAGAATTACTTTGTAGTGATCTGGGAAGACACTGTCACAGAGGTTGCTTTGCAAAGCTCAAGGGAAAGAAGCAGAGGATGAGTTAATCCAGCTGCACAGGCTGCATTTAATGATGCACAACCTCTTTTCCATGCTCCTGTAACCACATCTGTTCCATCCTTCCACAGCGCAGTCAGCATCTGGAACCTGTCCTCAAAAGCAAAGCTACTCCCTCAAACTTGTGAGTTTTGATCTGTTTGCATAAGGAATAGTGCATAGAATACTGTGTCCTGACCTGTTTGGCTGAGAGTATCAGGAATTTGGAGAGAGTGGTCAGAGAGGCCTCTGCTAACTTAGGAGATGGATCTAACCTCCTTAGGGTGTTGTGCTGGAATTTCAGTTGGCTTTTCTGCTAAAGGTGTGAAGAATATGGATATGAGAATTTATAAAAAACCCCCAAAGCCATAATCACAGAAGGTTGCTGCTTTGATTAAACAGGCTCAGAAACCTGCAGAACTGAACTTGGTGGTGTGAGGTGGAGATCTTGATTCAAGAATAAGTCAGACCAACTTTTCTCCTCTAGCAGGCATGTACACACCCTGCTGAAGTCTGGGGAAACTGGAAAGGTTAGAATTTGGTGCTGTGCTGAGACTGTGAGAGCCAGTATGGAAACAATGTGTAAAGCCAGAGCATATTTGAAATCAAATAGGAATTATAGTTGGAGTTCCAAGCCAGCTTTCCAGGTACTTGTCAGTATCTTGGGTTCTCCAGAAATGTGTTATTTCCAGTAACAGCTGTTCTGTGGTGGAAATTCAGTCAGATGATTTTCAGTAGCTCACAAACCAGAGCTGAAAGACTGTTTGCTTGTCTGCTGTGGCTCTTGGGGGTTGCTGGTCTGTAGGAGGGCCAGGGCCGACTGATGGCTCTGTGGGGCTCTTGCAGGCACTTGGATAATCCCTCTGCCTTTTGTCAGAGGAGACATCTAAGAGGATGGAGAATGAATACAGTGTGGATGAGAAAAAACTGCTAAGTGCCACAAAACTAGAACCAGTAGGTAGGAAACTAATCACTTCTGTGGGCAACACTCCCAGCTTCTCTGTTTTGCACCTTTTGGCTGCTTGGTGGTCTGCTGAGCACTATGGAGTGTGATACGGCACATGAGAGCATTTTGGCTCGAGTTTGATGGTGTAGCTGGGCTTACAGGCAAGATTCAGAGTGAGGGACATGGTCTATGTTGTCTGCAGCCTGCTGTTCCTCCAGCTATCTTTGGTACCAGTTTTGTATCAAACCAGGTAGAATGTAACACTGCTGCTTTCTCCACATGTGATAGAAGCTGCCCTGAGTGTTGAATAGATTCGTGTGTGTAGGCAAACAGATATACTGAGTGTGAACTATGTGCAGTTGAGGTCACTTGATGACAGCAGTACCTCAAATGTTACTAATACAGACTTTCTTGTCTCATTTTCTGACAGCTAGAATAAATGTTAGAGCTCTCTGTTGAGACTTGTGTTTGTAGAAATACCCTCATCTCTGCTGTGGCCAACAAGGTCACCTCTGGTTCCCTTTAATGTAACAGCTGTGGGACCAGAGCTCTCTCCATGCTGCACCTGGGCTGCACTGCCTGGCTGTTGTTAACCTTCAGACTGCTGTAAATGGGCTACTGGAAAGGCCCAACCTGAAACGGCCCCTCTCCTGTTCTGTGCTGATGCTTAGAGTTTATATGGTTGATAGGGGCAGCATTAAATAGGGAACCAAGACACCTGAGCTCTGCTCTCAGCTCTGCTAGTTCATCTTTGCTTGCTTTAAAAGGAGTAGTGAAGGTCTTATAGCAGTCTTACCCAAGTTTCCCTTTCCAGCAGGATGTGGGTGGCTGAAGTAATGCTCCTTCCTGTTCCCTTTAGGATGCCAAAGACGGGAGGATCTACAATGAACAGAATTTCTTTCAGCGAGCTGCGAAGGCAGGCACAGGTTGGTGCTTCTTGTTGGGGCAAGGACTGAGGATAACTGGCATTCCTCTCTCATCAGTTATGTGAATCTCTTGGAAGGCCAGGCTAGGATAAATTAATCCCCTGCTTGGTTAGTGCCAGAGTGCTGAGGAGTTTGGTCAATGCCAGTCCTCCCAGCACTCTGTGTGCTTTAGAACACTGCAGTATGAGCACAGCTTTCTTGTGCTCCTCACTCTGTCTTGATGTGTCTGGGAGCTGTCCAGCCCTGAAGCCTGACTCACCTTGGCTCACTCTCCTGTCCCTCTCCCATGGGTGGTTTTGTCAGCTGCTCTCTGGTATTGACTCCATTGATCTCAAAACCTGAGCAAGAAAAAAGCTGCCAAGAGAATGTAGGCGGGGGGATGGAAGAATATATGTCAAATCTACACTTCTGGGAGAAGTGTAAAAATCTTGTTTGTCCTTCTCTGTCTCTCTCCCCTCTCCTTGTTTTCCCCAGCCCTGTAAGCAATCCCATGTCATAGCCTGCTCTGGTATTCCCTGAATCTTCCCTACTCCATTCTTGCTCTACAATGCTATATGCATTGAGATGCCAGTGCACACATCAGACTGGAAGTCTGGGGACAGAGTCAGGATGAGAGGCCACTGTCAGCTATCCAGGGCAGAGGCCTTCATAGGAAGAGCATCCCTGACTCCTTCCTCCTGGAGCTCCTTAGCAGCATCTGCTGCACTGTCGTCTTCTCTTGTAGTGGAGAAGTGGAAGAAGCGGCATTCCGTGCCGCTGCTGGGCATCCCCAACTGCGTTGGCTTTGGACTGCATGCAGACAGCTACAGGTGAGGTGACTGAGCTCTTGGGCTGTCTGAGATCTCTGGCTTTCCCTCTCCTCTGTTTGCTGTCTTCTAGTCCTTCTGTCATTGTCCCCTGGGCTCCTGACCTTATGCACCACTCCTGTCTTTTATTGAATGCTTTGCTTCTCATTACTTTGTTTCCTTCAGTCCTTGTGTTGCTGGTGAAGTTACTGCGTTTGCTGCTGCTGCCCTTCAAGCCAGGGGACACCTTATTCTGGTCCTTGACACTTAACAGGGGACACTCAGGCTGTGTCTCTGCAACACATAAGGAGCACACCTGTCTCCTTTATAGGAAGTTTTCTGTTACCAAAAGTCAAGGAACTGTTTGCCCAGGTCAGCTTGGAGTTGAAGTGGGGTCCAGTGGATCACTTGACAGGTGTCTGTTGCAGGGTCTCCAAACCAGGTAGGTACTGCCATGTGCAAAGCCCTTTTCTCCTGCAGGTTTTTGGTGTTCTCTGACTTGGGGCGATCTCTTCAGTCGGTCCTGAGCGATGGCCTGCACCTGCTGAGGGAGAAGGCAGCTTTTCAGATTGCAATTCGTGTGGTATGTGGAGAACCAATCCTTCCCAAGAGACTTTTTCAGAAAAGACTTCTAACTTCTTTCTGGATCTTCCAGAGGTGTTTTAAAACTGCTCCAGGGGCTTGGGTGGGGTCAATGAGTAGCATCTTTCAAGCCTACCATAAACTTTAGTAGAATCTTTTGAACACTGTGTCACCTTGAAGGAATTTGGGATAAGAAGAATGAGGAAAACCTGACCTTTGAACTCAAAGGCTGTGAGACATGGTGTCTTTAATGCTCCTCCACATGGCTGCAGGGAGCTGGGGAAGGTCCAGCTCAGTGATTGCCAGGGTGCTGCAGGAGCCTGCATGGATCTGATATGCTTCCTTGTTTATTCCCAGCTAGATTGTCTGGAGTATATTCATGAGAATGAGTATGTGCATGGGGACATCACTGCTGAGAACATCTATTTGAACCCAGAAGACCTCACACAGGTAGGGAGCAGGAGCAGCGCTGCCAGGAAAGGGCACTGGAGGTGGGATTGTAACATGGGATAAGGCAGCCTCCAGGTCCCTGCCTTGGGCAGGACAGCAGAAGAGGCTGGGCAGTGCTCAAGCAGGGGCTGTGGGGCAGCCCTGGAGGCTGCTCACACTCATGTGGGTGCTCTGTGCTGCCCTGCAGGTGACCCTCGCTGGCTATGGCTTTGCGTTCCGGTACTGCCCCGGGGGGAAGCACGTGGCTTGGCGCGAGGGCAGCAGGACCCCTCACGAGGGCACAGTGGAATTCATCAGCCTGGACAGCCACAAGGGCACAGGTGGGTCTGGGTTTGTGACACGTGCTGGAGCTGCTCCTGTGGTGGTGCTCCCTGGGCTGGGGCTCCCCGCTGGCATTGCTGGCCCTGCTGCTTTCCAGGCATTCACATGCACCAGGAACTGGGTTCCTATTTGGGCTGTTCACTCCTGCCTCTTGATGGCTGCTGTATTGGGACTTGCCAGGTCACTCAGTGACTGCAGCATGGATGTTCCTGCTCCATCTGGAGCCTTGGCTGCTGCAGGCATGTAGAGAATAGAAAACAGGGCCCTTTGTGCTGGCTTAGCAGGGATCTGTTTCAAGCCAGACTGGATCCCTGCCCAAAATAGATTTGCAGCAGGCTCTGCTCTGACCTTGAAGCAATGAGAGTTGGAAAGGCATTTAATCATAGAATCACTTTGATTGGAAAAGACCTTTAAGATCATTGAGTCCAGCTGTAAATCCAACACTCCCAAAGTCACCACTAATGCAAGTTTCCAAGTACCACATCTACGTGACTTCTAAATCCCTCCAGGGCTGGGGACTCTACACTGTCCTGGGCAGCCTGTGCCAACTTCCATCCTTCTCCTGGCTGGGATGTGACTGCTCTTTCACGGTGTTCAGGAAATCTTCCTCCAGAGGCTGAGCGGTGACTCCTGAACTATGAGTTAGTAGGCTCCCAGGAGTATTGATATCCCAGAGCACATCCTCATGGAGCTTTGGAATTTCTTCTGCTCCTTCATGAGTGACATGTGAATGTCTCATGCTTCCCACCAGGACCTTCTCGACGGAGTGACTTGGAATCTCTGGGCTACTGTCTTCTGAAATGGCTCTGTGGCATTTTGCCTTGGTCTGATGAGCTGGCCAAAGTAAAAGCTGTGGTGGAACAGAAAGAAAGGTAGGAGAAATCATCTATTGTTCTGGGAAATGCTCAGCAGAAGGCAGTGAGGGAGGTGGTTTGTGAGTGAAATCCCCAGGTCACTGTTGGGATGTGGTAAATCCTGCAGCCAAGGCTGAGCCTGGCCCCAAGGTGCTTGGTGAATCCCAAGTTCTGCTTCATCCAGAACATGGCCAGCTGAATTCAGCCTTCTGGGGATTTTTTTGTCCCTGTTGTCAAAGCCGGTTGCTCAGGTGCCTGCTCCATTAATTCTCACCTGACAGGACTCTGTGCTGACTATTCCAGGTACAGAAAGGATGTGAGATGCCTTCTCCGACTGTGCTTCAGGCAGAGATCCGTTCCAGGTATGGGCTTGCTCTCAGTGGCAATGGGACTCGGGGATGGAAGATTGACTGTACTTGAAGCCAGAACTTTCTCTGTGTGGGGTGCTGGTCCAGAATGGCTTCCAATGGTGATGGTGACCAAGCATTGCATGAACTGTCTGTCAGGCTGGAAACAAATCCCTTGTTTTCTGTATAGAAGAACAAGGGCTTCTTTCCATGATCTGATTTCATGAACCTTGCTGAAGGGACAGCTATGCTGGTGGGTTTAGAAATGAAATATCTGGGGCTACAGGTCACTTCCCCATCCCATTTTTTTGCTCAGAGAAGCTGTGGCCATCCCATGCCTGAAAAGTGTTCAAAGCCAGGTTGGATGGGCTTGAAGCAACCTGTTTTAGTGGAAGGTGTCCCTGCCCATGGCAGGGCGTGGAAGGAGATGGCCTTCAAGTTCCCTTCCAACCCAAAGCAGTTGGTGATTCTGTTTTATTATATAACTCCATAATTCTTTGAGCTTTGTATTAGCCTTGGTTTGGTTTCCCTCTCTGCAGCTGCCTGGGGGATGGGTGAGCTGGCTGTAGGACAAGCAGCCTGAAATGGCCATTTGGCAGCTGGAGTTTGTGTGCTGCTCCAGTGTGAGCCCTTTTCTTTGCAGATGCCCTGGAGAGCTACCTGGAGCAGGTGATGGCACTGGAGTACGAGGAGAAGCCTGACTACACGGCCCTGCGGCAGCTCTTTGGGAAGCCACTGGAAAAGATGAAAGCTTCAGCTTACGACTCCCTGGATGTCCGAGTGGTGCCCTGAGGTGAGTGCTGGTCCCTTCTGTGTGTGTCCTGTGCTGCCACAGGCAGGTGAGGACAGAGCAGGCTGGGCTCTGACATCTCTCCAGGTGGGACCAACCTGCTTCTCTTGACACATCATTCCTACTGAAACCAGTCCAGTGCTACACAAAGCCAGGCTTAGCCTGTGTTTCCTCAAATTCTTCTGGAAATACTTGCCCATGAGTTAACAACATTAACCCTTTATTAATAAAGGCAGAAGGGGGTGCAGGGCTGTGGAGGTGATAACACAATGCAGACTCAGGCCATCTGGTAATTTTTTCTTTTTTCAAATCTGAAGCTCTAGGCTGTACTTTTTGCTTTTCTCTCTCAGAAAGCAGCCTGTAGTTCTAGTTTTAGTGCCTCATCCCTGAGGCACTGGCTCTCAAGCCCAGGTGCTATTTTAGCCACAAGGCACCTCCAGGAGTGAGGCTTGATACAGAGCCAGATCTGGTTTTAGTGCAGGGCTGCAGCAGCCAAGGTTCTGCATCCAGCAGCAGGAACACACTCTTCACCTAATTTCCTCTTCCTGGGAAGGAATTAAACTGATTCATCTCCCCCTTCTCTGCTTTTATTTTTTCAGATCAAGGAAGAGCTCAGAGCTTTCTGCAGTGAGGCCTTTCCCTATGATATGTTTCACTTTTATCAAGAATGATATATTTTCACTTTTACCAGTTTTAGAATGAGAGAGGCTTTTTATAAGTGTTTTCTTCCCATGTTAATGCGACCCAGTGCTGAAGTTTGAGCTGCTGCTGTACCAAGTGAAGACACTCCCCTGCACAGCAGAGCAGGAGAAGCAGTAGTTGGAGAACTGCAGTGGAGCCACAGTGAGCCAGGAAACTAAATCAGGGATTTTCTCTTTTGAACAAGAGTGGCAGTACATGGCTTTGTAATAAACTTTGTGTACAAGTAGCCAAGGCTGGTGTTGGTTATTTGGCAGATGCAAGGCCTTTCTGGAGCTGCTGTAGGGTTGTGAGGGTAATTTGAGCCCTGTGCTCCTTGTGAGATTTGTGTAAATAGCTTTCAGGCAGTGCCACTGCAACTTAACCATCAGAACTCAGCTCAGAGCTAAACCTGACCTCAGCCCAGGGAATGAGGGGAAGGAAGACCAGGACCCATCTCTACTAACAAAACAATTTTATAAAAAAAACAGTCAATAAACACTCACTACACTGTGTGTATCTGAACTGTTGCCAATGCCACAGTAACTTCTGAACAGTCCTGGAGTCCAGTTCCAGTGTTAACTTCAGTGACATCTTCTTGAAGTCTTGTACCTTGGTATTCTAATTCCTATGTGTTAAGGCACTGAAGGATTTTTCAGGTGAGGAAAACACGGCAACAAGAGAAGAGGCAAATGGAGTTTAAACCATGTGAGAGGTAGGTGAGAGAGCAGCTCAGACCTGCAGTGAGCCTTCATTTACCTCCAGGGTTTTTCAGTAAAAACCTTGTATCAGTGCAGCAAATGCCATAGACAAGAAGAGGGGAGCTGAGGGAGAGACCTGGACAGAGTGAAAAGGCACCACAACCTCAAAATAGGTCTTTCAAGTGGAAGAATTCAAGCATAGTGTTACATTCAGAAACTTGAGAACCAATGTCAATTAATTTCATTCCTAGTGCCAGGCCTCAGAGGAAGCAAGGGACAGGACAGTTCTCTTCTATCACTAAGAGGGATGATAAAACTGGGCTGTGAATTTCGTAGAGAGAACAGAATCTTAGCAGAGGATCAGACAATAGGGGATATGTAAAAAGGCAGCTGTGAAGGGAGGAAATAGCCCAGATGTACAAGAAAGACAAGGCTGAAGGGAAGGTATTCTGGAGGTATTTACAATTATTCACTATCATCCCTGTATGACTGCAACAGAAATATGGTTTCCAGGAATCCTGGAAAAGTTAAAAGCATGAAGAAATCAGAGGCTTAAGAAGCCTAAGTTCAGCTTTTCTTCAGTGTGTTCTGCCATGTTTTTTCTCTTTACTTGCCTCCCGTGCAGGTAATGTGGCTGGCATGGCTCTCTTTTCATGGAATTGCCATGGGGCAGTGCTGAGGTAGGTTTGGGAGGAGCTCCAGGGCTGCCTTCAACAGAAGATGTAGGACTGGCAGTGTTGACAGAAGAGTAGCCCGAGCTCCCCTCTGGGTTGGGATTCCTTGGGGTGAGGTATGCCCCTGGCAGCTCCCCCTTCCTGTGGGGTGCCCCAGAGCCATCCCACTCCCCGGGCAGGCTGTCCTCGTCACTGGAGTCCTGGGCACAGTGCTCTGCAGGGTCCAGGTACAGCACTGTCACATCCAGGATCCCACTGGGGCTGGTCACTGCAGGATGGGAAAAGAAACCATAGTTTGTCCCAATCCAGAACCAAGCAGACACTCAGCACAGAGTCAAGCAAGAGTCAACCTTCTGTCTGCTCACACCTGGAGGGCAGAACTAAGTTCACCCTCTATTCACACAGCACCTTTTCTTCCCTCAGACCATTTGAACAGGTACTAAGAGCTGTTAGAAAATGAGCAGCCAGGCCCAGGGTCAGCCAAACCCAACAGCTAATTAGTGTTTCTAAGACAGTGGCTCATTCATCACATTTGCTGCATTGCAAACAGCCTGAATGCTGAGCAAATACAAACCCCCTCATCATGTTCTGAAGCAGTGCAGAGAAAGGACAGATAGATATCTCTGAGAGAGTTTAACACTTATAACCACAGGGGAAGGGGAAGAGTTTTTCCAACTGAAAGTTCAGGCATCTGGTGCCTGAGAAACAGTTTTAAGCAAAAATGAAAAGACAGGTTTAATCCTCTTGGCTGCTTTTTATAAGAATAAACTGCTCACCATCTCCTTCTCGCTCGCCTTCGCTTTCCTGATCGCCTTCATAACCAGAGCAGGAATCTAAACTCCAGTCAAGGAAGTTGTCCAGCAGACTTTCTTCCTGGGAGGACAGCTCTGCTGTGGGTGTAGTCACAAAGCTGCCTCTGTCATCCTGAATGCTGTCTTCCCTCCTCCTGTAGCAAAACACCACAGAAATCACGTGTTAAAAGCCAAGTCTTTTCCAGCTCTTTTAATAGGTATGTCAAGATGGTGACAGGAAAATTGATAGTATTTAGGAATGAAACCTCAGGGTACCAGAGGAGGAAAGGCACTAACTGATCTTCAGAGCTGCTGACAGCCATGAGGTATACTCACCTTTTAGCTCTCTTTCCAGAGGGAGAGCTGAGGAAAGTCTGAATTTCCACTACATTCCTGTGCAAGGGACTGGGCTCTGGGTCCTCCTGTTTCACACCCAACAATGTGCAGAGTTGGCTGTAACTCATAACCTAGAATATTAAATAAATAGATTTTTTTAAAAAATCAAAGCATCTGTAAGAATTAGACCATGAGATTCTTATAAGAACTAAATAGCCAGAAGCATATTATTTATTTTCTAGGAGAAATCTGTCCCAGGGAGTTCTTCCCACAGGCACTCAACCATCAGTTGAGTCCCTGCAACTCAATTTTTACCTCCCACTTTATTCACACAGCCTATCATGGGGCAGCAGCTCTGCTCTGGGTGTCAGCCAGCAGCAGATGCAGCCACAGCTCACCCACCTGTTCTTTGCCTATTTCTTCATAGCGCTCATCTTCGAATCGCTGTTTCACTGCCATTAGGGACACCTGCCTATAGTCCTTTGGGACATCATCATGGAAGCTGGAAAGAAAGATTAAACCCCCTATCTTAGAATGGATTCTATGAAATGATATTAAGAAAACCTGCCAAGTTAGGTAATTTCCCTCTGTCCCTCAGTGCTGTGCCAAGGGAGTTGGTGTTTCAGCAGCTTCATCAGGACACCTGGTGGCTTCTGAGCATGTGAGCATCTAATTCCATTTCTGTCCCTGTTTTCTGTGACCCAGGGCCAGACCAGCTGGCAGAAATAGAGCAGCTGTCCCTGAACTGGACCTTAGTGCCTTGTGACAGGAGAGCAAGGCAGTTAACCAAAGGCCCCTCCTTCATTTGGAAGGGCTGACTGTACAGATGCAGCACATTTGCAAGAGCTGCAATCCAAGTACTCATGTGCTCCCCCCAAAGAGTCCCAAAATCATTACCACTTTTGGTGGAGGCTCAGCACACAGGGCAAGAGGTCTTCTTGAGAGAAGCCAGTGCACTCAGACAGCTGGCTGGTCCAGGGGTGTGCTGGAGAAGAGAGTACATATTCATGTATTGAATTACATATTCATAAAGTATAGTAGCTCTGTAGTGAGACAGTTTTTTGTTTTTTGTTTTTTTTTTTTTAATAAGATAAGGATCATGATATTTTTAAGCTTATATCTGTCCATAGTTTGTTCAAGTTCACAGCTGGCTTCAGGAATAGGTATAACATCAGTTTGGCAGATAAACCTAATGATAGAAATCTTCAGTCTCATTTAAACACAAAGCTTGCATAGTCTGATGCTAATGCTCTAGTTCATCACTGCTACTAAGAGGTAAAATAGAATCAGAGAATCATGGAATGGTTTGGGTTGGAAGGGACTTCAAAGCCCATCTCATCCCACCCCCTGCCATGGGCAGGGACAACTTCCACTAGCCCAGGTTCTTCCAAACCTTGTCCGACCAGGCCTTGGATACTTCCAGGGATCCACAGGCAGCCACAGCTTCTCTGGGCACCCTGTGCCAGGGCCTCACCACCCTCACAGGAAAAAAAATCCTTCCCAATCTCCCATCTTTCCTGTCCTCTGCCAGTGGGAAGCCATTCCCCCTTGTCCTGTCTCTCTAGGCTGTTGTAAATAGACTGCCCAGGTTTCCTGTCAGCTCCATTCAAGTATTGGAAGTCCACACTTAGGTCACCCTGAAGCTTTTCTTCTCCAGGCTGAACAATCCCAGTTTTCCCAGCCTTTCCTCAAAGCAGAGCTGTTCCAGCCCTCTAATCATCTGGGTTGCCCAATACAGCCGAAGAGGCTGAATTCAGCTCTTCTTTCTGAATTGTTATACCTGTCCCCCTCTTCTCCTATCCCTCCCTTCTCCAGAAGGGCTCTCCACCTCCCCCAGCCAAGTGACTGAGACATCTTGCCTAAAGACAAACTAACACCCAAACCCCCCTGCAAAAATCTCTAGAAAGAGAAGGCAGACTGGCACTCTGTGCTGCAGCTCTGCTTGAGGTAAGATTGGTTACCTTGCCCATGCAGCATCTTGGCCAGCAGCAGTGCAGCAGCAGCCAGCTGGGCTGGGGAATACACACTTAGGCTCGTGTTCAGGAGGGAAAGCTCACAGATGAAGCTGTAAAGGTGAAGAGTTCTTCTCTCCAGCAAGATGATGCTTGTCAGAACTTCCTTGTAGTCCAAAATGGTCGGTATCTAGTGCAAAAAGGAGAACAGAGGTCAGAAATACAATACCAGCACAAAGTGTTTAGAACAGCTGTTTCCAAGCACTGGGTTTTGTTTGTTTGTGGCTTTTTTGTTTAACTATTACATTGACATTATCTCTACAGAAGGCAGAGGGGTTTGTATCTGCATGCTCTGAGACATGCACAGACTCCACAGTTCATTGAGAACACTGATATAAACCCCCAACTTGTTACATAAGAACTGCTACAGCCTGGCTTGAACAGCAGCCCAAAGGGAGGAAATATTCCATCCACTTTCCAAACTCACCCTTATCTTTCCTTCTAAGGCAGAAATGATCTCACCCATCATTCTGACCAACTCTTCATATTTGTAGGAGTTGTCTGTCAGCCACACAGCTTCCCGTATCGTCAGCATCTCTTTGCTGATGAAACTGTAATGTTAAATGATGAGTTAGCCCCAGCAGAAGAGGGATTTATGTCCTTAGGGCAGATAACTGCACCCACAATGATCAGAGTTAAACAACTTCACAAGGTACTTTTCCCAGGTAGACTAGCAAAGAAAGAATTGCAGCTCTTCATTTCTCCTGTAAGATGGAACCACCTACTAGAACATTCCTAGTTTGGAATGTTCTTCCTAATACAGAAGAAATTCTTGGGTGTGAGGGTGGGCAGGCCCTGGCACAGGGTGCCCAGAGAAGCTGTGGCTGCCCCTGGATCCCTGCATGTGTCCAAGGCCAGGTTGGATGGGGCTTGCAGCACCCTGGGCTAGTGGAAGGTGTCCCTGCCCATGACAGGGGGGAAAAGGACACGATCTTTAAGGTCCCTTCTAACCCAATCCAGTCTGTGATTCTCTGATCCTAATTCTTCACCTATAAGACCTCTCCTAGGTTAAGATGCAAGATATTAAGGAAATTAATACAGAAGGATAATCTTCCACCACACCATACAGTTCATCTGAGTGTAATCAGGCTCAACTGTGGAACACTGCTGCTGTTATTCCTTTCCAGCTTGCTCATGCCAATGTGCTATCAAAGACTCCAGTTGCTGATGGAATGCATTTAGAGCAATCCACAACTATGACCATGTGTTTAAATAAGAAAAAAACCTGCAAGGAACTACCTTTATTGCCTCATTTTCAGAGTCTGTGTTTGCATGTAAACACAGTTGAACTGCAGTCAAAGTAGGGGGAAGTCAAAGAGCCTTTCCAGTATTACAAGCAAGAGATGGGGTTGGGGGAGAAGTTTGAGCTGCAGGAAAGAATTTGGATGATCACAATGACCACCTCTGTTCACCAGCCAGAACCCTCACCGTGTGCAAATGACCATGCAGGCTATTCCCAAAAGCTGGAGCCGAGCACGAGGTACAGGTCTCAGCTTCAAGTAACGGTCCACACATCCCACTGTCATGTGAAGGCACAGGCTAGAAAAGTCCTTCATGGTAGCCACTTCCACCAGCCAATCCACCAGGATATACCTAGGAAAGGAAGAGAGACTTAAGGAAGAACTCAGGAAGTGGCATCCCACACCATGACATCCAACCAGGGAATGAGCCAGGCCAAGCAGAGCAGTGACAAGTGTTCCTGAGATTCCTCCCTAGAGAAGAGACAACTCCCTCAAGTGGGGTTGTGGCTGCAGTGGATCCTCTTGCAGCCCTCCTGGAAAACCTGCCTGCTCCATCCCCTCCCTGCACACCAACACACACAGTGTGGAGAATAAATAGGAGGAGTTGGAGATTGTGTGTGTGGTCACAGGGCCATGATCCCATTGCCATTACAGAGCCATGGTGAGACACCCATGTGGCTGGAATGCTGCCATGGATGGTAATGTACTTTTTTAGGAAAGCAACACCAGCAAGGGGAAGTGGTGGAGCTGCCCTGTATGTGAGAGAGCAACTGGAATGTATTGAGGTCTGCCTAGGGAAGGATAAGGAACTTATCCATAAGGATTAAGCAGCAGGCTAACACAGGTGACACTGCTGTGGCTGTATATTCAAGAAAAGGGAGTCAATAGGGACTTTGGACAAGGCTGAACTGACAGGACAAGGGAGAATGGCTTCACACCAACAGATGGCAGGATCAGATGGGATATTGGGAAGAAATTCTTCCCTGTGAGGGCTGTGAGGCCCTGGCACAGGTTGCCCAGAGAAATTGTAGAGGGACTGTAGAGATGTAGAGGGAAATAGGGAATGGTTTCTACTGTGGAGCCTCACTTCTGGATCCAAGTTCCTACCTCATTATTTCATTCATGCCTTTCTGCACAGAGAAGATGCTTTGCTTGCTGATAGGAAGGGAAGCTTGAAAGATTTGAGAAACCATTTCCCTGGAAGATTTTGCTTCTAATCCTAGTTGGTTTCCATTCCCACAAGCTTTGGCTAAAGCTATCTGCAGTAGAGAGAACACAAAAGAAAGTATGCTTATTTTACCAAATGCAACAACCTAAGGCAGCAGAGGATGGTCCTCTATTTTTTATTGCTGTAAACAGGGAACATGGCAAACTACTTGAATCAGTAGTCCTTAGTTTGGTTTAAATGTTGAGCACACAGATTATTTGGGACCAGTCTTTTAAGTACATCAAAAGATGCATCTTTACTCCATTCTGCCACAGGTGTGCAGTAATTTCCTAAAGAAGAGAATCTCAGAGTAGATACAGATGTGCATGCAAAGACATTACTCAGCAATGCTGGTCCTACTTCTAAAAAGAGAAATCTAAACCTATAATGGCAGCACAGAAAGACTGTTTTTCTGGGAAAACTCGGTCTTACCTGTGCTTCCCAGCAGCCCTTGGCTGCATAGTCTCGTAGCTTCCTGAGACTTTGGAGGTATCTGCCAGGATCCGACATCTACAGAGAGGAACACAAACAGATGTAAAACCTCACAGCCTTTACACAACAAACAGAAGAACTGTAGCACCAATATCCAGAGAAAAAACACTGCCTGGAGGTACATCTTTTATTTCAGCAACAAATCTGTTTCTCATCTTGACACCACAGTTTTTAAGAACCTTTTTTCAGTTCTTGCCCAAGGTCTCACAGGAAATGAAAGCAGTGACTCAGGATTCCAAGGGGACAGCTTTGGCAGATTTATTAATGACAAGGCAGAAGCCTCCCCCTCCTGCTCCCCAGAGCCCTGGGATCACTGGCCAGCAGTGCCCAGGCCTTCAGCACAGCTGGAGTAAAGCAACCTGTGTGGCACCTTGGCTACAACTGCTCGCAGCCTCACTTCAAACACCCAGGCAGACACCAGAGCTCATTTCAGAGAGTTCTTAGCACCCTCCTTGTTTATGAAGAGGGTAAGCTCTGAGGACATTTCTTGCACATAACAGAGATCCAGAAGTTAGTGTAAAAGTTGTTTGGAGACAAAAAATGACTACTTACAGCAGCTTTTCTGTTGTTTTCCCAAAGGAGGTAGGAGCTGATTAAACAACCCTGTTTTGATGATTCTTCAAGCATTTCAAGGGATTCTTTCTTTTTTCCTTCATCCTAAAAACAAAAAGCATATATTAGTATTCTTTCTGTCCAGACAAGTGGATGCCTCAACACTTCAGAAGCTACAGGACACTGTACTAAAGCTACAGAGCAGAATCCATCCCTTGGGAATGCCTCTCATCCTCTGAGGAATGCTCCCACATCCACTGAGTGCTGCCATTTGCAGATGCATGCTCTGAGAGCAGTTAGTGCTTTTCCTCACTCAAGCCAGACAAATGCTTTTTGGCTTGCTTGCTACAAAGGCTTTTTATTTTATTTTTTGTTTGGTTAGGCATTACAACTGGAAGGCTTCCTTTGAGACCTGAACATACTGCAAGCCCATGATTAAGCCAAAATTAATTTCACTGTTTGTACAATTCAATAAAGTAAGTTAATAATGTTCCTTTAAACAACCAGTAAATTAAACTCATGAGAACAGAAACTCCTGGGCCACTTGAGGCGTAAAAGAACATCTGGCTGATTTATGTTTTTAATCAAGGTAAACAGCATTAGCACCACCAGAAAAAAAACCCAAATCCAAACCCATCACATCAGAAATGCTGCTTACCTCAAAGAAATTCAAAACCTTAGCCAAGCTGTGGAGAATAGATCCTTTCTGAGCCTGAAAAAGCATCAAAACAACGCATTGTTAAACCACAGCAATTCTTGCTAATTTCAGACCACAGCTTTGGTTTATCTTTCAGTCATTCCTTTTCTCTGTGTTTTGTTATCCCTGAGATGGCACTGAACCTCTTTGAAGAGACAGTACAGGCCTCCAGCACACATGATCTATCATGTGCAGTTTGGCAATAAATTCAATAAAATGACTGAGCCCCAGTCATTGAAGCAACAAGAGCACAGGAGGCTCCTTGGGGAAACGGAAGTATTTTTTCCAAAATAACGAGATGCAGTTACTGACGTAGGATAAAGCCAAGGGCAGAAAGAAACCTGACCTTGTCAAGCTGACACTCTGCCTTGAGACTCTCAAAGACCACAGCTTTACAGCAGCTTCCAGAGAAGGACCAGGGAGGACGGATGAACAGCCAGATAAAGGGGATTGCACACACATTCAGGTGCTCTGCCAGGCTGAAGTAGTGAGATGCCTTTATTCCGTTCACTTCTGCACGCCCGTGACCTGTGATGGACACTGAAGCAGAGAGAAAGCCAGAAATCAAGCACGGTTTGTTCACAAAGCCTGCTTTCCATTCAGTCAGACCAAGACAGACAAGAGGAAACCCTCAGGAAAAGCTTGAACTGTCTCTGTTATTTAGAACCTTAGAAATCATGGAAATTGCAAAAGAAGAAAAAAATCTTACTACAGTCAGGCTTTAGGAACACATAACCTAAGTTGGGGGGTTCATTCTGCAAATACCAACTGCCTTGCCAGGACCCTGTGTGAGGAGGCTCCTCCTGTCACTTGTCCGGCCCTTTTGATACATTTATCCCACTACCAAAGCAGCTGAGTTTGATCACAAGTTTGCAGAGGATAACTCCTAACCCGGAGTTCCCAGGGTCTATCCTGCCCCATCACCAAACACCTGGCAGCTTTGTGGCCAGTGCCTAAGCAGAGCAATGTAAAACTTCCTTGTGCTATGCCATGTTCACCAAAGCCCCAGGACAAGCTCCACACTTACAGCCTTCGTTGTACAGGTACGCCAAGCTCAGCTTCACAGCAGCTTCGAAGTTACCACTTTCGGCAGCCCTGAAGGGCAAACAGAGAAGGCACTTGAGGTTGAAATCCTTCCTAGCACCAGAATCCAGAGTTTGGACCTCGTGTCCTCAAGGACATGCATCAAAACATCAAGCCCTTGTGTTCCTCCCTCCCAAACTGATGTGCACATAGTGGTTTGCCGCAGAAAGAAGTGACAGTCAGAAATAAAACTATTATCATGGCATTTAAACCTGTTAAAGAAATCTCTGACACCAATGGATCCCCTTCAAATCAGATGGATGAAAAGATGTCCCCCATCTTTTAAAAGCAGATTTATTATTACCCTTTCAAACTTTGTTACTGAAATTCACCTGTTTTTCAAAAAACTGGTTTGCACAAGAAGTGACCAAGCCAACTCAGACTTAAACAGGATTGTTCTCTGGAGCCCCTGACCTCACTTGTTCATTCACATGGGAGCACCAGAAAGAGGTTTTTGGCAATGTGTTACGTTCCAATCTGGAATATTAATGCCTGTGAAGAGAAATAACTTTGGTATATGCAATAGACCCTGCTCTGGTTAAAGAGACAGCAGTGACCAGCTGCAGCTTAGACCTGAAATTAACCATTTTTTCATTTTCAAAGCAAGTATTTCCCCTCTTTGCATGACTCAGATTACACTGAGGACTGATTAGAACAGTTAATCTTCCTTCCTTCCTCTTCTAAAAGGCCAGACAAATTTGATATTTAAAACTTACCTTTCAAACATCCTCAGACTGTTTGGAGATGGCCACAGGTCTTGGAAACTTGCATGTGCCCAAACACTGGAATGATTATCCACAAGGTATTTAAGATGTGAGTGCACCTGCACAGAGGGAACACAAAATAATGATTACCAAAATAAAAGGACCAACAGAAAAACAGGTCTTGGCAATCTTATTTTACAGAAGTAATTAATTAATCACAAGGTATGTTTAACTTGTTGCCTGCCTGATAACCAGTAAGGCAAGAGATGCCAAACCAAACCAATTAGTTCAGCTACAGTAATCTGGCAGGACAATTGCCACAGAAAAGGTACAAAAAGCAGTTAAATACTGCTGCTACTCTTAACTTGAGCAGTAAGAAACAAAACTGTCCCTGGGATAGCAAAAATCTCAACCCTGCAGGCACTCTTTGGGTTTCTTCAGGCTCTGTGACAGGAGAAGCCTGCTCTATGTGCATTCCAGGCAGAGCTGAGCACTGGTGCCTGGCAGAGGGGAAGCTGCAGCACTTACAGCTCTGACTGAGAGGATGTCTGCAGCAGGGAGGCCCTTCAGGATGTGAAACAGAACATCCTCAGGGAGGTTCAAGAACGTCAGGACTCGAGGCCGTTTTATTATCCTTCGCTTTGAAGGGAAAGAAAAACATCTGGAACATCTACAGTGAACCACTGGAAAAGAAAAACACAGGACCCCTCAGTTAGTGATAGAACAGGACAAGGAAAAAAGGTACTACATAGTATTACACATGAACACAGGTGTTCACTCAAGCACCTCTTCTTCTTGCAGCACAGGACACTGCAAACACATTGACCAGGGAGATACAGCTCATTCCTCATAATGCCATAAGACTAAGCCACAGAGCAGAAAGAGCTTGTTCAAACTGGTTAATGAAGCCAAGAGACTCAGAAAGGGTGGCTCAGGCTCAAGTGCTCTTCACCAAGAGCCCCTCTGAGCCCTGACTCCTGTGACCATGTTTAATAGTGACAAAGGGTTCAGCTGTCCCTGTTCAATAGTAACAAATCGTTTAGCTGTCACTACTATCACTTCATTTACCTCCCCTGTGCCCCAACTTTTCCTTCTCAACTGACAGCAGTCCCTGGAACACAATCAGAGCTATTAGGAAGACCACCAAACCTACTCAAGCTTATCTTTCCAAGCAGTTGCTGCCAGGGGTGCTAATGGAAGATCCATTGCCTATATCTTCTACAGTATTATTTCAATGCAGTATTTTATTTTTTTATGTATATATATATACACACGTATATGTGTATACAAGAAGTATTATCTTCAGCAGTATTATTGCTATGAAAATGAAATGGACATCCAAACTGGGATGCCAGTTCAGCCGATATGAACATCCAAATAGGGACCAGGGGGTACAAGAGCAACTCAGTGAAAACTCCACTTCTACAGACAGGAAGTGGCACAGGTTCATTTCTAATGTGTTGCTTCATGAAACCAGAGCGGTTTACGCTGGAAGAGAACTCCGGGGGTCACTCAGTTCAACCATCCCGCCAAGCGGGGCAGGAGCGCATCCAGCTGAGTTTGAACAACTCCAAGGATATGGATTCCACAATCACTCTGGGCAATCAAGCACCATCGTTCACAGCCACCCTTACAGTAAAAACCCCTTTCTCTTACTTTTGAACGGGGTTTCCTGCACATTCCTGTGCACCCTGCAAACTCACAGACACCCGAAATGTTATCCCACGCGCAATACACACCGTGACCCCTTGGCTTTGAGGCCAGGAGCGCCCAGGCACATCCGCCAGCCACAGCCACGGACCCCGTGGTCACAGAAGGGCTGAGGCACTGCCCCGGCGGGGCGCACTGCACGGCCACAGCCGGTCCCGAGCCCCCGCCGGACCGGGCCGCACCGCCCCCGCCGCGTTTGAATTTGGGCGCGTAGAGTCGGCCCGGCCCCCCACCCGCTGCCGGTTCTGGCGGTCCCTGAGCCCAGGCTCGGTGTATCCCGTTAACCCTCGCCCTCAGACCTCCTCAGAAGGCGCCCAGCAGGCAGAGCCCGCTCTGGAGCCGCCCCTCAGCGCAGGAGGACCCGGGAAACAGCAACACCCGCGGAGCCCGCGGGCAGATCCGCACTCACCACCCGCCTTCATCGCGACGCGCCCGCGGGTACTGAGCTGAACGGACACACCACCCTGCCCGGCTCCGAAAGAGCGGCACGGGAGCAGGAGGGACCGGAGCGCCGGGGGCGGGCGGGGACTGCGGGACTGGCACGCCCCGCTCGCAGCGCGGGCGCGCCCAGTGGGCGCTCAGAGCGGCGGGAGCCCCGCCCGCCAGACCCGCCCACCGCCCCCGCGCACTTGTTTTAAACACAGCAGGCTCTGTCATTGGCCAGGAGGCAGATAGGGCGGGGCCGTGTCCCCCCCGCGCACTCTGATTGGTCGGCGAGGATGCGAATTCGAACTGGGGCAGTTGGCGGTTCGAACCTGTGGGGCAGCGGCGCATGCGTGGGCGGCACTGCGCCCCCTGCCGTGCGGGGCGGTACAGTGATGTGGGGGCGCAGCGCTTCCCCTCACGGTGCAGCTGCCATGTTCCTGTGGTCTGGTTACCCGGGGTCGGTGGTGGGTTTGCGGCACAGCGGCGGCCGCGGCTCCCCCGCCGGCCAGGAGTCCTTTCTCCTCTCTCGGCCCCAGCCGGCAGCACCTGTCCCTGCCGGTGCTGTGTCGCTCATAGTCACCTCTGCTCAGCCGAGGCTGCCTGGCGAAGGGAGCTGTTGAGGGGAGCAGTGGGAGCTTATTGCTGCCTGATGATTTCTACCTTGAACATCAGCGCCGAAGGGTGTCCGTGTTGGAGCTAAAGCATCAGGGAAGTCGTTGCGTGTTCCAGCCTGGGCTGGGGGTGACTTGCTGGACAACTGCTCTGCAGACCCTGAGGGTCACAATTCACCTTGACCAGCCCTGTGTACTGGGGCCAAGGTGGGGGATCCTGGGGTGGAAAGGGCATTGCCAGCACGTCAGGGACAGGATCCTGCTCATCTGTTCAGCCCTGGTGAGGCACATCTGGAATGCTGTGTCCAGTTCTGGGCTCCTCAGGACAGGAGGAACATGAAGCTCCTGGAGTAGGTATAAAATCGTAGAATGAAAGGGACCTGAAGGACCATCCGGTTCCACTCTCTGCCATGGGCAGGGACACCTTCCACTATCCCAGGTTGTTCCAACCCCTGACCAACCTGGCCTTGGACACTTCCAGAGATGGGGTGGCCACAGCTTCTCTGGGCACCCTGTGCCAGGGCCTCACCTTCCTGACAGCCAAGAATTTCTTCCTAATAAGCTGACCCTATCAGTGTCCTGTCTCTCAAGGCCCATGTCCCAAGCCCCTCTCCAGTTCTCTCGAAGGCCCTTTAAGCACTGGAAGGGGCTCTGAGGTCTCCCTGGAGCCTTCTCCAGGCTGAACACTCCCAGCTCTCCCAGCCTGGTTCCAGAGCCAGAGGGTTCCAGCTCTTGCAGCATCTCCATTGCTGGACCTGCTGGAGCAGGTTCACAGAGGGAAGATGACAAAGGGATTGGAGCATCTCCCTGATGAGGAAAGGCTGAGGGAGCTGGGGCTATTCAGCCTCAAGAGAACATAGAGCTGAGAGTGGCCCTCCTCCGTATCTGTCAGTGTCTGCAGGGAGAGGTCAGAGCATAAGACCAGAATCTGCTCCATGGGGCCCAGCACAAGAGGCAATGGGCAAAAAGTAAAATACAGGATGTTCCATCTGAACATGAGCAAGAACTTTCCTGTACACATGACCGAGCAGTGAAGAGGCTGCCCAGAGAGGGGATGGACTCTCCCTCAGTGGAGATATTCAAAACCCAGCTGAAAAAATTCTGTATCATGTGACTCTGCTTGAGCAGGGAGGTGAGTGCATTTGATCCAGTGTGGTCTTTTCCAGCCTGAAGGAGTCAGGGGCTGCTTGGACAGAGTCTGTTTCTGATGTCCTGAGTTGCAGCCTTGCACCATCCCTCCCCAGCACACCCCTGTTCCTGCCCCTTCCTGGCCTTGTATGTGGGAGAGGGGGAATTAGGCAGACAATTGGGTGTCAAAGTTCAAACCTGAGTACAGGATTCAGAGGAAAGCCCTGACCCTCACAAGGCAAAGGGCAGAGTGGGATAAGGAGACGTAAGGAAAAGGCTGGCAGGCTAACAAAGCATTATAGGGATAAACAGATATGGAGTTCACCCAGCTGAAGTCCTTTGCAAGTCTTAAGACTCACAAGACTTAAAAGCAGTGAGAAGAAGAGCTCTTGTTTTGTAGGACATGAAATGCCTGCATCCCAATTAGTGGTGGCTGGAAACTTGCCCAGCATTGTACCTTGAATAAACGTCATCAATCCCAGCAGAGCTGAGGTTTCTTCCTGGTAGTGTGTATGAGATTTGTTTGAGGATTCTACAAGCGCTTTTCATTGTTAGAACATGAAATTCTGGATGCTTCTTTGCACCCGTACCCTCCCACCCCACAAGGGGTTGGAATAGCTTTGAAATCTCACTAGAGATCTCATTTCATGGTTGGGGAAGCTGAGCTCGGGTAGCCTAATGGCTTCTCTGAGCCCACCCCACAGCGCTGGCCATGCTGGGCCTGGCACCTCGTGTGTTGTCCCCCAGTCCCATGAGGTGACCCCAGAGGGAGAAGCAGCTGTGGACAGCATTTCTCCCGTGCAGCCCCACCTCCCCCTCCATCCATGAAACTGTGTTATGTTCACAGCACAGCAGCTGCCAACATGGAAAAGTGGCACCAGGAGCACAGGGAATATTTAGCTTCTTTTAATTGAGAAGCAATTTGAGTTAAAAAGTTAATCATGCTGTCAGCTTCTGTTCCTCATTTTTTCTCCCCCTCACAGCTGTTTCTATCAACTAAAAATAAATCGAACCAGCAAACAAAACATGAATAATCAGCTGCCTACGGAGAGCTCATATCCCAGCAAGAGATGCTCCTTGTGTGATCTGCAGTGCAGAGTCCTCTCAGGTAGATCTCATTCTTCCCAAACATGGCAGCAGGGAAGGCAAGGGCATAGAAGAGGGTTATACTTGAGGGACAGTTTTAACCAAAACCTGGGCAGGCACTGGGATGTGGGAGGTGAGATTCTCAGCAGCAGTACACCTTGGCCTGGTTTGTTCTCTCCAGAACAGGATGGCAGGACATCCAAGTGGTTTTATCACTGACAGACAAACCAGAGCAGAGGCTGACAGGTGTGAAGTGGGACTTGTGTTACCTGAACACATGCACCTCACTTTGCTAAGCCTGTGGTTCGTAACCCCTGTCCAGAGGTGGCAGGCAGGACAGGAGTGGGACCTGCACCTTCACCAACAGGCAGCCGGATGCTGGGTGGGATATGCCATCCTAAACACACCTGCACCAATTGGGAAGCCATTACACAGCAAAGAGTCACTCACTACAGGGGAGAAGGTGGATTTGTGCATGTTTTAATCTGTATTGCCAAGTCTTGAGCTGGATTTCAGATCAGTTTAGAGAGGAATGTTTCACAATGGGGAATGGCCTTAAGCCATTCTTAAGCCTTATCCTAGCACTGTCCTATCACATAATTCCCTGTGAGGGTGCTGAGGCCCTGGCACAGGTTGCCCAGAGCACCTGCCCCATCCCTGGAAGTGTCCAAATCCCAGTTGGAGAGAGCTTGAAGGCACCTGGGATAGTGGAAGGTGTTCCTGCCCATGGAATGGGATGAGCTTTAAGGTCCTTTCAATCCAAACCATTCGGTGATTCTGTGATTTCCCTTATATGCCTTTTCCTCCATTGAAGAGCCTGCAGAGGGTTGGGTTTCTCCTCAATCCAGATGGCTCCTTGTTCTCTTCTGCTGACTCTGGAAATGAAGGTAAATACAACAAAGGCATTTTGTTTGCCTTGATTGCTGTGATTTAAGCAAAACTGAACACAGGTGTAACACTTACTCACTGTTATGCCAAACCTGGATTCTCTTGGGGCAAGAGTTGTTTTTACCAGCTCTGATTTCACTCAAAGTGTTGATCCCTCTTCTAAAGACATCCAAAGGCCTGAGATCATGGCATCTAAGGAAGACATCCAACAGCAACATTCTCCTAGGGAAACTGAAATTTTGCTGAAAACATCTCTTATCCAGGAAATATCAGCTCCCACTTTCATTCCATGTGTGAGAGAAAGAGGTTCATTGCTGCACAGATCATTGATCACTTGCTGCCTCCACCACTTCAGCCTTTAAAGCCTCTTCAGATGGGCATGTGTGAAAATCTCTCCTATTTTTCCACTCAATTTGTATATGGTGATCAGATTCAAATGTGCAGATTTTAAGGAAAGAGCGAAGATGAAGAATTTCAGTCAAATAGGTTTTTGAGAGTGATATAAACAAAGATTAATGTTACCCTCTAAACTCTTCAGATAGTGAATTGCTTAAAAAACAGCTGTATTTAGACAATTTAGAGTGTTCAGTCTGCTGAAAAAGTTGCAGACAAGCACCTGAACACTGGAGATTGCATTACACACCATAGCAAAAGTAATTTCATTTATATAGACAGTGAAATGACATTTGTCTCACTGCACGGCAGAGCTGTGTGATTTGCAGAGGTTTTTCCCCCAGATTAACACTGTCCCAGATAGTTCCAAAATTGAAAACAGAATGCCTGTGGATATTACAGGGCTACATAAAAGTTAATCAGCCAAGCTGAAACCTAAGAGTAATTAGCTCAGCTGCAGCAATGTCCCAGATATGCTGCCTTCAGGATCCAGTGCTTCTGCAGGGCCTGACATGATGCTGTCATGGATCTGTCGGTGGCTGAGGCTCGGGGGAAAAGTGGGAACAGGGAGTCATTTCAGTACAATTTGTACATGGTCTGTGATTGTTCAATCAACGAATATGAGAGTTTTATATTAGAACAGCCCAAGATGTGTTCTGGCAGTTGTAAAGTGGTGTCTTTCCTGCAGTTCAGAGGGCAAACAAAAGCAGTCTGGGCCATTTGCTGCATGAAAGGCTCAAAAGCTCCATGAATGCACCTGGCAAATCACTCTCTGCTACAGTGGTGAGAGGGGAGGAGGAACAATTTTCATTTGAAAGAGCCAATTCTCGGTTGAAATATTTGTACCAGTCCTAGTGTTTTCTGTTCCCCTTTTTAAAGAGTGAGATAATTCAGCTCTTTATTATGCCCTTAGCACAATATAATGACAACTGGGCTGGAGAGGGAAGTTGCTCTTCAAAGCAGGAAAGAGCTCCCCCAAATTTGAAAATCTAACTGTGAATTCGGTAGAAGTGTTTGGTCCCAGGATGATGAGGCAACTATGGCTAAAGTTTCATGTCAGGACATCTCAGCATATTCTGTGATGGCCACATCCATATCCTAAAGGTATTTCCATATTGCCTTACAGAATAATGTGCAGTCCTTCTGTTTACACTCATACTAACATTTATTAACAGTGCTGTGAAGCTGCAAATCAGCAGTGAAGAGCTATACATCTGTCTGTCTTCATCCTTTTTCCAAACTGTTCCTGTCTCGGAACCTTCTTGGGAAATATCCAAAGAGTGAAATCTGCCTTGCAAATCAGGACATGGAACTACCACGAGGTGGCATCAAACCCATGTGATGGGACATCGAACTTTCAGTTTCGGGGCATTTTTCCAGTTTTAGGACACCTCAGGGCAGGAGTCCTAATCCAAAAGGGCTGCACTGATATTTTAGAAAAGCTCTAGTTTCACGAGTCTTCATGCTTACTGCTGCTGTGTGTAACTGCTGTGTGTAACTGCCTTCAACGAGTAGTACTCCACGGTGGTCCATGAACAGGGATCAGGCAAACTGCATGAAGTAGGTTAAGCAGTACTTTCCAAAATCCAGGGCTGGCCCCACCAAGGAAAAGGCAGGCTGAACATGGCTTTTAGGAACAAATGATTTAGCAGAAGTGTCATGCAGCAAGTTTCTTTTTTCCCGAAAAGAGGGCTGTGGGTTCTGCTGGTGTTCTCTGCCACCTGCCTCTGAAGGCTCAGCCCAGAAGGTGAAATCAGCACGTGGCACCCTGAGCTCGCAGCCAGCTCACAGATGTGTGCCTGACCCGTGTGAAGCTCTCGTCCTGGCAGGGTGTTTGATAGGGTGCAGCCCCAGCACCGTGTGGGAGGTGATGGATCACCCAGGAGGACTGCTGGGGGTTCTGCACAATGCACACTCAGCCATAAGCAGCAAGGGGGTAACTGGGGGTGGGAAAAGTGCAGTGGTGCTGCAGGAAAACCGTGGAAAAGGGAGCATGAGGAGTAATGCTAATGGCCTGCGGGACCTGACAGCTTTGTGGCTGTGGTGGTGTGGGTGAAACCATTGCCTTGGCTCAGCTGAGGTCCAGTGCCAAGCCATCAGCTGTGATGGCCAGACACAGCTTGGGCAGCCCCAGGAAAGGCTGCGCGGCAGTGACTTATCTCCAGAGATCCTGGGGTGAATTCCAAAGGTTCTGAAGGAGGTTCTGGAGATTCAGTGACTTCACTGTCAGCCCAAGCCTTTCCCATCCCCTAGCTGGTTCCATGTCTTCACTTTGGGGGTCTCTCAGCAGGGCAGCTTTTACTTTCATTCCATTCAAGTGGAAGCTTATCCCCTCTCCAGCCAGAGAACATGAAATTTGGCCAACTTCTAAACAATATCTCATTCTTTTTAAACCCTTTCACTTTAAACACTAGAGAAGTACTACTTAAATATCCCCCACTTCTATGGGAGTGAGGTGCCTGGAGGAGAGCCAGGGAGCTGTAATTGGGAGACAGGATTCCAGGAGGCAGGGAGAGGAAGCAGGGATATATCTGCCAGACAAGCACTGGCTGTCATAGCACAGAGCCAAAGGCTCTCCAGACTTTCTCCTCCCAGCTCTTGCTGGTATGAGACACTTATTTTATAACTTTTTATTTATTATTTAATTATCTTTTTGTGCCATGTTTACTTGAGGCAGATCCTCAGCACCCTACAGGCTAAGGTGCCAGGAAGGAGCTATTGGGCCCATGATAGCCAAAGCCACTGACACTGCTGGGTAAGGTGAGCAATAAATTGGCTCTTGTCTGTGTGAGCAATTCTTTCCTACATGTCCTTAAATGCCACTAAAGAGGATCTGCCTCACGACTCTAGGACAAGTATCCAGAATTAACAGCCCCTTGATACCTCTGTAGCTTTTTTACACGTTATCCTCCTCTCAAAACAAAGGGGTTGTGAGCTAGGTCTTCATTATTTTACAAGGCTGAAAGCACAACTTCCCTTCTTGCATAAACCCATCCCCTGAGGACTTCTCACCTCCTCCCTTCCTTGGGAACCCCTCACTTTGCCCCACCACCACAGGAGTTAGAGGCACCCCATCTTTCTATTTCCCCCTCATCCTCCAAGAGACTTCTTTTCTTTTTGCATTCTTTCCCCAGAGTTAGGGAAGCACAACCCTGGTTCCTGCTGGGATGGTGTGGGAACATGGGATAAGGGGGACACCTGGACCACAGAGCTCAGGTCCCAAAGTACACAGCTCCCATATACTAGGTTTGCTTCAAGAGAGACCCTGGAGCTTCTTCACTGCACATCCTGTGGCACTATGGGCAATGAAAAAGTCTTCAGGACAGTACTGTGTGTTTTATAGGTACAGGTAGAAAATGAAAACTTAGAAAGTAAAAACCACATACTTAATTCCAGTATGCACAGGGGGCTTACAAGAGAGCTGGAGAGGGACTTTCAGCCAGGGCATGGATGGACAGGACAAGGGGGAATGGCTTCCCACTGCCAGAGGGCAGGGTTAGATGAGATATTGGGAAAGAATTCCTGGCTGTGAGGGTGGTGAGGCCCTGACATAAGTTACCCAGAAAGCTGTGGCATCTCTTGGATCCCTGGAAGTGTCCAAGGCCAGGCTGGACAGAGCTTGGAATAACCTGAGATAGTGGGAGGTGTCTCTGCCCATGGCAGGGGGTGGGATGGGATGAACTTTAAGGTCCCTTCCAACCCAAACCATTCCATGATTCTGTGCCTGGTCCTTGCAGGCCACACCACAGCTCAGTGCTTCCCAGCAGCTCTGGGTCCTTGGGAAGCCCGTATGAAATCTTGGAATCAAGTAATGAATAACCTCATTACAGCTGAAGCAGTTTGCCATGATGAGCTCCACACAAGTGACTGAAGGAGCTGCTGGGCTCCAGCTCTCACTGTGCACCACTCCTCAAGCTCAGCCCTCCCTGTGCTGCTGACCCCTTACAGCCAAACCCTCATTCATGGCAGACAGTGGCATCTCTGTCACGCCACGTTTTGGGACATATTGATGAATACTGTCCTAATTCCATGAGTCCATGCTAATTACACTGCCTCAACCACTTCATACTGGGTGTAGAGTTTTTATTTCCTGTTAAGAACAGAATGTTTGGCACAAGAGGAAAGTGAGAATGACAACTGTGTACACATTTCACATGTTTCTAGTATTATTTTTCCTCCAGAGAAGAACAGAGGTGTTATTAATAATTACCTTGCCAAGTTTCAGAATTGTTATTTTGAAATGAGCTGGGTATATAATTTAAGAACCACAGGCAAGGGAGAAAATGTGCTTTCAATTGAATTTGAAATGGGTGGAGAGTTGATGATGAAGTGAGATAAATGTTGGCGATTCTGGAGGGCTAAAGCTGAGTGAAGAAAGCTGTTAAACAGACATTTTGCATATTTTGTAAAGTCAGAGGCATCTCAAGGGCTTGGGAAGTGAAAGGAGGTGCAGGTGGAGGAGACACAGGCAGAATCCATGCAGGTGAAGTCCTTAATCTGGAATGAAAAAGGCATTTATATGGGGCTGAGCTTCATGAGGTTGTGTCTCTGCACAAGCCAGACACAAGAGCTGGGGCCTGGGAGGTTCCAGGTGGGAAGGAAGGAAGGAGGCTGCAATGATGAAGGTGCTTGGCAAGTGTGTTGTTGCTTAGGTAGAAGCAGAGCTTGCAAGGCACTGCAAGGAGTAAACCTTTGGAAACATGCATTCAACATGTGAAGTATGTGAGATGAACTGTGGGGTAGTAGAAGTACTGGGCAACTTTGTCAGTGTTTCTTTTCTTGTCATCTCTGATCTCTTACAGAACTAAGCTCCTGTTTGAAAACAGGAAAAGAACGAGCTGTTGGGGCATTACAATTCCAGCCTCTCCAGCCATAACTCAGTGTTGCAATATCTGCATGAGCCTCCCACCACTCAACCTGAAACAAGGTCTCTGAAGGAGAAATTGTTTGGGGTTACTGCTTGCTCTCTGTAACTCCAGCAATATTAAATCTCTTTCCTGGAGCAGATGAAATCCCTTTAAAGTGCTGCCCATGGCTACCCTTACACCAGAGGTTTCTCTTCCCTGTGTCCCAGTACAGACTGCTCAGTGGCAGGACTGGTATTCATTTATCACAGCAAACCCATCTCTGTCAGTCTTAGACCCAGTGCTGCAAATGTTCTTGAGTGTTTCCTACCTCCTGGCTACCAACAGGCCTCTTGTCAAAGGACAGGCAACAAATGGGTGACAGAAACTCCCGGGTGTGCACTACAACCACTGGCCAACTGGTCACAGAAAAGATCCATTGTCATAGAGCAACCATTTAATAAAGACCAAATGCCACGCTATCGGATTATGATTTCCGATATTCAGGTGGTCAGAGTCTTTTTGCCCTCCCTCTGGATGCTTCAGGGCAGATGCAAGAAAGAGACAGAGGCTTCAAGGTTCAGTTTTTTCCAAGGTCTATCATGGTGTTTATTCTTTCTTCTTATCTCATAGTTCACTCTGTCCTCAGCAAGGACTGCTCTGAACACCAGCCTTTAGGGAACCCCTTCTCCCCTGAAATATTGTCCCCTTTTATACAGATTATTACAAACATATTGTTTACCATTTCCTACCAATGTCCACCATCCGCATCAAACAGATCATGTCCACTTGGCCCAATCTCCCCAAGCCACGTTGTGCTAATGTCACAGCAGAAAATGGAGGTGATGAAGAAGAAGAAAAACCTTAGGAACAGCCCCAAAATCTCCATCTTGTCTCCATCTACTTCTATCATGAAAACCTAAAACTACATATTTCGCACTTTGTGATAAGCTAAACTACTATGTTTCACACTCTTGAGATTTGTAATTCATCTCTGCCTTGTGCCAGGGTCTGTGACCCCCATGGACGGAACTGAAACCCCCCTGTTCACCCCCCTGGACAGGGGTCAATCCTTCTTGCTCAGTTCTCAGGCTGTTTGGTCAGGGTCTCCCGAGCTCCTAGGGCAGCCAAAGAGATGCCCTGGGTTCCTACACCACACATTAGGAAATGTGGCATTTCCAGCCAGCAGACTCCCAGCCCTGGGGACCCTATAATCCCTCAGAGACCCCCATGGCCCCCTGAGCCTGAGTGGCCTATGCCTGAAGCGCACAGATCTCTGGAGCTGCCCATGGTGCCTTCCCTCGTGGCTTGCACCCATGGCTTTTATAACACATGGATCATTTTCCAGGATGTGGGTCTTCAAACAGAGCTGCCTCCCTTCCTCAGGGCTTACCTCCCTGGATCCAAGGCCAACTCTGGTGTGGGTGTGTGTATGCCAAATCTGGGATTGGGGTGCTGTGAGGACAGAGCAGTGAGAAGCCTTGTGGGATCTCCAGAGCTTCCTTTAAGCTCAGGCTCCTGTCCTCAGGGCCGCTGCACGAGCCATATCCCAGCCATGGCCACACTCCAGTGTGTCTCTGGTTTGGTCCCTGGCCTCTGATGGACTTCCTGGCTTGACCTTGGGCCAAGTCCTACTGCATGAAGAGATTACTGTGCTCTCCCTTCCCCAACACACAGGGTTTTCTCTGCAGTAGCATTATATCAACATGGAGTCTGGACCATGATGAGAAGGCTGGAGCACAATCTCCCGTGATCTGATTTGGATTAAACACAGCCCCGCCAGGCTGAGCCCTGTAAACAAGGCAGCTTCCAAGGAGCTCCCAGTGGTGCATCTGCACTTCTTGTGAAATCTAAGCCTCAAAGCCCTGTGCACACATGGCACGAAAACGTCAGTCACTTCCCAGGCTCAGTTTCAGCAAAGAACAAATTTATGCAGAGCCACAATGGAAATTCATTTCCCTGAGTTTTGCAGTGCCAGAATTTCACGGTGTCTCCTGTTACAGTTCAGTGGCAATTTTACAAGGTAGATCTTTAGAGACTTGGATTCTTACTACAAAAGAGAAGTGGAATATGAAAGGTTGAAGAATATCTTCTAAGCTGTCTTCAGACTGAAAGAAGCTGCTTTCCCTCATGTCATTTGTCTCTTGCAAATAGCTAATGACATGCATTAAATACAGGTCCAGATCCTCAAATGTATTTTCCCAAATGCCATCGATTTTCTTTATGGATCCATGACTGGTTTCTTTGTAGTGTGTTTCTCTACACAGCAAACTTTGCAGAAGTGTAGTAAAGACTCTGACTGCTGAATCTAATTGCATGAGAATGAATCATTAGCACATTTCTAAACAGTTTAACTAGAACAGAAAACAGAATCAAGCTGTAAGACCATCATCTGATTAATTAGAAGGGCAAGGTTCAAGAATTAGGCTGGAAAAAGTTTCCCATATGAATTCTTTTGCAGTGGAAAGTTAACGATTGCGAAGCAAAATCAAATTGGGCAAGCTCTGACAAAATTATTTTCGATTGCTTGGGTTTTGTTTTGTTGGTCTTTTTTTCAATTTGGGGCAAATTATCTGGTTTGTTCTTTTGAATACAATAATTTTCAGACACAGCTGTAAGCAAGGGGAGAAATTGGAACTCCCTCTGTATCTCACAAGGCAGGAAAAAGTCTGTGCCACTGTGAGACACTGTCAGTTCCTTTGCTGTCATTTAATTGCAACATAAAAATTTGGAATTAATTCAAAATATTTCTCTCTCCATCCCAACTGCCTTTCAGCTTGGTTCCCCTAAATTGTCTGTGAGTAGGTACGAGCGAAATGTCTGTGTCCTGCACTGAGAAGCACCACTGACTGTACCAGCTGCAGCTGTGGCTGGAATCTAGAACAGAACAGAAGAACTGGTTCTGTATTCAATGGATATTTCTTCGTCTTCTCTAATGGATCCCTGTGGAGCTTCCCACATGTAGATTCAAAACACAAGGTGTGTACACCTGGGCAGCCTTTGGTGAAGATGGGGGACCCCATGAGGTGAGGGGATGGGTGCAGGTTGATGTTCTTCTGCCTTTGAGGCTTTTTAGCTTTTAAACAGCTGACCTGCATGCTGTAATGATGTCTCCTGTGTTCCATTGGCTTGGACCTTCCATGCTCACAGAGAAAGCTCTGGATTTGCCCTGACTGATTTGATGCAGCAGAGCAAACCTCAGCCAGGAGCAGAGATCATGTGGGAGCTCCTGCCTGACACAGCCTGTCTGAAACACGAATAGCCCCAGGTGGTGGGGTGTGCTGGGGGCTTGCATGAGCTCTGGCTTCCAGTGACACTTCTCGGAGCACCGGCCTTTTTCACTCCCTGGCATGGACAGGTGGGAAGGCAGAGCTCCAAGGAGGAAAAACTTCTTAGCAATTCTTTCTTCAACAGCTATGATCTTTAGGAGTGAATGGACACTCATCTGTGAAGGAAAACACAGCCAGCAGAGCTGGTTGATGCTTATCAGTCACGCAAATCAGCTTTGGGTTTTCCAGCCTGTTCTTGGTCATGGTTCTGGTGGTGCAGTACCTGAGCCACTCAGCTGTGCAGCTGAGGCATCACTCACAAACCTTACAAAATCCCATGAGGTAGTAAAGATGCTCAAGTTAAATGGCAGGAGCCATTGCATCTCCTTTCTGCCACAAACTAAGCAGTAGAGGCCAGCACAGATGGCATAGACAATGTACAGAAGTCCCAAAAACTCCCTGGTTGTTTGAAAACCAACCCTGTAAAAGTGCATTTTCCCTGCACAGCCTCACGAAGCTGGGGAAGGAGCACAGCAAGGGCACTGACTGTATGGATTGCATGAGCCAGAGCCCTTCAGGAGAAAGGGTGCCTGCTTGTGGGTCAGGTACTTCCACTGCAAGGAGATGTGGATTTCTAAAGAAGAAATCTGTCATCTTGCTTGTTTGTACTCAGGAAAGTAGGCTTTGGGTGTATTTTCTGTGCATCTGTCCCATCATACTGAGGAACTTACCTGACTGATCCTCACTCTCCCTCCAGCAGATCAAGCCATGCCAAGTCCCACCTGTTCAAATGCCACAAAGGCTCAGCAGGAGGCCAATTTCCACCTCCCAAATCCCCACTGAGTAGGTCAGTGAAATTTTCCCTTTGTTCTGTGATGACTATGATGAGAATGAAGAGCTAACACTCATCCAGCCTACAGTCAGACCTTAATTAAATCACCAAATCTGAGTCTTGGTGCCCACTGATCCTGGTGGAGCCAGCAGTGAAGGGCCAGAGCCAGGGCTTCTCTGGCATGTGGATCACACACTCTGTGAGTGGATCACCAAGACAGACCCTATTTTTTAGGCTCCAAATGCATAAAGTGGGGTGAATTCAGGCAAAAGGGACATCCTTAATGTTGGAAATAATATCTGCAGCAGGCAACCACAGGCTGGCAACTCAGCTGTGGAACTGCCTTCCCTCTTGCTCTGGTGTAAGTTAAATTTAAAGTTAATTTTTTGTTCCTGCAAGATCACACCCCTGCTGTATTTCTATTGTTGGCATTACAGTAGCCCTGAGTGGTTGTTGCTGTGTGTGAGTGAGGCCCCTCATGTTTCAGGCTCTGCACAAGCACTGTGAATTGGTTCCTGACAGAAGTGTGTGCTCACTTGGAAATGTGATAAATCCAAAAAAATTGTGTCTAGGTAGTTATAGACACTAAGTTTGAAGATGACATTTCCCGGTTTCTGCTGTAAATCAAGATTTTTTTAAACATCCTGTGAAATAAAACCTTTGCGAGGGAGCCTTGGTGTGAGAAAAGGAAGTTACTGATATGCTTGTAATTGCATTTCTGGCTTTATGAGCTACAAAATTACCGATGAGTTCTGTAAGTGGGCTGAGGGTGTAACAGAAGAAGCTTGAACAAGCAGATCGGAAGAGACCAGCATGGGAATGTGTTCAAAGAGCTGCCGTGGGCTCAGCCTGCGTAATGTGTCACTGACAGCTGGCCAGGAAAATACATCAAGCATGGTGCAAGGGCCAGGCTCTGTCCCAGGAATCTGCAACCCAACACCAGCAACCTCGGGGCTGGGACATCAGCAAGGAGAAAGAGGAGTGTGTCTGCAACAGGAAGGAAAAGAAGAGCAATAAACACAGTTGCAGAAGCAAAAAGGTTGGTGAAAGACACTGGAAAACAGGGGACTGGACAAGAAGGGACAGGATGGAGTAGAGGCAGCCTGCAGGAGAGCAAGAGGAGACAGTGGGAGGGAAAATAAGCTCAAATTCAATTTTTAATACTAGTCATTGTGGATTTGGGCATGTACCGACTGTGCCAAGGCCTACAAGCATCAGCCCACGCTGGGTGTGGCACACTAGGAGAGCTCTGTACTGCTCCCACATGGCACAGCAGCACCTCTCTGTGATCCTGAACCCTTCCTGGTGGCACCAAGAAGGTAAAGAGTCAGGCCAAGACTTCTGAATGTGCCTTCCTGGCATTGCCCCAACACTCCAGCAGGTCCTGAACTATTACCCTCTGCTGGTATCTGTCCTCAATAATTACAAAATTTCATTTTCTTTGTGGTGATGCTGTAACTGAGTGAGCTGGAAGCATTCCCAGAGGGAAAAGAAAACTATATTCTGAACACATTTATTTTAATTGTTTTATGGAGTGCCTGTAGAAAATGACACTAAGTTGTCTCAGAAGAGGCAGCATTAAAGCATAGGAGTTTCTCCTGCCAAAGAGGCACCTCATGCTGAGTCTCTGACAGGTCCACTTTGCCTCTAATGGGCTTCTTCATGCTGCTGTATGCTCTTTGTGGATGATTGATGGCTTGATTTTCTGCTCTTCATCTCTGATGATGGTTAGTCAGCTTGACTTGGACTTCTCCAAATTGAGATAAGAGCAAAGTTGCCAGGAATCCAGGTGATCTCAGAGAAGGTTTCCAAAGAACAAAGCTTTCCTGATGGGGTTTCAAGATATCAACCTGAAGCCATTTTTAAGAAGAAAATTGCAGGGAAAAAAGGAGAAACAATGGAAGAATAAAAAGTTAAGAAGAAAGGCTTCAAATGCTCTGGAGTGAGCACTGGACTGGCAGGACCCCCATGAGGCTGTGGCAGTAGAATTCCTGGACTGTAATTACAAACTAAATATGGCTTTTCAGGGCAGTCTTAGGTCCAGGCTAGGAGGAAAAAAACAGAGAAAAATTTCTGGAAACTTTGGTTTGCCAGTGGACAAGTTGGGTGAAGAAGCTATGGCCTCTTTCAATGCTCTGGGCTGTGCTGGGGACCCACAAGTGACCCCACCCCAGGCTATGAGAGGACCCAGAAGTCGTCAGTGTCCCATGAGCCTTCCTCTGAGCATGACACAGACCCAAACAACCAAATCTCACATCCAGTGCTTCAGAGTCTGGTTTGAATATTCACAGGGAGCAGTAACTTTGTGAATCAGCCTTCCTTCTCTGAATAGTCTCTCCATAACCACAGCCAGTACAAAGTGAGTTCAAAAAAAATGTGTTCAAGTCAATAGCTGAAGATTGGTGAGGAAGTTATCCACTCCATCACGATTATCCATCAAGGCCCAGCACTGCACTCCATTAGCTTTTATGAAACATGCAGGAGGTGTGTATGCAGAGAAGATGGTCATTGCTTTAATGATAATTCTTTTGACTACCAATTTTTATCCACTGTCAAGAAGGTTGCCTGCTCCTGCGTTTGTGGATAACAGTTTTTATCTTCTCCTTCCCAGGAACATGTTTAGCATGAGCAACAACTCCTTGGATCTCTACAGCTTCTCTCTGCATCAGAGCACAAGGTATTTGTGTGTGTGTGTTTGCATGAGGAGAACCACCAGATTTTGGTGTTTCCAGGCTCTCTGTACCACTCTGCACCTTCAGATGCACAGCACAGCTGTTTCAGGAGCCAGCAGGCACCTGCTTTCCTCCTGCCTCATATGACCTCAGATGGGCTCAGTGGTGTTGCTATCTTGCACTTCAGCACTTGCTTTGTTCAAATTGTGCAGAGGTGAGGTGAGCTGGCCCTGACTGGGAGCCAGGTGCCAACAAAGCCATCAGTCCCTTCCTCAGATGGATAGAGAGTGAGGGAAATATAATGTCCTCAGGGAGAGGAAATGTGATGACAGGCTGGTGGGTTGAGATAAGGGCAGGGAGAGATCACTCAGAAGTTACTGTCACAGGCAAAACAGACTCAACCTTTTAAAATAGTTTAATTTATTACCAATCAAATCAGAGTAGGATAATGAGAAATAAAACTAAATCTTAAAACCTTTCCCACCCCTGCCCCCCCCCTTTATTCCTGAGTTCAACTTCTCTCCAAATTTTCTCCCTTTTTGCCATGCAAACCCAGTAAAAAGGAGAACTGTTTCCATTGCAGAGTGAACACGTATTTCCAGAAATAACAACTGATGGGAATGATCATTTGAGTGCATGGAATTGGACAGAGGTTGGGATAGTGTTAAGCAGCGAATTGGAAGATTGCAGGATGTATGTAGAAGAAGACTGACAAAGCCATGGATGGCATTGGGGTGAGGGGAACAGATTTTATCACATCATAGAACTGCCTTCCATGTGCTGCTCAAATTCCATCTTAAAACCTGAGTCTCTGATTACTGAAAAGCTCTTCCAGAACCCTGTACTTACAACAGTCACAAATCATATTCTATTTTCCTGCTTCAGTTTTTCTCCTAATATATTTATTGACATTTATTATTGCACACATAGTCTGTTACATGATATAGTTCTTTCCTGAACTGATGCTTTCTTCTTTATTGTAAATGTAGAAATAATAAGGAAAGCAGAACCCTTCAATGCCCTAACAGCTAAGTGGCACTCATGGGCACAGCCTCTTCTCCTGCCTACAGGGAAGTGACCAACAAGTCAGTGCCAGGCTTCTCAGAGATGTGCAAGAACAAGACAGCAGATGCAAAAAAGGGTTCTAAGCCTTGACAGGGTACATTTGGGCTCAACATAAGGAAAACTAGCTTCCCAGAAAGGGTGACCAGACATTGGAATGGGCTGCTTAGGTGGATGGTGAAGTGCTTGTATAAGGTGATGCTGAAAAAAAGCCTGGGCGTGGCACTCAAGGCTCTGGTCTGGTTGACACGGTGGAGCTGGGTCCAGGGTTGGACTCAGTGACCTCACAGGGCTCTTCCCGCTGAATGGATTCCATGATTCTGTGACATCGCCCCTTTGGGGCCAGTGCTGTGGCTGATGAGTGTCCCCAGCCCGTGGCCGTGCCCAGAGCCC
>VWYP01007372.1:93855-110448 GCA_013400435.1 Pycnonotus jocosus | reverse complement strand
CCAGTTCTCACCTCTCCCCTGACTCTCCACCTCCAGCTCGGCTCTGGGCTTGCTGCACACGGCAGGGAATGTATGAGCAGTGCCGAGCCCGGGCACTGGGACATTCCCGCCCATAGGTGTTAGGAACCTCTTGTTTTATTAGACAGATTTCCCCAGAATTTTCTCAACCCCAAGTTAAAATTTTTCAAAGAATTCAAGTTTAGGTTTTTTAGGCATAGGATTCCCAGTCATGTTCTCAGCCTCTAGTTGAAGCTGGGAAGAGTAGTCTAGTTTAATAAAGTTCCTGTTTTCTATACATTGCTGTGTTATCTGACTGCACAATCCTAAAGCAGACACAGCACTGGATGATTTTGCACAAAGGCTCCAGAGCAGCAGTGAAGTTGAGCCTGAGTGTCCCAGCAGGATGTGAAAGCATCTTGAGGGCAGCTGGAAGTCAGACTGTGGGCAATATTGTCTTGCCTCCATCTTCCAAAGAAGCATTTATTTGATCACCAGGGGGTCCCCAAAAGCCCAGGGAAGTGTTTGGGTGGCCCCAGACAGATCTTGCAGGCCCTTGGGGCAGCAAGGAAGGGGCAGGAGCATCCCTGCAGGGGTGCTGCAAGAGACAGCCAGAGGGGCCATCCCTGGGGCCCAGGCAAGGGCTGCTGCCTTCAGGCAGCCAGGTGCATGCAGGGGCTGCCTGGGTGTCTGGTGAGGCCTGTGGGGAGTCCTGGGGCAGCCCAAAAATGGAGCAGAGCCCGTGGGCTGGTCCAGGGCCGTGGAGGCTGGGTGGAGGCCCAAGATGGGACCCAGCTCACCCAAGGCCCTGTGACAAGGCCCCTGGCCATGGCTCACACAGGCTCCCTCTGGGCTGGCTTTGGAAGTGGCTCATGGCTGGGCCCAGGCAGGGCCAGGCGCTGCTGCTGCTGCCAGCTGGTGTCCGGCCCTGCTGGTGTCCCCCAGGGATTGCTGCGGTGGAGCCCAGACCTGTTGAATGTCTGTCTGGATAATCTGGAGGAGGAGTGTTCCAGGAGCAAATGACTGAGGATACTGAGTGGGGTGGGACTGCTGAGTGCTGGGGGATGGAAAGACTCTGCAGCGGGCCCTGGCCAGGCTGGCTGGGTGAGAGCACCCGGCCAGAGGTTCCAGAGGCCCAAGTGCCTGCCAGGTGCTGCCCTTTGGCCACAAGAAGCCCCTGCACCTCCCTGCAGCTGGGGCAGAGTGTGTGGAAAGGCTCACAGCAGGAAAGGCCCCTGGGGGCTGCTGGTGGACAGTGGTTGAAGCAGAGCCAGGTGTGCCCAGGTGGGCAAGCAGACCAATGGCCCCTGGCCTGTGTCAGCAGTGGCAGAGCAGTGCTTGTGGGCAGCAGGAGCAGGGCAGTGCTTGTGGCTCTGTGCTGGGCACTGGTGAGGCCACAGCTCCAGTGCTGTGTCCAGTTGTGGGCCCCTTAATTGCAGATGAACATTGAGGGGCTGGAGCATGTCCAGGGTAAGTTAATGGAGCTGGGGAAAGGTGTGGAGCTCATGTCCTATGTGGAGGGGCTGAAGTAGCTGGGCGGGCTCAGCTGGTCGCTGGAGAAGAGGAGGCTCAGGGGGACCTCTTCGCTCCCCTCAATTTCCTGACAGGAGGGTCAGGCAGGTGAGGGTCAAGCTCCATTCCCAGGGAACAAGGAGAGGAAGAGACCCACAAGGATCCAACTCCTGGCCCTGCCTAGGACAGCCCCAAGCATACCACCATGTGCCATACCTTGAGGTGTTGTGCAAACACTCCTTAATCCCTGTCAGGCTGAATGTTGTGACCAGTTCCCTAGGCTGCCAGTTCAGTGCCCAACCACCCTCTGGGGAAAGAACCCTTTTCTAATACCCAACCTAAACCTCCCCTGACTCAGCTTCAGGCCATTCCCTCAGGTCCTGTCATTGGTCACTGGCAAGGAGAAGAGGGGAGTGCCTGCCCTTCCTCTTCCCCTCATGAGGAAGGTACAGACTGCAAGGAGATCTCCCCTCAGTCTTCTGCAGCTGAACAGACCAAGTGCCCTCAGCCAGTCCTCAGATGGCTTCCACTTGAGGCCCTTCACCATCTTCATAGCCCTGCCCTGGATGGTCTCCAATTGCTTTACATCATTCTTCTGTTTTGGCATCCAAAACTGCACACACATCACTGAGGTACAGAGCCACCACCATCCTTTGAGTGCACCTGTGCATGCACCACCACAAGGCTGATGGTTAGCCATTTCTCTTTGCTCAAAGTCACCCGGGAACATTTTACTGACATCTGGCTGGAAGGTGTTGTGTTTTCATCAAGGGCTCCAAGGCTACAGAGACAGTCAGATATCCAAAATCTGTAAGACTAAAAATTCTGTTATTGAAGAAAAGAGCCAGGGCATTGCCAGGGATGGACACTGGGAACAAGGCGTGTAGGACTGCCAAGGCAGAAGGCATCTGTGACACTGCATTTACAAAACACATATAAAATATCAAAAAAGATGGGAACCCCTGCTGCAGCCAAATTACAGTATCAGAACAACCTGCGTAGGCACAGTGTTCCTGTGTTGGTTGAAATCAAGCCAGGTCAATGGGATTAACAGGTCCCTCCTGGGAATGTAGCAAGAGAGCTCTGCAGTGGGCAGTGGGCAGGCTCTCTGTTCAGATCCATCAGCAGGACAGCCCTGGGCATGGCCTGTGCCAGCAGAGGCATGGTCATCCTGTGTTGGGGCCGGAGCACTGCCAGTGCAGTTCTCTGATCCCCCTCAGAGAATCACTCATTTAACCTTGGGCCAAAATTTGTGTTGTTTCAGCTTAAGGTCTGGCAGAGGTAGCCCTCAATTCAGGCAAGTGTTAGAAGCCCAGTACAAGCATTCACCTGAACCATCCAGCTGGAAACTCCAGTTTCAGCACCAACACCATTGACCTGGGCAGGGGCAGGGCCATGGGCCATGGGCCTGGAGAATTTGATATATTCTATGTTTTAGGAGGGATTGCTTATGGCTGCCGTGCTGCCTGGCCAACCCGAGTTTGCTACCACCACAAAGCAGTTTGTGGTGAGAAACATCTGGCACAAAGCTGCAGTTTGTGCTTCTGCTGCTGGGGTTTGCTCTCATCCATGGTTGATAGCACTGCTCTGCAGCCCAGCACTTTGTGAACGTTAAAGTGATGACCCAATATGCAATAAACATTCTCAAGGCTGCATTAAATACCAACTTGACATCTTGTCAAGCAAAAGTGACAAATGAAAAACAAATACTGAAAACGTGGACATCAAGATGAAGATGAATATCATACAACAGCTCCTGTGATGTGCAGTGGGCTTATACTATAGGATTTTTTTCAGGCACAACTGAAGTTTTCTCAGGTGCCATTTGAGAGGGTAAAACAGCCATTCCCAGCTCACACACCTCGCCTTCCTTCCATGCTTTGATCAGAAGAGGCTTGGATAAATAGATGGACACTTGGGTCAGTCACTCATCCCAGCATCTGCATTTGCTCTGCTTAGCCAGGCACCATGAGGCACATCAATTGTGCAGCCTGCAGACAGACACTGATGGATCTATTTACACTCTATTCCACATTTAGAGCTTTTTGCCTCTACAGCCTGAAGAATTGGAGATTAAGTGATTTAATTTGGATGTAAGGCTGGAGCTTCATGGAGGAAGGCAGCCTCCAGAGCAGCAGGACAGGCTGAACTGCTGCAAGCCTACCCTGAAGAGAACTGTGTGCAGCCCCATCCCTCACCTCTCCCAGACGGAGCTGTCTCCAATTCTGCCAGACTTCAGGAAAAGTCAGGACCCACAGATTAACAGTCTCTTGATACTGAACTTCTCTGAAGTTTGGGGGACCCAGCAGGAGAGGAACATTCACCTGTTCTTACACAACAGGGAAGAGTGAGACAGGAGCAATGGGAAGCTTTTAGAGAGCTATTTTCAGCCTTTCCCAGCCAATTGAAAAGCTTTACAAATTGCAAGTGAGGGTTGTGCCACAAAAGCTTCCTCAGTGTCAGTCCTGTCTCCCATGAGAGCACAGGTTGGAGAGGTGCATTTCAAAGGGCAGCAGCTGCCAAACAGGGATGGCTTCCATTTAGGATGAATCATCACCAGACCTTATCACAGCATCCAAGGGCTGTCTTTTAAATCATCATCTTCTGACACAAGGCACTGCAGTCCCTGGCCTAGTGCTCAGAGCTTCAGCAGGAGGTGTCAAGATGAAAAGCAAAGGCTTTGGTTAAGTCACATGTGGAATCTACACAAAAAATGGGAACCAGTTCCAGATGTCCACTTCTAAAGGCAAAGCATCTGCCTTAAAGCCATCTTTGTCTCCAACAGGAGAGTTCCTTACATTTACTGCCTTATCATCATGGAGAAATTAAACCTAATACCAGCTGCTAGCAACCAGCAGCAGAATTTCTTAGAGAGCAAAACTTCCATGTCAGATCTTCAGATCTCTCTCTCATAGCCAGGGGCTGTTTTCCATCTGGTTATTGCACAATGCTTAAACAAGAGGATGGGAAGATTCCTGTTCTCAGCAATAAACCAAGGGAAATATCAAGAGGAATATGCCTGCATGTTTAGCATTGGATGTAAATATGCATGGAACCCCAAGGCTGAGTCCTTTCCTCTGAGAAAATGTTAATAAAACTTTACCCTTCAGCTCACAAGCCTGAAAACAGATGAATAACAGCCACATCCTGGTAAGCTCCGAAAAATTTCATAACAGAAACAGAAACCTTCTGGGCACTTTTTCATTAAAACATGAAGAAAAAAATTAATGTTTTTTTTAGTAAGACTAGGAATGTCCTCCTTCCACAGTCTGGCTGCTCATGCTCTGCACTCTGAGGAGTGGCAGCCTGGGAGAGCCGCTCCCTCCTCCTGCACGGGGGCCAGGTTGGCTCTGTGACAAAGAGGAATTTCTCCAGTTGCAGCACACAAGTTTGAGGGCACTGGCTGCCTCCCAGACGGGTGGTGTTATCCCCTTGGGGAACACGTGTGTCTGACAGGCCAGGGCTGCTTGCAGTTGAGATTTACACCTGCAGAAGGCAGGAGTTTTCCTCTCCTTGCTGAGGCTACCTGTGTGTGCCCAGGGGACAGTAAGTGTTGGTGCTCCCTGCTTCTGAGGGACTGCATGGCCGCATGTGCTGGGAGCCAAATCTTAATTCACTTGTGCTTGGTTTCAATATATTGCAACATATCTAGAAGACCCTGAGTTCTTCAACACAGGAACACATTTCATCTGAAATTAAATTTCACCCTAGATGCTATTTTAATAAAGAATAATACCAATTATTTCTATGAATCTGCAGTGAAATGACTGAAAACTCTTCAATGTGTGAAGCCATAGAGCAGCACACCTATTGAGTTCCCATTCCTCATGGCAGAATTCACTGAATTCACCCCAGAATTCACACAGCCCTTTGTTTTACGAAATTAATCTGGGGTCCTTTGAGGGGGTTGGCTGTTAACACATTCTCCCTCCTGCAGAAATGATACATTAGCATGTCTCCATCCCAGTGAATTCCAGAGAAACAAAGGCATAAAACACTGACGCCTCCACATATGTTAAGCTGGTGTTGAAGAGAAATGAAATGTATTTATGAGTGGAAGGAGAGGACAGGACTTCATGAGTAGTTCCTGGAGCCAAAAATCCTGTTAAATCCTATTTGCCCAGCAAATACTCTGAAGCAGCACATCTGACCTGGTGCCTGACTGTGCTGGAAACAAGGGCAGCTGTCAAGGACGCAGAGGGAAGCAGCAGCTCTGCAGGGATGAGGCCTGAGGAATTGCTAAGAAATGGAAATGGTCCATGTGTAAGGGGCAAACTCCAGCAGCTGGATGTGAGCTTGGAGGAAAAAACTCTTTCCCATGGTCACAGCTGAGGCATCTGATAGCACTTCAGACTGGGGCCACTGCACTGCTGCACAGACATTTGGGGCTTTCCTTTAAAAAGAGGAGGGAAACCGTTCCCTTTAGGGGTGAGAAACAACTCAAAGGGAACTGCAGTTATGGCAAGTGATGATGCCCCCCCTTGACTCAAGTCTCACATGGCTCTGTGCTTGCTCAGCCCTTTGTGGGGACTTGTGCACCCCAGCACCTGCTGCCAGGGCCAGAGGGGACAGACAGGCTCAGGACAGGGCTCAGGACAGGGCTCAGGACAGGGCTCATGTCAGGGGCAGGTCAAGGCTCAGGACAGGGCCCAGCACAGGGCTCAGAACAGGGGCAGGTCAAGGCTCAGGAAAGGGTTCAGGACAGGGCTCAGGACAGGGCTCAGGACAGGGTGTTGTGCTGGCCAAGGGAGGCTCTGGCTGCACATCCCCTCAGACTCTGCTTCCCATCCTCCCACGTCTGGTGCTGCACTGGGAGCCTGTGATGCACCAGCTGCCTTGTCTGGGGCCTCTCTCTGACTCCCTACAGGGAAATGAGTCAGGGTAATGAATGGTGGAGAAAAAAAAAAGTAATAAGTGAGTAAAGGTACTTCCCTGAAACTCTCTGTGAGCCTGAAGGGAAAAATTAAACCAACTTATCTGGGACCGAGTGCCTTCCTTCCCCTGACCCTTCCCTGCACCCAGGGCTGCCACGGCTGGGATGATGGTGGTGGTGGATGCACCGTGGGCTGGCATGGTTGGCAGGCACGAGGCAGCCCTGGCCAGCCTGCACCAGGAGAGAGTGGAAAACTACAGAACAATCTGAAGAGCTTTCTATAGCCCCAAGGAGGCCAACGAGGCAATCTTTAAAGCCGTGTTACTATAGCAGCCCTGATGGTAATTTACCAGTACATCTCCTTTTCTCTTCTTCACACCCTTTTCACAACAAAAAAATGAGATTAGGCTCATCTTCCCCAATTACCTTGCCATGTTCCCTCACAGCCCTCAGCTAACAGCTTTCCAGAAAAAGCCCCACAACATCTCTGCACAGCCCAGGGCCCCTATTGTTCTCCCCTAGAGCCACGAGGAAAACAGCCTGTACTGGAAATATCCGGTGGGGACAGGGAGGATGGCACAGGAGAGGGCATGTGGCACTTGCACTGGTGCCTCTGCCATGCCAGCCACAGCTTGGGCAGGAGCTTGTGCATGAGCAGGAGAGAAGTTTCACTGGAGCTGTGGGCAGGAAACATTCCTCTGTCTCAAACCTCATGGACTTTTGGGTCTCAAACCCCATGAACTCTTGGGAATGGGAGTAAAGACAAGACCAGGGCCAGATTGCCACTCTCTGGTTTTGTCTGTGATAATCTGTTAAACTTCCCTGTTCCATGCCAGGTTGGACAGGGCTTGGAGCACTGGTCTAGTGGAAGGTGTCCCTAACCATGGCAGGGGGTTGGACTTGGTGATCTTAAAGGTCCCTTCCAACCCAAACCATTCTGTTACTCTGTAATTATACGATAATATGTTCTTCCCTGGAGAGAAGAATGAGCTTTGAGGTCTGGTTCCACCTTGAGGACTGCACAGGAGGGGTTTTGGGGTGTGGTCCCACTTGAGGAAGTTCAGAGAATATTTAATACCTGTTAGAAAGCAGGTGTTGTGTGCCCCATTCTTTGTTGCTGCCTGCTCTGAAGGATGCCCCATGCCAGCTCACACCTGCCTGGTGCCATGTGGAGCAGGGCTGGAGGGGCAAAATGGGAATCAAGGTCCTTTGGGACCCTCAGCCAGGGCAGTGATGCTGCAGCTCCCTCATCTGCCCACTGTTTCAGCAGTGGGGCTCTCTCATGACACACTGTTGGGTTTTTCTATGCTGATGGCACTCTGAGTGAGGAGCAGAAGCCCTGAGTAAAACTCCACACAGGACAGTCAGTGCAGATCTGGGGCAGGTGAGCCTGACCCAGGCTGGTTCAATCACTGCACCATCCTCCTTCCTTACCTGCACCCCCAGCATGGACCTGGGGACCACCCAGAGCCAGCCCCTTACTCTTTCCTGCTCTCCTGTCCCTTTCCATGTGGCTCCAGAGCCTGCTGAAGATCTCTGTGGCAGAGCTGGTATTCAATGTGCTCTTTCTTCTTCAGTACTCTTCCTTTATTCTGCACCAGAGGGGTGATGGGAGCTCTCCCTTCTCTATTGGTGGTGCCTGAGGAAGAAAGACTGCTCCCACTGTGCTTCCTGCACAAATCAGTCTAATTACTGTTCCACTGGCAGCTAATGAGCTTAAAGCTTTCATGGACAGCACCTCCTTCCCTCCCTGCGGGAGAGCAGCTTCAGTCAGGCCTGTCCTTAGCTGAAGGGCTTTGATGGTGGTGGAGGAGCAGGAGGAATAATCCTTGGGGAACAGCAGAGCATCATCGGTGCTGCTGAGGCTGCTGAGCACAGAGCTGTTAGTCCAGGGCAGTGCTTGAAACCCTTGCCATGGCAGCGAGGAGCAATGCTGATGGAAGGGGGTCTGAGGGCTCACTGCTGCTGCTACCTCCCTGTTCCCAACCCTGTGGCCTGCAGCACCACATGGACATGGGGACACATTCCCAGGCTTGGTGTCACAAACCCATTCCCCACACTGCTGATGTGGTTGGCAGCACGTCTGTGGGGCTGTGCAGGCTGCTGGGACATGAAACCCCTGTGATGGAGGGAGACAGCAGCAAGTGCTGCTCATGGTGACGTCTCAGGGTGCAGGGGGGTCTGGCTGCTTGCCCATGCTGGCCTTCCCCAGGCCAGCTCTTGTGGGGAAGGCCACCCCATTCCCATCACCAAACAGGGTCACAGAATCATAAAACCACAGAAAGGTTTGGGTTGGACAGTACCATAAAGATCACCTCCTGAAACCTTTCACTATCCTAGCTTGCTCCCATCCTCATCCAATCCCATCCTTGAATCCTTTCAAGGGATGAGGCAGCCAAAGCTTCTCTGGGCAGCTCATGCCAGGGCCTCACCAGCCTCAGTACAATAAGCTTCTCCTGGTGCTTGTCTTCCCAGTGTCACCTGGGCCCCTGTGTCACCTCGGGATGAGCCAGGTGGAGCTGAGGTCCCTGTTTGTGCAGTGCTATCACAGGTCAGCAGCACAGTCTGGTGCCAGGCTCTAGGGTCCCCTTTCACCCCCAGCCATGGGGCTGTTCCACCAGTGCAGCACTGACTGACCCATCTGGGTTCTGGGCTGCTGGCAGTGACTCACATGTGTGCATGGAATGTGCTGCACAGAGGCAACAATGCCATTTTTTAAAACTATGATTGGTTACCCAGTTTCAAAAAAGCTGTCTGGCAACCTTTCCAAGGTTTCCTGGAAATATGGAGATGTCAAGAAGGTGCTGCTGGCAGAAGTGCCGAGCCAAGATCAAGCCCATTGCTCAGTCCAGCTTTGGCTGGTGCTGCCAGGCCACGACTGTGCCTTCCTAAAGTGCAGTCAAACCCACGAGGGCCAGCTCACTCACAGACCCAGAGCTGAGGAACTAATGTCTGAATTCCAGCTTGGCTGGCTCATCCCACACAACCCAACTTATTTTCAAGCCAAGCCCAAGTTCATCCTTCACTCCCAGTCCTGTTCTGGGGTGCAATGTTAGGAGCATGTGCTGCCATGCTCCTCCCACCCTCACAGATGTATTTTGGGGCTGAGTGAGGTGATTGCTGTACACAGAAGAATGGGAAGTGCTTGGGCACCTTGGATGTGAAAGGTTGAGGGCAGAAGATGGAGGAAATGCTCACAGAAGGTGGGTGAGGAAAGAAAGCTGTGAAAATTTCAAGTGAAAGCTCCAGCCATATCTGTCCTCCAGCTACTCAGCAGATTATTTATTACCTTTATTAACTCTGTGTTAAATTATGCTTTTCCTGTAATTTTTCAAGAGGTTTATTGTTTAATTTGTCTGGCTTAAAATTACCTCTTGTAAAAGTAAAGCTTTCAGGAGAGACTGGCATGAAAGAACATCTATCTATCCCAGCATGGGCACAGAGCAGTGCCAGAGGACAAGGTACCCTCTGCACTAACACAGTCTGGGCAGCGTGGCTGCCAGAGCTCCCTCAGCCAGGCACTTGATTCTTCCCTGAGCCTGATTTCATTAATTAAAATCAATGCTTTAAAGCAAGAATCAGAAACATGAAATGCCACCCCAGCTGAACCTTTCCTTGCAGACATGCTGCCCTCAGTGCCTGACGGGGGAAATAGATCTTTTCTCAAGTTCTCAAGTAAAAAAATTTCCATTTCTTCTGTGATGAGGTGCTGGCTCTGAGGTTGAGGGACCCTAAAGGGCCACATGTCCTCAGAGCCTCTTGTGTTCAGCTGGGGAGAAGGGGTGAATTGCAGCTGGGATGAACCAGGGGAGAGAAAGGGTCCCTCATGCAGGTGAGAGCTCAGGCCTTTGGGGTTTGAGAGGGCAACAGATGCCAGTTTACATTTCTGTGTGGATTTAGAACCATAGAATCACCAAATGGTTTGGGCTGGAAGGGACCTTAAAGCTCATCTCCTTCCTACCCCCTGCCATGGGCAGAGACACCTTCCACCATCTCACGTTGCTCCAAGCCCTGTCCAGCCTGGCCTTGGACACTTCCAGGGATCCAGGAGCAGCCACAGCTTCTCTGGGCACCGTGTGCCAGGGCCTCAGCACCCTCCCAGGGAAGAACTGCCCCCAATACCTAACCTAAACCTACTCTCTGAATTTCAGCTTAAAGCCTCAATGCACATGGTAGGTGTGGGCAGCCACCTCTACCAGGGGGATGTGCCCGTTGTCCCCTCAGCACAGGGCAGAGGAGCTGCAAGGACAGTGCCAGAGCCTGGCAAGGGGTACTGGAGCAGCGAGGGCACCTGCAAGAGTGGGTGCAGACACTGCTCAGAACCCTGGCACTGCCCAAAGCACTGGCATGGCCCACAGCACTGGCACTCCAGGAGCCCTGGCACTGCAGGAACACTGGCACTGCAGGAACACCGGCACTGCAGGAACACTGGCACTCCAGGAGCCCTGGCACAGCTGAGCCCTTGCACTGCAGGAACACTGGCACTGCAGGAACCCTGGCACTGCAGGAACACTGGCACTCCAGNCTGCAGGAGCCCTGGCACTGCAGGAACCCTGGCACAGCTGAGCCCTGGCCGGGCGGTGGCTGTCAGCGGGGCTGTGCCGGTGACTCACAGTCACGGTCTGTACCTGCCGGTGACTCAGCTCCCGCTTCCCCGCTCTCGCAGGGCTGCAATGAGATCCCGGCCGGCCGCTGGGAGGGCGTTTCTGCCACCCCCAGCGCAGGGTCAGGGCCGTCACCCACCCGCAGGGAGTGGCAGCAGGGTCACAAGAAGGCTGCGGACTCAGCCCAAGGCTGGTGTGGAGCCTGCTGTCAGCTGGCCAAGGCTGAAAGGCCAAAGATAGAGAGGCACGGTTAAAATGCCATTAAATGAAAACAGGTCCAGACGCCACTGAGCCTGGGTTTGTGCCTCTGTGTGTGTGGGATGGGGGAAGGGAAAGTCCCTTCCCTCCCTCCCCAGCTCAGATCTGCAGCTGGGTCTGCACTGCTCCAGGTGAGGAACAGCAGCACACTGGAGACACACTGCTGGAGTATCCTTGAGGTTTTGCACCTTTATTGAGCACCACCAGCCTCACAGAAAGATTCATGTGGTCTCTTCCAGCTGTTTTCTTGGAACTCCTGACTGTAGAGGTTGATGTTTTTGCCTTGGGTTTTGGCTTGCCCCTTCCGTCTCCCCAGAGACACCTCCTGGGCCATTCTTCAGCCATGCAGGGACAGGCTGAGGGATGTGCTAGACTTTTCTGCTCTCTCTGCTGGACACTGCTCTGACCCCTTCAGGAAGGAAATACCTTTTTCCCACCACTTTCTCCTTCACAGCTCTCCTCTTCCTCATGTGTGAGTAATTTTGCACTCTTCCTACTCATGCCTCAGTTTCTCTGGCCATGGATGCTGTGTTCTGTGGATGGGATCTCACTGGCATCTCAGCCAGGCTTCCTGCAAAGCAGAAACTGTGGCCTTGGAGAGAACCACTTTGGGTGCAAAACAAGCCAGTGATTTTTACTATGTACCCCCAAAAGGCTGCAGTGCTGCTTTCCTGCAGTGCCCATGGCTGCAGGTGAGGATGTAGAGCATTAATGCTCCAGAGACTCCTCCAGGGAGCTTCTATCCCTACAGACCAACTCTGTGAGAATCCCACTGAGGAATACTGAATAAGAACAGGATTTTTGACACTGCACAGCCTCTTCCTGCTAACATTCCCACAGGAGGTGGTCCAGATCACTGTACTTACAAGAAGAAATGCTGCTGATGTATTTCCCAGGAGTCTGAAACGTTCAGGATGCAGCCACAGAACAGGGTAATGGTCCCATCGCAAGAGCTTCCCATCCAAATCAACCAGCAGGTGCAGCCTGTGGACAGAGGGAGCAGGAAACAGCCAGGATTTGGTTCTGACCAGCACAAGCAACCTGAGAGCAACTATGCCCATCTCCATGACTTGTTGGTGATGCAAGAAAGGCAAGCACTGGGAAAAGGTCTGAAGAACAATGGGGTCAGTTTGTGGCTCTCTACAGGGGTGTTCTCCAGAAAAAAGGGAAAAACAAGTCCAGAAAGTGTTTCCATCAGAGCCTCACCAGGAGGCCTTGAATGGGTGGCTCTGTGCAGAAGCAGGCTGCACACAAAAATGAGAGTCCCCACCACCATGTGCAATGACAAAAGCTCTGAAGTCCCCAAGCCAAGGGACACAGTGCCCCAGGTCTTCCAGGGGCCTGGCTCACTGCCTGCTGCCCACACAGCAGCAGCCCTTGCACCCTGGGCAGTGCCCTTGGAGGGCACCTCTTCAAATTGTCAGCTCTCCCCAAAATGTCAGTCTGAGGCCTTTTGGCATGTGATGTTTTGGAAATAGTGTTCAGATTGATGCCATCTCTTTGCCCTATTTTTATCTCCTGTTTACAGGCCAGAGGCTGTTCATTGGTTTATGCTCTTCTGTCCCTCATTTCCACTTTTCATGATTTATTACTCCAGTTTAATTCAATTTAGCCTGTATTCCCTGCCGGAATGCTGGTCATAGAGTTCAGTGCCTTCTTAACCTTTTCAGCACTGCTTCCTCTGTAGTAAAGACTGTGCCTTAATATTAAGGTTGTGAGATGTATGATATATAAAAATTCATGTATCCAATCTGTCTAGCATATTTGTTTTTCAGCAAAAGGCTAAGTGGAAAAACCTTGGTTTCAGGGTTTGCCCACCCAGCCCTCCATATTATAATTTTGAGATAAGGTCAGAATTTGCAATTAAAAGAGCTCGGCCAAGGAGGAGATGACACCCCACCTGGGAGGAAGACTGGCATTCACAAGGTGATCAGGGGCTGATATCGATCTGAGTGGACACCGCATGAAATCATCGCCAGATGCCCAGTTCCAAAAATCCATTCAGAAAACCTAAGCTCTTCCTGGATCTCTCTACAAAACCTAATCAACCTAAGAAAAAGTACATGCATATGTATCTTGGACATGGACACAATAGACTTGGCCTCTGGGCACAAAAACCCCATAAAAACCCCCAGCTTCGGCCACTGTGTGTGGAGGTGGTGGACAGCACGCTTGGTGCAGCTCCCCATCTTTCATCCTACCTCGATCCAAGTTGTTTTTTTTTCTTTTATCATGGTTTCTTTAAAATTGTTGTTAGGATTGTGGAATAAATTGCTTGATATTAACTTTGATTTCGATTCATTTATAACAAGGTTAATGCATCCTTAGAGGATGAGCTGACAACTGTCTGTGTCACATCAGCACATGGCAAGGTTCTGTCCCTCAGCCCAAGCAAGGTGTTTTCAAGGTGTCTTCAAGGTGTCTTCAATGGAGTTTCCAGACATCACTGGGGTTACTTTTGCAACATCCTCTGGATGTCCAGAAACCCCAGACAAATGCCCCAACATACCCAGTCCCAACAAATCCAACTGATTCTGGTGATCAGCAATAGGACCTGAGCTGGGGGCAGGGAGGTTTAGGTTGGATCTCTGGAAAAGGTTCTTCCCCAGAGGATGCTGAGCACTGCCCAGGCTCCCCAGAGAATGGGCATGGCTCCAAGGCTGCTACAGCTCCAGGAGTGTTTGGAAAAAGTTCTCAGGGATGCACAGGGTGGGATTGTTGGGGTGTCTGTGCAGGGCCAGGAGTTGGGCTGGATGATTCCTGTGAGGCCCTTCCAACTCAGGTTGTGTCTCATGCTGTGGATGCCAGTTCAGACCCAGGTTAGTGTCTGCACAGGGGTTTAGCCTTCAGTTAGGAGCCCTCTTAAATCCTCTTAACCTGTGCATGACGTTACTGACTTTCTCCTGTTCTTCTTGCAGTAAATATGAAAATTCCCATTTCATGTAATGGCATTATGATATTTGACCTACACAGATTTGATTTAAGTCTGTGCAATGCCCCAGCACTTGGAGCTCTTCATTGGTCACTTCTAAAAAGCCTTTAGGAAAAAACATTCAGCTTCTGTATATTCTGCCACTGAAGGCTGTTCCTGCTCCTGTCTGCAGATAAAGGAGCCAATCAAGCTACAGGCAGCGGAGTGTTGTAAGAGTGTTGTTTGCTAATGAGAGAGCAGAAGGAACATCAGCAAGGCTGGAAGGCGTGAAATGGAAAAGTGATGAAAACAGTCTGCTAACACCCGGCCACGCTCATTCCATTCCTTGCCAGGGTTATTGAGGAGGGGATATTCAGCAGAACCCCCCGAAAATAACCCCACACCTTAACATGGGGAGATGCAGGGGTGTTGTGGGGCTTCTACTGCCAACAGCAAACTGTACAACTTTCTAATTTCTTTCTCAGTGCAAAATGCCTCAGGCTGAGGAGGAGGCACAGGAGAGCAATTGGTGGAGGAGTGAAATATGAGTGTGCATCCAGATCAGAGCTCTCCTCAGTGGATTAAACCTTCAAATGCCTCTTAATGCATCAGAATCCCCTGGCAGCCACTCTCAGAGGCTGGGGTTTAGCTGCTGTGCTTGGTTTCTGCATCTTGTTGGTTTAACCTGAGAACTTCTTGCTGGCTCCAAAGTGCTTGCTGGGAGAGCCAGGGACAGGATAGACATATGTGCAAACACAGACTGAGCTGCACCTTGAGCAGGCTCTGCACCCTAAGAGAGAGCAAAGCTGGACCTGGGGACACTTGGGGACACCTCGAGTGTGGCACAAAGGCCAAGGCAGAAAGCAGAGACTGTTGGGGTTTAGTTTTGTTTGCTTTTGTTTTGTCTTCTCCCTTATAGAATTTTTCCCCATATGTTGCTAAGGAAACTAAGTGCTGGATAGTTATGGGCACTTTGGGCAGGACAAAGGGGGGCAGAAGAGAACCTGGCTACACCTTTTGTCTCGCTGGGGGGGGAAGGGGGAGGCAGTTTGCGCACGGTTTTGGTTTTTTAGGCTCTCGGCACACACTCGGAGGGGACACGGGCGGCTTCAGGGGAAGGAACTGGAGTCTCGGGAAAAACGTTGCATCGTTTTCGCTGGCACACCTGGGAATTTGGAGTTCCTCAGTTTCCCTGGCTGCTGGAGTGAAGCCGGGGGGCCCGGCCCTGCATCGCCACTGCGGTTTTTCCTCGGCTCTGCTCTTCCTGCTCTGGTGAGACCTGCCTTTTCCTCCTCTGCCCTGCCGGGACACCCTGCTTGGACACTCATCTGCCAGCTCGTCTCATCGTGTTTTTCCCAGCCCCTTGCAGGAGTCACCGAGACCGCCCAGCTGCCAGGATCTCACCGGCTTGGGTTTTTTGGGAGACAAGGTTTCTCAGGGGGGTCTTGGTACTACTGTTCAGTTGTTAATGCTGTAGTTATTTTCTTCTGTTGTTTGGTTTGTTATTCATACTAGTAAAGAGCTGTTATTTCTTACTCTCACAGCATTGCCTAGAGAAAGCCCTTTTAATTGCCTTTCTTGTCTAAATTATAACAACTTGGAGGGAGAGGATCTAAATTGTTCGGACACCTGCCTTCTCAACCTGGACAGAGACACACATGCATAGGGAGCTGCTGAAGTGGGACCCTTGGATCCCATCCCTGATATTTTCCATGAGTACTGCACATGTCCTGGGCAGCAGAACCCTACAGGCCCGTGCTTAGCACCAGCCAGGCAGGCAGAGGGCCAGCCACTCCTGCTCAACACATCCAGGTTTCCCCTCACCCCAGCAGACTTTGGGGACAGGATAAACCAGCCCAGCTCAGGGCAGCCCTGCACAATGGTGAGGCTCTTGACTCCTCCTCGTGATCCTGTCCTGCCCTGATATGGTCTCATCCAAAAATTAAATGGTTATATTTAACAGCTTTAATAGATCATAAATTGCAAGAAAGCCATGGGTCGATTCAACAGGTCCTTCCTAGAAAAATGCCACCCATCATAGATCAGAATCACAGAATGGTTTGGGCTGAAAGGATCTAAAAGTAACAACCCCCCCTGTCATGAGGCTGGGCAGGTGTCTTGGTTTAGAAGACAGGTATCTGGACAATTCAAATCCCCTCCCTCCAAGTTGTTATAATTTGGACAAGAAAGGCAATTAAAGGGGCTTTTTTTTCCAGCCAAAGTTATGGGAATAAGAAATAACAGCTCTTTACTAGTATGTATAACAAACCAAACAATAAAAGAAAATAACTACAGCACTAACAACTAAACAGTAGTGCCAAGAACCCCAAAAACCTTGCCTCCCAAAACCCAGGACAGTGTGGTCCCGACGGCTCAGTGGTCACAGTGGCTGCTGCACGGAGCTGGAGAGAGTGCGATGGGACGGGCTGGCAGCTGGG
>VWYP01007372.1:61571-93775 GCA_013400435.1 Pycnonotus jocosus | reverse complement strand
CAAAAGCACTCATGTTGCCTCCCCCCTTCCCCAGAGAGACAAAAGGTGTAGCCAGGTTCTCTTCTGGCCCCCTTTGTCCTGCCCAAAGTGCCCATAACTATCCAGCAATTAGTTCCTTAGCAACATATGGGGAAAAATTCTATAAGTAAGATGAAAAAGAAAAAGCAAACAAATCTAAACCCCAACAGCAGGGCTTGGAGCAACCTGGGATAGTGGAAGGCGTCCCTGCAAGGGGTGGAATGAGATGAGCTCTAAGGTCCCTTCCAACCCAAACCATTCCATGATTCTGTGGTTCTATGAACTGTCAAAACCCAAAAGACATAAAAGCGCAATGTTGATTCAGGATTTAGAAATACCAGTCAGGTCCTCTTAGCTCTACCTCCCTGGTGCCCCATTCCTCTGCTCTCCTCTATGGTCACTACATCCTTGTGGGACCACGTGTGCCATGACCAGTGTCACCAGAAAGCCCAGCTCTCTAGGAGGGGTTGGACACATGGACAGCAGGGATGGGATGTGCTGTTGCTGTGGAATTTCTAATTATTTGTGTTTGTTCACCTAATATAGCCCAAAATTTTTAGTCAAACTGAAAATCTTGAGGTAAAGGTTTGGTAATGTTGAACATTTTTGAAAGCTGAAAGCCAACACTTGCTGTGAGGAAGAACAGATTTTGCATGATTTCTTGTCCTCTTTATCCCAGCAAGATCTGGCTCTGGTGTAGCAGGCTGTGAACTAACCCACTTCAGTCTTGACTCAGGGATTCACCTAAGAATGTCTAAAACTCATCAGTTCAGATCCTTCTGAGCCCTGGAAAAACATTCCAGCATATGGTCTTGAACACAGGCTTAAAAGAAATCCCATGGGAATGCTCCACCAGGCAGGAGCACTGCCATGGGCCATTGGCTCTGTCCTGGGAATTCTGCAAATCCAGCCTTTATTGGGCACTTTTAAGCCCAGCACTGGCAGATACTGCAAATAAAACCAGGCAGCAAGAACTGACCCACAGGGCCTGAGCTGGAGCCATGGGACTGGTGAGATGAATTTTGCAGGTGTGTGTTGTGCCTTTCTTCCTCCAAAGTGTCTGCTGGGTGCCCTGGGAAGAGTCATCATAACAGCTCAGTGTAATGAAAAACCAGGGAAAACAACTCAATTGGTGAGTGCCCTGTGGGAAATCAAATCCCTGAGCCAGCCCAGCGGGATTTCTGCCAGGCAGCTCTTCAGGAAAACATCCTCAGGACAAAGGACTCGGAATAAACCCATGATTTTGCTGTGAACAGAACACAGAAATTATAAAGTCCTAAAAATGCCACAGAATCATGGAATCATTAAATTTGGAAAGGACCTCCAGGATCACTGAGTCCAACCATTCCACCAGCACTGCCAAAACCACCATGAAACCATGTTCCCAAGTCCACAGGTGCCTTTTGAACACTTCCAGGGATGGTGACTCCACCATTGCCCTGGGCAGCCTGAGCCAATGCCTGACCACCCCTTCAGTGAAAAGATTTTCCCAATATCCAACCTAAACCTTCCCTGGCACAACCTGAAGCTGTTTCTCCTTGTCCTGTCTCTGTTCCCAAGGAACAGAGTCTGACCCCTCCAGCTGTCCCCTCCTGTCAGGGAGTTGTGCAGAGCCAGAAGGGCCCCCCTGAGCCTCCTTTGCTCCAGGCTGAGCCCCTTTCCCAGCTCCCTCAGCTGCTCCTGGTGCTCCAGCCCCTTTCCTAGCTCTGTTCCCTTCTCTGGTGCAAAAAGCTGCAGTGGTTTTGCTCACAGGGAGCTGGGTTTTGGAAACAGAGAGGATCCAGGGATGCTCAGGGCTGGTGCAGGGGGTGGAACATGAATGGCCTGTGTGGGGCTGGACCAGCACCCACTGGGAGATGTCTCCAAAAGCCTCTGTGGCATCTCAGAGGAGAAGGACAAACTCACAGGCATAATGTTTTTGAGTATCTAAATAGAAAGTTGGAAAATGAAGACTTAGAAAATTCATAACTATAATCCAAGAAGTGCTCTTAAAGAAGGGTTTTTAAAGAAATGTTGCTGCCTTAATCTCACTCAGCCAGAGAGTTCACCCATGAGATCTGCAGTGAGAGCTCTCCAGCTCTGACACTGGAAGAAAAGATCACTTCAGTTTCAACAGAACTTCATTATTGTCTCTCTTTATTCCAGCTATTATTATTTTTCCTGACTCCTTGGTTATTATCACCTCTCCAGAGCCTGAAAAACCTCTGCTGTGCTGCCTCCTGCTAGAACAGCTTTCGCTGTTCTTTTCCCTCCTGCTCTCCTGGAGGATATTGCTGCTTCCTTTGTAGTCCTACTGTGTGACACCTTTTCCAGAGGGATGCAAACCTATTCCTGGCTGACAGGGGCTACAGAGTTCCCCAAAACATCCTCATTGCCCATCTAACCCCCCATTTGAATGATTTCCAAGCTAACTGCCATTAAATAGCTGGCGGTTCACCTGGATTTTTAATGTATTTCAGAGTGTGCTTGATCCTATGTGGTGTCTTAGTGGAGAATGATCACATTTTTGACTTCATGAATCACAGAACAACCTGAGTTGGAAGGCAGCTGCAAGAATCATCCAGTCCAGCTCCTGGCCCTGCACAGAGGAGCGCCAGGAAACCCCAACAACCCCACCCTGTGCATCCCTCAGAGCCTTGTCCAAACATCCCTGGCAGCCTTGGGGCCGTGCCCATTCCCTGGGGAGCCCGGGCCGTGCCCAGCACCCTCTGGGGAAGAATCTTATTGTAATATCCAACCTAACCCTCTCCTGCCATAGCTCCAGCCATTCCTTTGGGTCCTGTCCCTGGTCACTGAGAGCAGAGATTGGAGCTGCCCCCTGGGAGGAGCTGCAACCCCCGGTGTGCTCTGCCCTCAGTCTCCTCCTCTCCAGGCTTCTCTAGGCTGAATGTGCTTTTCCTTTAAAATAGGAAAGGGAGATTTCACTTCCTATTCAGAGCAGGGAGCGCAGGAACAGCCTCTGTCAGTGCAGTGGGATGAGGAGGCCTTGCCACTGCCTGTGCCTCGAACAGGACCTGATTTTAGCCTGGCAGGAAGCCCTGACGCTGGAACTGTCCCTGGCATTTTACCATGCCAATGTCGTGGGATTTGCAGCCTTTTCATACACTTTGTGACATCCTGCTGCTTTGTACCTGGTGTTCAGTGAGTGGGAATGCTGCCTTCTGGCATTTTCTACCATCTCCACAAGTTCCCTGTGCATGGATTTAGGAAAAATGGGGTTTGCATCTTGCCAGATGGGAAACACAGACCAAGGGTGTTGCAGAGAGTCATGGAATCATTTAGGCTGGAAAAGCCCTCTGAGATCATCGAGGGCAACCATCACCCCAGTGCTGCCAAGGCCACCTCTAAAACATGTCCCCAAGTGCCACATTTATGTGTCTTTTAAATCCCTCCAGGGATGGGGACTCCACCACTGCCCTGGGCAGCTGTGCCAGTGCCTGACCATCTATTTGAGGAGGATATATCAATATCCAATCCAAACCTTTCCTGGTGCAACCTGAGGCTCTTTCCTCTGGTCCTGCCCCTTGTTCCCTGATCCCAAGGAGGGCAGTGGGGCACATGCAGGTTTATTGTCCAGTCCCTTATTAAAACATCTTCCTGCTGAGTAGGAGTGAGCTGGGGATGGCTCTCTCCTCAGCACTGCCCACTGGGCACCAACATATTTTCATTTTGAATAAAAAACCAGCAGAATGTTGTCTTAAGATTGGCAGTTGGCATTCCATGGATGGTTTAGCTGCATCCTGAATGTCTGAAGTGCTGTGCTTTCCTATTTCCCTTGGCATAGCACAGCCTGTATTTGTTAGATGGTCTTTAAATGGAATTGCTGCTTGCTGGCCTGAACAGCTGTGGGCAGCTTCTCCCTGAGATTGTCAGGACAAGGTGGGTGACTGAAACACAGACCCAAAATGGAAAAAAAATAATAAAAAAGGACATGGTCAGAAAGGTCATGGGAGAAATTTTTAAAGATGATGGAGCCCATGGGTCTTATTCTTGAATGAGAACAGAGTGTTTCATAATGGGCAGAGAGGCCCATGGAGGAGGGCCATGATTTAACCCCAGCCAGCAAGGAAACACAGAGCTGGCTCAGACACTTTCGCCTCCCCCAGTGGGAGAGAAGAACCAGAAAGAAAAGAAAACTTGGCAGATTAGGAGTAGTTTAATAATTAAAACAAAATAAAACATAACAAAAGTACTAATAGTGAGGATAATGCAATGAAAAGGAGGGAGAGGAATAAAGCCCAAGAGAGACAAGTGATGCAGTTGCTCCCCACCCATGACTGATGCCCAGTCCGTCCTCAGAAGCTGGCTCCTGACCAATCCTCCCAGTTTCCATACTGGGCATGATGTTCCATGGTCTGGAATATCCCTCTGTCCTGGCCATGATCCTTCCCAGTCCTTGTCACCTCCCCAGTGGCAGAGCACGGGAAATGGAAAAGTCCTTGACTTGGGGAGAGCATTTCCCAGCAACAACCAAACCAGCAGTGTGTTATCAACACTGTTCTCATCCTGAAACCAAAACAGCCCTGCACCAGCCATGGGAAGGAGATTAACCCTATCCCAGCCAAACCCAGCACAGGGAGCACGTGCCTCAGCTGCGGGCCCTGCATCCCCCTGCTCCTTCCCAGGAGGAAGTGAGGAGGGTTTCACAGCCATGTCCCCATCCTCCCCTGGCAGCAGGATGGCAGCCTGGCGGAAGGAGCCACCTGTCCCCGCCGTGGCGTGTGACAGCGGCCACCGCAGCCCATCTGCTCCTGGCGCCGGCCGGGCCGCGGGTGGGAGGCGGCCGGGGCTGTGCCAGCGCTGAAGGACGGAGAGGTTTGTCCCTGTGGGCTCTGGGCACAGTGCCACGGTGTCCCTGGCAGGTGCAGAGCACGGCCAGTCCCCTGTGCTCCTCCCCGCCTGATGCTCGGGGCGGGCCGGCAGCCAGCGCAGCACAGGTGAGGGACAGTGACATCCACCCCCTGCCCGGAGCAGGCACGGGCTGTCCGGCTGAGCCCGGCTGCTTTCAGCCTCCACAGGCACCAGCTGCTCCACTCACACAGAGCTGAGCTCGAGCCTCAGCTTTGGAAAATTCTGTGTGGGAAATGGGATCGAATCACAGGGTTTCTGTGCTTCAACTCCATTCTTGCTTGGGAAGAAAACATCTCCTGGTTTTCTTCACAGCATGAGCACCTCGAGTGGAAGGTGTCCCGTGGCAGGGGTTGGAATGAGATGAGTTTTAAGGTTCCTTCCAACCCAAACCATTCCATGATCTTCAGGCAGCTGCTTGCACCAAGGATGACTGCCCATGCATGAGTCTCCAGACACTGCTCCAAAACCTTGCAAAAACACCCATAAAGGCTTCCTTGTCAGCCTTGTCGTAAACCCGCACTGTTTCTACTCCCTGTTTGGGGCATGTGCCGTGCAGTGTCACCAGAGTTTTACTCCTGGGCACATCACATAGCGCCATGATGTTGTGCAAGAAGGATAAGCTGTTCATTTAGGATGTGTTCTGACATCGTGGTGACAAAGAAGGTTAATAAATTTTGGGCTGACGCAGGAGATACTCTGAGCTGGAAACACTTTTCCAGGGCTCTGGAGTGGTCTCTGAACTGAGCCTGCATGTGATGACACAGGGAGAGAGCTGCCAGCCCCCAGCAGAGCTCTGGGGAGGGATCAGCAGTGCTCGAGACACTTCAGTGGGAGCATATGAGAGCCTGGGGATAGTTTTGGGTCCAATATTTGCATCTCAGACCAGGGGAGTAGAGATGCAGGCACACAGATTCTTGGAATGGTTTGGCTTGGAAGGGACCTTAAACTCATCTCATTTCCATCCCTGCCATGGGTACTAGCAACCTCCCACCATCCCAGGTTGCTCTAAGCTCCAATGTCCAACCTGGCTTTGGACACTGCCAGGGATCCAGGGGCAGCCACAGCTTCTCTGGGCACCCTGTGCCAGGGCCTGCCCACCCTCCCAGGGAACAATTCCTTCCCACTATTCCATCTAACCCTGCCCTTTGGCAGTGGGAAGCCATTCCCTGTGTCCTGTCAAGCTTTGGCCTTTGACCACCACCAGTATCTGAGCCCCCCGTCTCTCTGAGATACATTTTATGCTACATGATTTCTAAAATCCCTCAATCCATGCAAAACCCACCCCAGGGGAAGATGATGTAAACCCAAACCATGGCTCAAGCAAGCAGCAGTGAGAGGAGCTGAGCCTCTGATGAAGGTGTGACCTGCTGATCTCATCTTGGAGATGAGCAGTGGCCTCACCCTTCGCTCCACCCGCAGTCCCTGCTCCCCCCAGGTGTCCCCTCCACCCCCTCAGCAGTGATGGGGACCTTGCCTGATGCTGGGGCACCACCAAATGCTGCAGCTCTGTCTGCTGAGGGGCTCCAAAAGAAAGATACAGCCACATTTGAGAGACAGCTTTGAGAGTTGTTCAGAGCTCCCAGGAGGAGCTGGAGCTGGCAGGGACAGTCCTGCAGCAGGGACATGGGGTGGCTGCAAGGATGTTTCTGTGACAATAAATCCTGCATGCACACAGACCATCAGAAACTGCATTTATTTGGAAAAATATTCTGTAATTGTCCATTTGGAGCTTCCTAAACCAAGATTAGAGCAACCCCCTGGGAGGGAGTGCTGGGTAAGACAGTCTGTTGGATATTTCCATATTCCCAAAGGTCTGCTCCCACTGCCCACCCTGTGCCTGGCATCCTGTCCCTTGTCCCTACCCTGGGAAGACAGTTTTCCATGCACAGATAGGGGAAAAAAGCTGTTAAAATTTCCATTTGTGTCCCTGCACAACAAATAACTACCAGAGGAGTAAATAAATTAGTTGATTAGCCAGGATTTCAGCCCAGCTGACTCAGTTACTCATTATTTTGCTGGCAGCTTTGGAGTGGAGCCAAGTAGCTGGGCTTGGCTGTTCCCACACCTCCCTGGGCATATGAACATGTTTATGAAGTGCAGGGAATGGTGATTTTTTGGTAGGGATGGATGTCTCAGGCTGTGCCAGCTTCCCTGCTCCTGGCTGGATAAGGAGACCTGCACTAGTGCTGTGAGCTGTCCTGGCCCTGGACTCTGCTTGTGGCTGGAAGAGCTTTGCTCCTCTTTCCTGGGAATTTCCAGACCCAGCTGACACCTGAAAAAGCAGCAAAACTAAATGTGGTTTTAAGCCTTTACAGGCTTGTGTAGGAAGGTGAAACGTGTGTGGTTTTAGGGGGCCCAGGTGCAGCAGAGACACAACAGCTGTGCAGGGCTTGGGTCACTTCTTCCGCTGGCCACAGCTGGTCCCTGGCACCTCCACTCACCTGGAGAGGGAACAGGGCATAGCTGCAGCTGATGGGATGTGTGTGACCTCAGGTGCATGCCCCAGCCCCAAATCCTGTCCCCTGGGACAGGTCCTTCCCTGCCACACCAGCCAAGGCAGTGGGAGAGCAGAGTGGGCAGAGCAGGGAATGTCCCCAGTCACAGGGAGACCCTGCAGGCTCTGCCACCAGCCATCTCACCCCCATGGGATGTGGTGGCTCCATTCCTCCATCAGCCCTTCTGGCACCCTGAAGCTGCCAGGAAAAACAGTCCCTCTCCAGCTGTCCCTCTGTCACTGCTCCTCGGAAGGGCTCAAGGCTTCAATCTCCACAAAAGGAGTGGGAATAGGGGTGCTCATGGTCCCAGTGAGGACTGGAGATATCCTGAGGAGACCTGGGCTCCAGGGAGCTCCACCCTCTGCAGCCAAACCCAGGCTGTGGGAGCAGCCCCACGTGTCAGCCAAGATAAGAAATGAATGTCAGCTTTATTTTAGGGATGCATATTTTTATTTTTATGTTTCCCTTTTGCAACTGTTCCCAATCTGGCGGCAACAATTCTTAACCCTTCCCTTTGGTGCCGTGAAAGTTGCATTTTTCCCTTGGATCTTGTTTAGAGTTGAAAGAGGATTGGGGTGAATCTGTCAGAAACAGGGTCCAGGACTGTCACAGCAGCTGAATACATTCCTGCCATGGGTGGTTGTGTGCAGAAAGCCTTGGGGAGGCTGTCACTGGAGGTGAGTGTCCCTAGGCTAGGGAATGTTCTTTCTACACTGGAAGAGCAGCCCCTGATGGGGGCTCTTGCTGCAATGCAGGGTGCAGGTTATATCGAGGCATGCCTCTGAGAAGCAGGTGCCTTGCACAGCCTTTAAGCCATCTTTCCTCCCCCCAGAACTCCTGCCAGGGGCACAGAGGCCTCTGGAGGGTGCAGGTCTCTGGACAGTGAGGCAGCACAGCTGGGCTTGGCTGCAGCTCCAGGCAAAGCAGATGAAAATTGGTGTTTGAGTGATCTTGACAGGTTTATTAGTTTTTGCTTTGGTTCCCCTGGAAAGGGTGAAGAGTGTCTCAGCCCCAGGTTGTGGTAAGGCAGCCACAGCTCTGCCTACCCAGGCACTTCCCTGCTCCTGGAGGGAGACGGATCTGTCTGTGCACCAACAGCTCCTGTGCTCAGCTGCTGGCTTTGGACAACACTCATGGGCAGCCAGGTGAGCCACTTTCCCCCAAAACAGTGTTGGGGTGGGATAGCTGGCCTTTGGCTCTGCCGTGCTGCAGGGCTGAGGGCCCTGGAGCAGAGGGTGCCTGCTGGGCACTGGACACCAGGATCAGTGCCAGTGTGCAGGCTGGGTGGGATGCCTGGGGGGGATGTGCAGATGGGATGCTGCAGTGGGGTGCCTGGGTGGGATGTCCTCTGGAGCCTCTTCAGCTTGCACAAAGAATGGAACAGCTATGGCCAGGCAGCTCCCACACATCTACAATGTCACCAGTGGCACCAGATGCCACTTGAGGAGGAGGAGGATGTGATGGTGGCAGTGTTTGCCAGCAAACACAGAGCCACTGGCTCCATTTCTGTGCTGCCCAAGGAAGAGCAACATGGGGTGGTTCCAGCTTGTAGCAAATTCTGGATCCCCAGGTGCTCTTTGAGTGCAGACTCACTGTGGGGTTCCTTTCATCTTCTTCCTTCCAAGTTCTCTGCTGACATGGGTGTAACTTTCCCAGGCACCTCTTCTTGCAGCCACAACCCCCACTCAGTGCTGTTTACGGGGCTGAATTTCCCCAGGACTTGCTCTCAACCAGTGCAGTCCTGTGGGGGAACTGCCAGAGTCCCTCCATGTAAATAAACCCTCAGAGGCACAAGAGGGGTGGCTGTGGCTGCGCCTCTCATGGCAGAACTTAAATCCCTTAAAGCTTTTAACATAAACAGAACAATGCCACGCCTGTGCAGGACTGGCTCCAGCTCATCCAGGCTGTCTCTGGGATGGGCTCCACTTCTCCAGGTCCTGCTGAGAGCCACCTTGAGGGAGCTCATAGAGAGCAGGAGAGAGGTGATTTGACTCTGGAGAAGTGGATTTCAAGATCAAAGAAGGGTGGGATGTAACAGGGCCTGATGCCAGACATTTTGGGCTGGCTCCAAGGCTTTCCTCAGGTGCACCTGGACAACCATCCCATCATCCTGTTTAGACAGGTTTGCTTCAGAATGGTGGGGAAGAAGGGCTGAGCACTTGAAAAGTGAGCTCAGTTTGGGCAGGATTAGGTCTGTCACTCCCGGTGCTGATGGTGGTGATGGGCAAGGTTAGAGCAGAGGGGTTTGCAGGCAGCCACAAAAGCGTTTGCTGAAGTATTATAGCAAGTAGAATGAAATTTAAAAAAATAATAAAATTCAGCTGGCATCTCAAACCCTCAATACATGAACTTATTACTCACTGAGCATCCCTCACACCACACACCACTGAGCTCCCATGGCTGGAAACCCCAGGTTTGCTCACCCTGAGAGGCTGAAACCACAGACCATTTAAACACTGCAAAACAATGACCAGGCTGAAACCGCATGTAAACACCTCAAAACATTGAATGCAGAGAACAGCCTGGGCTCAATGTCTGCTAAACTCATCACCTGCCACAGAGCAGGGCTCTGTGACACTGTCCTAAAAAAAAGTAAAGCTTTGGTCAGATCTGAGGCTGAAAGTGTCTCCGAGCCTTCTGAATTCTGTGGGTGTTTGAGCCTGGATTTGTAGGACTGGGTCTCCAAGCCCTGGTACCCTGGTATCCCACTGTCCTGAGAATGGTGGCTTGGGCCACGCATGCTGTGACAAGCAGCAGCTGCCGGGGCTGTGGAACACGATATAATCACGAAGCCAAGGCGGTCGGGAAGGGAGCTGCGGGCAGGGAGGGTTGTATGTGGCACACGCGGAGTGCCCCGGGTCCCTGGGCACAAGCTCAGCTTTGCTCCGGCGTGCCCCGCTCGTGGCCCTTGGCTCCATTCACGGGCTGTGCTGTGCATGGAAGGGCTCCAGCTGCCGGAGCGTGGCTGCTCTCTGTAGCTCTTGGCACGGCCGCGGTGCAGGAGCGCAGGGGGCAGTTTTGGGAGGCCCCTCGGGGTGTGGGGCCGGCCGGGGCAGGGCAGGAGCCCGGTTCTGCCGCAGCCTCCGCGGCCGGGCACGGGAGCAGCCAGAGAGGCATCCTCGTGCCCAGGTCTCACAACGTATTTTTAGAGTAATGAGTTTAAAGCTAAATTCAAAGAATGGGAGCATGGACTTCCTTAAAAAAAGAAAAAAATTGGTAAAAGTGTATTTGCCCGTTTTGGATGAACCTCCAGTTCCTTCTCCACAACATTTCTGTCAGACTCTCACAGCCGGGGGATGCTGCTGTGAGCTCACAGCACGAGCACCCCCCACCCCTGGGCATCCCAGGCACACGGACCCCTACACAAGCGGGCTGGCTCACCCGCAAGGGCACGGAAAGAGCCCGAGTTCCTCCTCCACGAACAGCAAACTCCTAAGAGCCGCCGCCCGCTCGAGGCTGAGCCCCTCCATTCCCTGTTTCCCCCCCTGCCGCTACCAAGACCCGCTGCGCCCCGGCAGGCTCAGCTCAGGACCTGTCCTTGTCACCGTGGCTGTCCCCGGGGGCTCCCCGCCAGGCCGGCCCTGCTCCCGCATCGCTGCTGCGTCCTGCACCCCACACCCATCCTGCCACGCAGCTCCCCGGCTGCTCCCCGCACCAATTTCCCTCTAAACTCCTTCTGTCCTGCGCCGCACGGGTCCTCGCCACAGGGAAAAACTGCAAGAGGACAGAAGTGGCGCTGGACTCTTCCAACAGCCAGCAGGGGCTGCCTCGGTTTCCCCGGCACAGAGCAGCGCCCTGGGCTCGCTGCGGCTCCCCGGCGGTTCACGGCAGGGACAGGCAGCGGGTCCCTGTCTGGTGACTCGCTCCTTGGCCACTCTCCGGCCTCCTTGGCCACTCTCTGGGCTCTTTCCATGCTGATCCCAAGCAGGCAGGCAGGAGGGAGCCTCCGGCGTGGCTGGGCTGCCCCTACCCTACGCCGTGCCGGGAGCGGGGATGGCCGGACGCTGGCGCGGGCGGGGTGGACAATGACGGCAAGCTGACCTCGGGCAGGGTCCGGACCTCCTCGGATGCGACAAAGCCGGTGCTGTCACCCCTCTGCTCGCGGAGGGGGGTGTGTGAGCAGGGGGCTCCGGGTGGAGCTGAGCCTGTGCCCCCAGCCCGGGTCATAGGGCTCCCTGCTCCAGGGCGACGGGCTCCTGGCGCTGCCGCTTGCGCTGCCGCTCCCGCTTGGCCCGCCAGCACACATAGGCAGCCACCAGCAGGCCCACCCCGAAGATCAAGGTGGCCACCGAGACCACCTTAGCGATGTCCATTTGGGGACCATTGATGGTGAAGGTGATGCACGTCGCTGCGACGCCGATGACCACGGAGACGATGCCGAAGGGGAAGATGCAGCGGTACCAGGATTTCTCGGTCCCGCCCGTGGCCAGGGCCAGTTTGTTGAGTGTAGCCGTGGAATCGGTGGCCGTGGCCAGCGGCAGCCCTGGTTTTCCTCCCTGCAGGCAAGTGAGTGAGTTGGACTTGCAGCCCATCATGTTGGCAAGAAATCCCAGGAAGGAGCAGCACAAGGCGCCTCTTGGATGGACGAGAGTCGCTGTGCCGGTGGTGGAAGGAAGATTCCTACATGGTCACTCTGTCCGGCGGCTCAAGGTGCACACGGGCCGGGGTCTCGGCTGCCGCTGCCCTCACTCGCAGCTTTGGCTCGCGGCTCCTTTGCTGCCAGGCTGACCGAGGGCTGGAGGAGGATTGGAGCGAGGATTGGCGGTGGCAGCGCTGATCTCATGACGGTGGGAGGACCGGCTCGGCCTCGCCTCCTGTTAACTGTTTCGGGCTGGGAGCAGGCAGCTGCCGGCAGCCCAGCTGAGATCGCTCTTGGGATGTGTTTTTCCAACTTGAATCTGTTTTCGCCAGCCCGGACCCTGGCCAGGCAGCGCTTGGGCAGGGACGCTGTCCCGACTGCCCAGTGTCCCCAGGGTCACACTGGTGCAGCCCCGCGGGCAGGGAGATCCCAAGGGAAGTCAGCCACACCCCTGAGCCCCTTTGCCTTCTCCGTGGGCAGTGCCAACACCATCACCTCCTTCCAAGTTGCTTTTTCTCCCGGTGTCGCCCTCTCCAGCTTTGTCCCCTGGCACAGGGTGGCCTCACTGGGAACCCATGGACTGGTGATGTTGGTGGGACATTGCTGCAGGTGACACTGGGGGAAACAGAGGGTGACCAGTCACGGGACCTGGAAGGAAAGGGGCTGGAGCTGAGGTGTGGGAGGATTTGAGATGATTGCTGAGCAGGCAGGGCAGCAGGAGGGAAATATCCAGGGGGGCAGGATCTGAAAGGCAGCTGCAAACAGGAGGGGATCAGCAGAGCCACAGGAAGCTCTCCCAGGAAGGAGGACTGGGCTGTGGGAACTGGCACCGTACCCACCTGGGCCCCCAGGCACTGCTTCCTTTCCCTGCAGTGCCCACATCCTGACTATCAAAACTGACCATTTTTAAAGAGCAATGTTGAGCACAGGTAGGTGATGTTGGCTCTGCACTGCTCCAACACAGAACCACACATGTGCCAGCATGTGGCAGAGCCCAGCAATGCCACCCAGGGCTCCTGGGCAGAGAGGAGGGAGAAACAAACAGCCTGGAGAAGTTTAAGTACAAAATCCTTCTGTCCAGCTCTGAACATCAATAGAGACTTATTTTTGAGGGCAAAAGATATTCGTGCCACTTTTATTCATGATCCACCGTGAGTGGATCAGAGAGGCACCGAAGCTGGACAGGGCACAAACAGTTCCCATCTCCTCTGGCTTCTACTGCACTGTTTTATTTTTTAATTGGTTTTCCTGAAGGAGAGAGGAAAGGAATGAGCTATTGCAGCAAACCTGAAGACCTGGAGCCTTTCCCAGGTCAGAGCGTCCCCCGAGCCGATGGGGCCCAGCTGTGTTTCTGGATCAACTGAGAGGAAGCCAAAAACAAGGAAGAAAATCCACACTGCAGGAGAAGCAGAGCTGGGTAGTGAGAGGGGGGCTCTGTGGAAGCTGAGATGAAGAATCAGAGGAGCTGATGGGACTGACTCAGGAAAGGGGAGATTCGGACATTAGTCTGCACAGGGGATGTATTATCCTCCCTTTTTGTAGGCACTGCTCTTGTCTACACCATCCCCAGGGAAGTCATGCCACTCTGGGAAAGAATAAAGCTGGTTTGGATCAGACTTTGCCCCTCTTCAAGTTTGGCCTGGAAAGCTGTGTGCAACCTGCGAGCACCAAAACAGAGCGGGCTGGGTCTGCTAGACTCCTGGCATTTCTTCTTGCTCCCAGTTTCTTAAATAACAGAAATAACAAAAGTGGAAGTTGATCAGGTATCAGCTGAATTCCCCAAATTCCCATGGTATAGCCAGAGGCAGGCAGCTGCAGACCCCACGGACCTGGGCACAGGGGCTCTGGCTCTGCACAGAGATAGCAGGGGAAAAATAACTCCAGCTGAGGCAGACACACAGCACACGGTGCTCTGCAAACCGAGTTTTGTTATTTACTCTCCTGATTGCTCATTAGGGGAAGAAGAGCAGCAGAACTCCATGAGTCAACGCCCTTTGAGTGAGGGCAGAAGGCTGATACCGCCCAGCACAAGCTCCAGTTTCAGCTTTGTGTAGCTTTGTCAAACTTGAAAATATTCAGGCTTAAATTTACCCTCAGCTGAACCCTGGAAGAAAATATCAGCTCAAATAGTTCAGCTGCTGCTGACAGTGGGGTCTGGATGAAAATACTCCAAGAACTAGCCTGGCAACAGGCCACTTACCAAACTTCTTCTCAGGAAACTAATGATTTGGTGCCATCCCTAAACACAGCTCCAGACCTGCCCCATGCTGGTTGCACCCCTGCACCCCCTGTTGCAGATTCCCACACCTCCAGCCTCCACTCAGAGGGTTGAAAAGGACTCTTGGCTTCCATCAAAACCCGGCAGCATCTGTGGATTGACAGCTGTACCTGTTTTAAAGTGGTGCTGAAGAGCAGTGACTGCCCTTTACAGAGCAGTAGGTGAGAAAAACAAGTCCCAGCTGGTTAGAAAAATGCCCATTTTCATCTCTCAGTTCTAATGCATGAGGGCTTTGAGTATTTGACTCAGCAACACCGATGTGATGCTGTTGTAGCAGCCTTGTGTCTCCTGGGACCAACCCTCGCACCTGCCACTGCTTGAGGTGACACAGGAGTAAAGCAGAGGTGCACACCCATCTGCAGGAAATGTGCCTGTCTCAAGCTGCTCCCTACTTCCACCAAGACACAGCCCACCAAAGAGTGTTTCCAAAGCAGCAGAGGCAGCAATGTCCAACCAAGGACCTCTATGACTCCACAGATGCTTTACAAGAAATTATCTGCAGAGAGCCCAGTGCACATCACACAGCCATTCTGGCTTTGCTCTTGGTTTGAAAGAAAAAGCAGGACCAGGTTAACCCTGCACAGGGCTCAGGCTGAGACAGGATCACCACTNTTTGAAAGAAAAAGCAGGACCAGGATAACCCTGCACAGGTGACAGGATCACCACCAGGAAATTTCTCTCACTCATGTGTGGAAGGCAGCTGGATGAATTTTCCCTCCTTCATTCAGAGGCCAAATTCAGGCAACTTTCTCTGATTTCATGGTTGTTTTCTATAAACTCACCAATGTGCAATGGGCTGCATGGTGTGAGTCCGTATTTTTGGGCACTGAATCTTCGACCCTTGGTGGGGCTGACAGGCTCCTCTGCCTGGGTGCTCCACTCCTTCCTCCACACTCCTGTAACCAGCCTAAGGGTGTAATTTTCACAGCAGAAATAGAGACTTGTGAATCCTCCTCCCTCTTCCCACAGGAAATGAAAGTGCAGCTGGGACTGGATGAGTCACTCTGCAGGAGCAGAGAGGGAAGGCACCCTCTCCACACACAGACACCCCCGGGACCCTTGGGGGTGCTCTCCCAGGAGCTCTCCCTGCTGTCAGAACCCAGACCCTGGCTTGGTGCCCTTGCCTGGGGAGAGGCTCCAAAGCCTGGCAAAGAGCTGCAGGAAGGAAGGAAAAACCTGGGAAATTCCTGTTGAACGGGAAGGAGCAGAGAAGGTGAATGACTTGAGTGGGTGATAGAATGGTGGTGGTTGAGCAAGAAGCCCAGACTCCTAGAAGGGAGTGAGGAGGAAAGGAAGGATGAGGAAACCAGGATCCTTCTAAAACAGATTATTTTCTCCAGTTTTGAAGTAAGGAAGCCCAGAAGCAAATATGATGCTGAGCACCACTAGGGAATCCCAGGAGAAGCAAGGGGCAGGAGGAGATACATGTTCTCTAGCAATGCCCAGCACTGTGGCAGGAGGAAGGCGTCCCATGGTCCATAATTATGTGAGTGACCAGAGGCACTGACACCACCTCCTCAAAGCAGACATCAGAGCCAAAATAATTTAGAGAGCACGTGGAAGTGCTACAGCAAAAAATGCAGGGCCAGGATGCAGAGACAGCCTCGTGCCACTTGCTCTGCTTCCAGCTCCAGGTCCTGCTGTGCTCAGGGTGAACACACTCCCTCCTGCAGCTAAACCACTGCATAGGGGAATTCTGTATATGAAGGGATTATGCCTTATTTTCTCCAGAATTAGAAGGTAATGGGGCTGGGAACAAGAACAGAAAACTACATATCTGGCAGGAACATCTGTGGGCAAAGATAATCAAAGATAATCTCTGTTAGACAGTTCACATATGTCGCTGCATGAGTCAAAGAAGTAATACTCACTTGTGCCCACCTCACTGCTCATTTTTGGGACACACAGCTCAAAACTGGGGTCTAGGTTGTAGAAATCTAACAATTGGCAGCCCTGAAGCCTTCTTACACAGAGAACTGTGCTCTCAACAAGTGACCCTCACTCAGTTAAAAATTAAATGCCAACAGACCACAGGCATCGACTTATCACACAGAGGATCTGGAAGAAACAATGAACCCCACCAGAGTGTAATAACTTAAAAATCCCCACAAGGGTTTTTTTCCTTTGGCTCAGTGAGGAAATTAATAATTCCGTCTTTATTTGACTAATATAAGATCACGGAATTGTTAAGGTTGGAAAATCATCAGTTCCAACCACTAACCCAGCACCACCACGATCACCACTAAACCATGTCCCCAGGTGCCATATTCACACATTTTTTAAATCTCTCTGGGGATAGTGACTCCACCATTGCCCTGGGCAGCCTGTGCCAGTGCCTGACCCCCTTTTCATGATGAAAATTTGGTATAGTTCATGCAAGAGCCACATGATAGATTAAGACTGGGGTAGGAAATACTGAATAACCATTTATTGCACAACTGTCCCCCACCATAAATAAACTTTGACTGCAATGAAGGGCTGCAGTGAAATGAGAGCAGGTGAATATGGCACCAACAACCGCAGCTGACTGTGGAAAAAACCCCTGGCAAAGCCACTGTTAAGCTTTGAGCAGCTCCATTAATTTAAAGATAAAGAGCAGGGAAGAATCACAGCAGGAAAGTGTCATTAAAGAAGCACAGGTGGCATCTCATAGTCCATTTTAAGCTGCCTTGTGCCAAGTAAAGCTGAAACACAGGCAGCAAAATAAATCAGGAGGCACATTCTTGGATCCTCAGTGACCTAAGAAGTATTTTCCAGGTCTATGATTCAGCAAAAGGGAAATAAATAAATAATTAAAGCGGGGGAATAAAGCACCAACAGCCATCAGGAAGTATGGGGCTGAAAATAGCAGCCAAGTGTCACCTTGATCCACTCCAACAAAGACTTTGGCAACAGTGACAAGTTGCTGGGTGACATCTCTGAGCTATTTTGGGCCCATGGCTTTACACTGCATGGGGTGCCCCTGTGGGCCATTGGCATGGGGAGAATGCCAGCACCAGCCACAGCATTCCAGAGGAACTTCCAAACCAGGGATGGGGCTTGAACTGAGGGATTCATGTGTCTCACAAGAAGGATGCTTTCTTTTGGATTCCAAGATGGATGGGAGCAGATGGAAAAGAACCATGACATCACTCCCCAGCCACAGCCACTTTCCTTCCCAGCGTCAGGGCTGAGCTCGTCCAGACCTCGCCACCTTGTGCTGCTCCTCAGCTCAGGCCACAGTGGACACTCAGCACAAACAATACTGAGACCCAGCTATGATCCAGAGACAGGAAAAACTGCAAACTGGGAGAAGAGATCCCCAGCAGCTCTGTTGATATCCTCTGCCCTTGGAGAAGGAGCTGTGGGTCCTGGCAGCGCTGCCCAGGGAGCTGGGCAAGGCACCAGTGGAGCCGAGTGACTCATACACCAGGCACACTGGTTTTAATGCTCACAGATAAGAAATGCACCTAATACATAGAAATGAGTTATTTTACTGTAATTAGTTCTAAAAAACAAACCAACCAACAAAAAAAAACCCTAAAAAAAACCTAATCAAAAGCCCAAACCCCAAATAATGCTGTTTGCATTGTCATAAGCAAGACCCTGAACTCTTTGCTGTGAATGGAGACCACGGTGCTCCTGCTGGTAGGAGGAAGGGAGATGGAATCACATGTTTCAAATCACTAATGCTTTGTTAGTCAAACACCTCCATTAAATCCAGTGAGTTTGCTCTTGCAAGGACAGCAGGATCTCTGCCGAGAGCTCTGTCACCCTCAAGAAGACTCCAGAAAGGCACAACACAACAAACAAAACTGGGACAATACCAAGCAGTTAAAACTGAAAATGGTTGAAAGGATATTGGCAAACACACTGAATTTCCTAATGACCCTAAAAGTGAGCCTGGAATGGTCACAGAAACATGTGGTTATGTTAAATGCATATACCCAAACTTGCTTAAATACAAAAAATACTGTCTGATTCATCTTTGCATCCAGTATCCAACCATTTGAATTCTATCCCATTATGCAGTCAGCACAATATTATAATTAAAGCACTATTTATGCTTTCCCAACGTTTTTAAAGGTTTTTTTGTTTTTTTTTTTTTTCTGTTGAGTCACTATCCCTGAAGGGATTTAAAAGATGTGTAGACATGGTTTAGTGGTGGTCTTGGCAGTGGGGGAACATTTGGACTTGAAGTTCTTAAAGGTCTTTTCAACCGAAATGATTCTGATTCCTGTGCTCTCTCCTTCATGTTCCTATGCCTGATTGGTACCCAAAACTCCCATCCTGGAGGCAGTGAGAGCTGCAGATGCCCTCACCTTCCATGACAGCACTCAGCTGCCCAACAATTCCAAAAGCAAGATCTACTGCTAACATGTCCTCTAACAGACTTCACCTTGAGAGAAAACTGCTGTATGTTCTGAAATTCAGAGCCTGAAGCAGGAAAACAAAACCCCAAAGGGTGAGATCCTTAGAGAACACACTTGCAAATTGCAAAGCTCTGAGGCTGTGCCAGCTGAACCAACAGCCATGGCACAGTGGTTTTGAGAGAGGGAAAAGGATGCTGAGGTGCTGCAGAGCTGCAGTGAAAGGGAATGTACAATCCAAAGTCATCAGTGGGGCAGGGAGGAGCCCCACTGGAGTCCCGCTGACCTGGACATGCACATTAGGCCCCCCTTGAGTCTTTCTTTTAAGCTGGAGCTCAGATGAGATAAATAAATTGTTTCCCTCTACAACATGTAAGAGCTGAGGACAAACCCAACAGCAGAAGGAGCACATCTGGGAGCTTGTGTTCCCAGAAACCAGGAGGGAAGACTCCAGACAAGCTTTTTTCCAAGGCCAGGCTCCTCCACTGACCCACATCTTGCTTTTAGTTATTTTTCTTATCCAAACTCCCGATCCACTGGTTATCTTTCTTGTTCTGGCTAACAATAAGTCAAACATCTTCATTTGTGTGCCTAAGTAACCCATTACTTTAAACTTTCACCTTCTGAAATTATAGTTCAAAACTCCCTTTTAATTTTTCCCCCTCCCATTCCCAGCACTTTATTTCCTTACACATGTGGCACACTGCTTCCTGCTCTCTTCTTTCTAACTGAGCTCAGGATTAATTAACCAGCCATAGATTTTTCTTTATTACAATGCTAAACCTATTCTTTCTCCACAAATTAAAACCAAGATGATAGATATTTTCTTCTGGGTGGTGGTTGTAAAAATAGGACTCAATCTGCGTAGTGGATGGTAGGAACTTTAATACCTGTTTAATGAATTGTTTTCATGTCAGACTGATCAATGGTTAGAGTTTTTCTTTTGTGAGGTTGTTATTAAAGTATGTGAAGGAGGACTAGGAAGCTGCCAGTGAAACCAGTTGTCAACTGCACCAGTTCCAATGTACATGCTTATAAAAATCAACCAAAATCCACCAGAACAAGAGGCCTCACTGCAAAGAGCACAGACATACAAAACCAAGCTCATGAGCAAGTAAAATCACATCAGCTTCTGTTTTACAGATAACAAGTGACAAGCCTTGGTGTCAGATCCATCATCTGCTTCAGCCTCTTAGTGACTCCACAATGGTGACAGGACTCAGGACTGGAAATGCACAGCTATGAACTGGCTGCCTGCCCACAAAAAATCCCTGTTGGCTCCTTCTCCTGGCATTCATAAAGCTATTAAAGCATTTTCCCACTCACTGCTTACAGTATCCTGATAATTAGACACCCTGGGACAGTTGGAGGAGCTCTCTGCATCCTGCAGTCCCACATCCAGCATCCTCAGTGTGCTCTGCATGCATATGGAACCCAAAAACACCCCTTTCACATTTAGCAGAAGTGGATAAAATTTCTCAGCAAAGCTTCAGCTGGAAATCACAAGCTCGTACTGAGTTTTGTAACTCAGGGAGAGATTGATTTGGGTAAAAGAATATAAAAACTAAAAATTGTGTGTGGAGGACATACAGCTCCCCACAAGTAGCTCCCCTAAAATCCAAGAGCTCTGTCCCAGAGTTTTGCAGCACCAGTGCTCTTTCTAGAACTCTAGACTGGCACAACAACTTGCTGAGTCAGGTGTTAATGCTCCAGGCTTGACTCACACATAGTTTTAATCAAGTAACCTGCTCTCTGGAGCTCACAGAAAGCTCATTTAGAGAATAACATCAACAGCAAATTTGTCATCTTCAGAGGGGGTTGGAAGTTTTCCTCCCACTTCAACATCTACAATCTTAAACTGCTCTTTGATGAAATTCCATTATCCCTCACACAGCTCATCAGGGTTTGTCCCTCCAAACCCTAACGCCTGCTCCTGGCCCAGGGAGCTCTTCCTGCCCTTTTCCCAGGGGTGGGAGTGGGCCATGTGCAGTCACAGCAGCAGGGCACAGGCTCTCAGGCTCTGTCACCACTCCCATGCTGCCAGACCTCTCAGAAGCACTGGAAGAGGCAGGACATTCCTCCACACCATTACTGGTGTCATCCCTCCTACCAAGAGTCCAGTTATTTCTGTTTTAGAGGGGGAGCACCCCTAAAGCCCCACTATTGAGTCTCTACATATGGCAACAGCCAAGGAGGGGCTTCAGCAGCACTTGGTGGCAGATCTGGTAACACATACAGAATAAACCTCTTGGAAGGCTCAACAAAGCTTCAGAACTAAGCACAACTGAGGCTGGGGCTGCCCCTGGGTCCCTGGATGTGTCCAAGACCAGGTTGGATGGGGCTTGGAGCATCCTGGGACAGTGGAAGGTGTCCCTGCCAATGGCAGGGGTGGAACTAAATGATCTTTTAAGATCCCTTCCAAGCCAAATCAGTCTGTGATTCTATTATTCTCTAATGCTACCCAAAGACAACTGGTGCATGTGAAACCCTCCAAGAGGCCCTGCTGTTTGCAGTGTGCACTAACAGCAGCACTGCTGCTATCCCTGCACTGGCCAAACACATTTGCAAAACAAGCACAGTCCGTGGAGAAGTTGCAGAGGGAAAGGAGAGAAGAGAGCCAGGGGAAAAGACAAACTGTAACAATTGGAAATACTTAAAGTCACAGATTCTGGAATGAAAAGAAAAAACCTGCCTCCTCCTCAGGATCCCACCCTTCAGTAGTAAAAACCCAAAAACCTTTAAAATCCTACTGCAGGGGACAAAGAAGCAATAAGAGCTGATAATCCTCCCTAACCCTCGCTGTGCTTTCTCAGCTCATGTCTACGCAACACTGGGATCATCTATCACTTTCCAAAAATACTGCTCATTTCCTGTATTTCTGTAATTCTATCCCCTGGCATCAAACACTACCTTATGTCTTTGTTTCCTCATCTCAGAGGGATGTACTTTCTTCTGATAACAATGGCATATTCTATAACAAAGACCCCTCAGCCCCTGAGTTCAACTGGTATTGAATCTCTCTATCTCTGCTATAGCACAAGACTGATTTAAAAGAGTGAGTCATTCAAATGATTTAAAATCTTACACATTTCTGAAAATTTTAAAATACGGTGTAGGAAGAGAAACAAAACCCCACTGAACTCATAGGCAGAGAACAACCCAGCTACCTGACATTCTGCACCCCTTCTGCACAACTCCTACAGTGTCAGCTTGCCTTCTGAGTTTGCAACAACCCCTGTGAACCCTCTCTTGTGGGCTGTCTCCTTTTCCCAGCCCCTTCCCACCTCTGCAGTCATCGCTGTGGTGCTGAAGTTGCTGCCAATTTACACTGGCCTGCTCTGTGCCGAGCAGCAGATGCTCCATGACTCATGCAGTGCTTGCAGACACAAGTTATCCATAACAGCACCCTAATTAACAATACCAAATGTCAGCTCTCCCATTCAAACATGGACATGTTCATGTGTATGACCACACTAATCTGGGAAGCAATGTCTACTCCCTTGGAGCGTTCAAGGCCAGGTTGGACGGGATTTGGAGCAACCTGGTTTAGTGGAAGGAATCCCTGCCCATGGCAGGGGGTGGGAGGAGATGAGGCCCCTTCACCCCAACCCATTCTGGGATTCTATGACAAAAATACAAAGGGAAAATAAGAGAGGCTGATTTTCACCTATCATATGAATGACTTTTGTTGAATTTTGAGTGTCAGAAAGAGCCAAACATTCAGAAGAGCCAGGCAGCAACCTGGCCTTGAAAAAAGATAATGAAAAATAATGAACGTCTTTGCACTGCTAAGAGCTAAATTACATACATACACACAGACACACACAAGCAAACAGAGTCCAGCTTTGAGATGTGGTGTGGGTCAAACTGTACTAGATTGAGGTACACTTCCTGAATGGAATTTTAAGTACTTACAAGCAGAGGTTTTCCACTTCACTCCAAAGCTTTACCTGTCACTGAAACGCCAGGGAATTTGGGGATTACAAAATCCCAGCATGAAGAAGAAACGGCAGGTGACCAGGTGGCAGCTGCAGCAGGGCCGGGCTGGAGGGACACTGGCGGGGTCCCTCCGGCTCCAGCAGGGACCGCGGGGTCCGCCCGCCACCTGCCGGGCACAGGCAGAGGCGCGGCCAGCCCGGCTCGCTCCCTCGCTTCCTCACCGCATCAAAAACAATCACTGAATACTACATGACCCCTCTACGCCAGCTGGCGAACAGAGTACTAGGCGAGCAGCAGCGCAGGTTCTCAGGATTTCTGGATGCTGGAAGGCCGTGCCTCATGATCCTGTGGCTATCTGATGAGTGTAAACCATATTTTATTCCCTGCTACTCTGTCTGCATCCAGGAGCCTGGTGTCCTGAGGCAGTCAAGAGCCTCAAACTTGGTAGAGACAGCCTTGGAAGAAAAGCCAAAATAGGAATCTCTGAAGCCTTGAAGGGGCTCTACATAAACCTCCATTAACAGGTCAGGAAAGTGATATAGAACAATAGAATCACAAACTGGTTTGGGTTGGAAGGGACCTTCAAGCTCATCTCATTCCACCTGTCATGGGCAGGGACAGTTTCCACTAGCCCAGGTTGCTCCAAACCCCATCCAGCCTGGCCTTGGACACTTCCAGGGATCCAGGGCAGCCACAGCTTCTCTGGGCACCCTGTGCCAGGGCCTTCCCACCCTCCCAGGGAACAATTCCTTCCAAATATCCCATCTAACCCTGTTCTCTGGCAGTGGGAAGCCATTCCCCTTGTCCTGTCCCTCCATCTCTAGTCCCAAGTCACTCTCCAGATCTCCTGGAGCCCCTTTAGGCCCTCAAAGGGGCTCTGAGGTTTCTCTGGAGCCTTCTCTTCTCCAGGTGAACAGCCCCAACTCTCCCAGCCTGGCTCCAGAGCAGAGGGGCTCCAGTCATCCTGATACAAAAGTAAATTTTAAAAAAAAGAAGATAAAAAAGCCTATAACAAAACCAAGCCCCTGGAATTCAGCTCAATAAACAGACAGAGTAAAGAATTTCATAGAAAGATTTATTGCTTAGAGCTGACCTTGGCTCTGTGCAGGACTAGCAGGAGGCTCCTCAGCTCAGTCCAGCAGCTCGTCTCTCACCAGCACAGGGAAGCGCCGGCCCCCCTCACAGAGCTGGGTGTGGATGGCCCGGAGCAGCCCCACAGAGCCCTCCAGGAACGGCCTGGGCTCCAGGACAGGCAGCAGCTCTGCCATCAGCACCTGGGCACGAGCAAAGGAGACACTGTCACCAGAGCCAGCAGCGCTCCAGTATTCCTTGAAGTGGCTGCATAACAAGTGAAATCTAATCAGAGCAGTATGACTAATAACAGGCTAATTGATTGATGGATAGTTTCTTTTGTCATATTTAATAAAGGCAGAGTGGTTCATTTTCTGCTCATGAGCTACTTCAGCAGCCACCCAGCATTTCCAGAGTAGTGAGACAAGTGGCAGTGCTGCTGCCTTGCTGCAGGGAAGGCCCAGCACTGGGATGAGATCAGGATCCTGAAAGAAACTGAAGCTGGTGTTTGTTCAGGAGCTCTGCAGCCAAAGAGTGAAGTGCTCCCTCACTCAAGGGTAAGTTGGGTTCTTCATTCAGGACTGTTCCCATCACCTCTCAGTTGTGCAGAGGTGTAAGTGGCCAACTCCAGCCCAGACAGGCTACAGAGACTGCTCAAACTGTCCAACATTCCCTGGCCTGGTTGCTGCCCCATTAAGGCTGTGTTGGGATCTCAGCCCATGCTGTCAAACAACCCAGTGCAGCATCAGTATCAGCTCTGGGATTAGGACTGACAGCTCAAGCACAGGTCACTCCAGTCACTGGACAAAAACTGGTCTTTGGTGCCCCACTCTTGAATTAATGCTCAGACAGACATTTTGCCTGGGATTTATTATTTTTTTCTTTTCTCATCTGGCATAAGGTTATGAAGTCTGAGCAGTCTGCACATCAAAACCCACCCAGCCTGCTGCACACTCTGCCTGCCCAGGAGAGAGGACAACTGCATGTGTCAGCCACCTCCCTGAAGGCTGCCAGAGCTCCAGCAGTGTTTGGACAACACTCTCAGGCATAGAGTGGGATTCTTGGGCTATCTGTGTAGGGCCAGGAGTTGGACTTGTGATCCTTGTGGGTCTCTTCCAACTCAAATTCATCTGTGATTCCATGATTGTTCCCTGGTGGATACAGAGGAAGACCCAAGCAGAACAGAGTACAGGGTATCTCCAGGAGGTTCCCTCTGTGTTCTACACAAGTCTCTGCACAGGGACAGGGACGCAGGACACAGCTGCTCATCTCTGGGAAGTCTCTTTCTACAGACATGAAAGCTACCTAAGGGGAAAGCTGGCACATGAAGGAGTGCTGCAGTGCTCCACTTCCATCCACCTGCTCTGCTCCTGATACCGAAGAAAAAAAGACATCTCCACCATCACAGACAGGCTAACAGCTACTAGGAATTTCTACGATACTTGGCATTCCTCCATGGAAAGACAGTGGACAGGCTTGGCCCAGAAATAGGTACATCCTTTTCTGGTGTATTTGTCTTGTTCTGTGTGCACTTACTTCACCTGTCGCAAGAATTTCACTTATCCTGCACACTCTGCACAGAGCTGAGACCCTCAGGGCTCACCTGGCACAAAGCATCTATTTGGGTACATGTGCAGAAGAAACTGAGTCAGCCAACAGAGCAGCAGGAATCAGGCTTTGGTCACCACTTCATTTTGGGTGGATAAAAAAGTCCCCAGACCCTTCATAATCCATAATTCAGGATTATGATGCTGAAATCCCATTTGAAGTCAGGTAACAATCTGTCTTCAGCCACAGGGATGCAGCCAGTTATTAACAATGCCTCTCTGACTTATAATAAAAGACTTTGCCAAAGCCTCTATCATTCAGGTCAATGACAAAGAATAGGTCAAAAGGAGTAGATTTGATTTCCCAGATCTTCTCTGCCCTTTGCAGCTGGCTGAGAAGAACAAGTAATCCCTGTGTGGCAAACTCTCTGCTCAGGCTGCTGAAGAAGCTGACACCTCCTACCCTGTTCTTACAGTCTCAGAATGGTAAAAGCAAGAATAGCTGCACAGTGGTTTGAGATTTAAAAGGAAAGCAACAGAGAACAGAGGAGTTCACCAGCTGGAAGTCACACAGGAGGAATGAGGGAGTTGGTGCCCTAATAGGACTGTAAAGGTCTGACAAAAGGGGCATTACCAACATCCTCCACTGCCAAATTCTTTCAGAACAGATAAATAAAATCTTATCAGGAGAGGGTCAGGCATGTAAGGGCCTCTGCTCTGGCCCTAACAACAACATAAAGTCCCATTCACCAACAAAGAGAACAAGGCATAAACACAGAAACATGACTGAGGGAACTTGCTATGCTGCTGCTGCCCATCAGCAGCTGCTGGCCTACAATTGTTCTTTTCTTTCCCTGCTCTTGGAGCACTGACACTTCTCCAGACTCACTTTTTGTAAGGCAATCTCTTGGTGCAGCATTGACACTTGCAGCTTCAAGGCAAACAGGTCTCTCAGCTCCTGGAGACTGGAGTAACAGAGAAGAGGCACAGCCAGCATGTCTGCACTGTCACACATCTGTCCCCTGGCAGGGACACAGCCTGGAGAGCAGCTCCCCACATCTCCAGTGCAGTCTGGGCGCAGCCTCAGCTGGGACTCCAGAGCTGCCAGGGTACAAGAAATGGCAGGAGACAAAAACATACAAGTTAAATCTGTACTTGCAGACTTTATGATCTACTTACTGTTCCCAGAAGCTATGACTAATGACTAAAGACACTGTATTAATCAGGGTAAGCTCCTCACACATGGCACAATCAGGACACCCTAAGCTGTAGCCTGCATGTCCCCTGCCCAGCCCTCTTGAACTGCAACTGCAGTTCAAAGCTCCAAGTCTTTCCTAAACACAGAGGGGTGGCACACAGGTACCACAGATTTGTTTGCCACCAGAGAATTAAGTGCTCTATTACCATAAAGATAATCAGGAGAAAAATAACCTTGGTCCAGTCCTGCAAACTGGCAAAGGGCCACGTTCATACCTGACCACAAACACAGGGACTGTCTCACCTGCTCGCAGCAGCTGCAGCTTCTGCAGGCACTGGGACACTGTGGTTTGCAAACCCTCCAAGGTCAGAAGGCTTTCATACTCTCCTTGCAGAGTGGGAGGGTCTACAAGAGAAGCAGAGAAAAGGTATAAGCACTGGAACCTTCTTCCCTAAACAGCTTCCAGAGTGGCCTTGGGTTCATCAGCCTTCATTTCAGGCAGAGAATGTTTCTGTCCCTCATGTCCAGCACACTCCAAGAACACAAAACACACGGAACTGGAGCCTAAATCACCCTTACTCCACCTTTGACCCTCCCCCTGCCCTTCTTCCCTCCTTACCTGCAGGCTCAGCTTCCACATACTGCCTCAGACGGGAGGGGACATCCTGGAGGCCCCTTAATTCCTCCTCTATCTCTGCAGGACTGCAGGTCAGTTTTGGGGAGCAAAACTCAAATAGCAGCATCTTAAGGAAGGTTCCACAGCACCAGCTCTGTGCAGTATCCCAAGCCTCAGGCCAGGCCAGCTGGGATCACAGCAGAGGGGATCAGCCTGGGAAGTGGCACTGCAGGGATACAGTGAGGACAGCACAGCACAGCACAGCTGGGTAGGGCATGCTTGCTTTGTGGCCATGTTTGGCTGGATCAGAAGTTTTTTAAGAGCTCAACAGCTGTACTGTGAAAAAACCCATTGCCTAGAGACCCATCAGGAATTGCTGTTACTGGAGGCATAACTCTCTCCAGCTGGGAGCTCACTGCAGAGCAGTTGCACCCTGTGCCTGCTAGGAAAGGATACAGTCATCTGGATCCTCTCCAAAAAACGGGTCCTTGCAGCTGCTGCATCCGCACTTGTTTGGCAGAGACGACATCTCTCCCATGCCCTGAAATTCCAAAGGGGCAGGAGGTGGAAGTTATGCTCCTTTGTACCAGACAGTGCTGACACTGAGCTGTGACACACCAGTGTGGCATATCAGTGCTTTAATTACAAGTGTCTCCCTCCCCGCTCTCTCTCACAGGTTATTTACCAGCCATTCCCAACTCACTCCCACAGCTGCTATCAGATCAACAAGGACACCCTGCAGACACTGCAAAACACCTGTTACTCTCTCCTCTTGTTTTGAGGGGAAGGATCAGAAGAGAGACATTTCCATAAGCAGAATGTGAACTCACAGCACATCCCTCATTCCGCTGTGTTGTCCTGCTTGTGCAGAGGTGTTCCTGTTCCTGTCCTGTCCTTGTTCCTGTCCCACAGGAAACAACAAATTTTCCCTTCCTTTCTTAGGAGTAAGTCATTTGCATTTCTGTACATTTATTCTATTAGTATAAGTGTACAAAAAAAAAAGCAGACAGGAACAAGTCTCACCCCAACTACTTCATATTCCAAACTTCCTAGAGATTCTTCTTTAATAATTTTTTTGCAAGGGACAAAGTGGTGTTTGGCAAGCAGAGTATAGCAGCATGTCAGGGATGCAAGACAGAAGTTTAAGGACAGTATCATGAGGAAGCTGGCCAGAACTTCACACCAGAGTCCAGCAGTTTTTTAGATAAAGCATTGCACAAATAACAGCACTACCAGAGAGATGCATTTCACTCACAGCGTTCAACATCCTCATGGGTGCACAGTCCCTATCCTATCCTTTCCTTAAGGACTGTCTCCCAAAATCTGCCACAGTGAGAGCCATCAGGAGGAAGCTTAAAATAGTTCTGCAGTGCCTGACTAACTCGGGTGTGCATGTGTCTTCTCTTTAGCCTAATGGGTCTCTTAAATCATGTTAGAATCTGTGGATTTCAGAAATACATTATGCAAAGAAGTGGCAAGGTTAATGGAATAGGAAAGAACAGAAGTTCCCAGGCAAGATGCAAACCCTCTACAAGGATCTTTAGTGCAAAGGTTATTCTCAATCTGTTACTGAGTTGAAAGCAATAGTGAGAAGTATAAAATGACACTAAAGTGATTAGAATGCTGAAAGACTCAATTTAGCAATGAAAATTAAGGGTATAAAGTCTTTACAACTTGCAGAAGGGCAACTAACAAACTGGTGTCTGATAAATGACAGTTTCCAAGAGGAGGAGGAATTCTGCAGGCAGCACAAGGGGTTATAGTTAGATTTAAGAAAGGTTTTATGCTGAATATCTGAACAAAGCACATAATAAGCAATCTGCTGAAGTATGGCAAGATTTCTCAGAGGAAATGAGGGAAACCTTTCCAGAAGACTGGAGAATGGACTGGAGCACACAAACCCCAACCACCTGCACCATCCCTTCAAGTAACACTCTAGTTGGCTCTGTGTAAGAGTTCAGCAGCAGGAACCAGCCTCAAACACACACAGTTGTGGTGCTTCCAGGCTGCAAAGGCAGGGCAGGGATGGTTTGGGGAACTCTCGTTTGATAGTGTATACAGACACCCATCCCACAGGGTATCTTGCCTTCAGCAGGTGTATGGCACCAGCAGAGACTTCTGCTGCAGCAAGCCCACGATTAAAGCATTCTGGGAACTTCATGACTCAGTGATCAACAGGAATTAGCATTCGCAAAACAAGAGTAGCACTCGTGGCTACAGTAACACAAGAACACAGCAACAGCAGCAGCCTTGCAGTATGGAGCTCTTCCTGCTCCCAGTTCAGGCCCCACGCCCTGTGGGGTCACTGCCTCCCCCGGACACACAGAACAGCCACACCTGACCCCTCCTCACAGCCCTGAAGCTGAGGTAGTTCTGGACTGAACTAGCCAGAATGGTCTTACCTGGAGTTCTTGGAATAGGCTTTCCTGTAGGGAAGGGGGAGCTTCAGCTGGCATCTGTAAAATAGGAGAAAGATCAGTCTTGGCAGCTGGAAAGCAATTAACTGAGCCTTGCCTTCTAACAGGGAAAATGGTGTTTTGTCAAAATCTGAAATTAATTTAGCTGCAATGTCAGCAAGAGAGATGTCAGCAACTCTGGAGATTGGATCCACCACTGTCTTCAGACTGTCCTCAAGGAAGGAAGATGAGGTTGCTCATTCAACTCTGCAGGCATCATGGAGCTGAGCTGGGAGAGCTCCTGCATCTGCCATCAATCAGAGGTGCATCCAGGTTTGGCAGCTGGGAGCAAAGCCATGGCACAGCAGGGCACAGACATGGAAACAACACCTTCAGGGAGCTGGCCTGCCATGTCCTATTGCCCTACCTTAGCAGGATAAGGCAGCTTTGCTAAGCACCATATCACACTCAAAGAAACAGGGAAGGGACATTCCAGCTTCCACTGGGAACACAATTCTTAACCCTGAAGCAGAATAATCCCTAAATTGTTATTACAAAAACAGGAGGGTTGGCAGCTGTTAGTCACATGCAGACCAGGAATGCAAGGCCACAGTTGGGAATTTAAGTAAATGTTTGAATCCAGATGCCTGTTCCCACAGCAACTGTCACTAAAGTGTTCTGTGGCCCTTCCAATGGCAGTGAAAAGGGTAACTTCCTCCCTGCACAAACACAAGAGTAAGGTTGTGGCAGCAGAGAGAAATATTCCTCAAAACTTTCCAGGGACATCAGATTGAGCTGCAATGTTTTGTTAAAGCGAAAGAGGAAAGAAATTATTTAAACAAGACAGGCTGGCATGAATGCAAAGCCAATCTTCCAAGTACAATTTTGCCACTTTTCCACAGAGAATCTCAGTAATATTCCCTTCATAATCCTTCTTAAACCAAACCCTTGAAACAACTGCGCTCTAGTCAGTCCTGATTTGTGTAGTTACACAGGCAGTGTGTTACAGGTTAACAGGGATAGTATTAAACCCAGCTGCCATCACTCCAAACAGCACTGGGCACATGAGAGAGAGAGAGAGAATTCATGCATTATGTATTATCACTGTGTAAAAAACAGAATAAATAAAAAAATCAATATGCTATAATAGAGAATACACTCAGAGGAAAGCTAAGGCTCAAGAAAGCTCTACAGAGACAGCTTTCCAAAACACTCACAGGGGACTATGAAACATCAAAAGTCTTAATTGAAAGGCTTTCAAAGTCACAGCGGTCCAAGAATAAGCCCTTTAAATGAAAACACTTACTCAACCACAATAAAGGCTTTTAAACTGTATAGGATCTTTCCTCTTGAGAGGGATGTGAGGAGGATGAAGCCAGGCTGGGACCGCCCCCCCAGCAGCCACAGCCAGCAGAATCTGTATGTGCCTGTGAGTGTGGAGCACAACAGGAGAGGTGCCCATCTCCCACACTTACCCCTTTTCCTGCAGGGTGCCTGTCCCTGGTGAGATGCTCCTTCCCCATGCACCTGCAGTGTCCACCTTTTTGCTGGACCCTCCCAGGAAACCACAACTTTTCTTCCCTGCATCAAGTAAGTGCTTGCCAGCTGCTATGGAATTCTTTCCCGCAGCTGAATCCCCTCCAGAAAAGCTTTGCTGCTCATTTGGGGCAGATTCAGACAAGCCGGGTGTCTCCTGGGCTTCTGCTGCAGCACAGACCTCTCTGGCACTGGCACCAGTTGCTGTCCTGTGACTCCTTCCTTGTTTGGAAGTCATTCCTTTTGAGGAAATCTTCTCAGCTGTCCTGGGGCCTTGAGAAACACATCTGGCTGGGACTTTCCTTTGCAGTTTCTTCACATCTGGGTCAGTCCTGTAAGGGGCTCTTAACTGGTATGGAGAAGGTTTCTTCAACAACAAAGGCTTTTTGCTTCCAGCTCTCACCTTCCTGTACTCAGAAACATCTTCAACAGGTACATGCACCTGCTGCTCTTCAGCTTTCTTGGGAGCATGTGCCTCACCTGCCCATTTTTGTGCTGTAGCTCCCTGAGCCTCTAATGGAGTTTTCAAGATGCTTTTCCTGACTTTCAGTGCCTTTTCTAAGGCCCTGTTCAGCAGTTCCAGCTCCTCTAGCTCCTTGGGTGAAGGGCTGTCTTCTGCAAGAAGAGAAAACATGTCAGAAGGCTCAAACCTGGATGTTCCCCATTTGACTTTGCACTAACTTGTTCTTCCAGGTGGCACAGAAGGAAACGAAACCTAATGAACGGTGCAGGGGGTATTGTTTTAGCTGTGGGAACAGCCACTGCACAGAGGATGCAGGCAGGATTGCCAAAAGCTTTGAAGACCCAGGATGGATGTGAGCCACAGGACAGTTGTCCCGAGTCAACCTCAACAAGTGACATTCCCACACTTGGGTCAGGCCCACAGTCACTTCATTGCCGGCCTTGGCTAACAAGACACGACTCCAAGGTAACCCCAAGGAGGAGAGCGGGAGGAAAAAGGCAGAGGGAGTATTGAGGTGGATGCAGAGCATTGGAATGACTCCTAACACCGCAACTGGCCCGGGGCCGGTGTGACATGAGGGGCACAGACCCAGAGGAAGCGCTCACCATGTTCGGTGCTGGAGCGTGGCTGTGGCCGCTCCTCTTCTTCATCATCCCTGGAGGGAACAGACAGCGCCGGGGGCCGGCATTGCTGCACCGGGACGAGACCAGCACCCCCGGCCCGCAGGGCCTCGGACACGGCTGCGGGACCAGCGCCCGAGCCTCGCTCCGGGCTGCCCGGCCATGGCGGGGGGTGCCGGAGGTCGCCACACGCCCGGATCCCGCACTCACCAGCGCCACAGGAGGGCCCGGCTCCTCGCCGCCCGCCT